>CM056059.1:283056726-283385375 GCA_029574335.1 Rana kukunoris
TTGTAGCAGCCACTGCCGTTATCCTTTACAGTGCTGGAAGACAGCCACTAAAGGGAAATATCTGGCAGCTGTAAAGGAGGAGACACTGAAGCATGGGCGTCCGCTCATAGGAGTAAGGGGGGGCCAGTGACCCCCCCTGGAATCGGCAAGGGTCTGCCATGCTTGCATCTCTAGCTGTGCTGACTCTGTGTTTGTGCGAGTTGGCTCCACAGCTGTTGCAAGATCAGTGTCACTGAGTTACAGAGCTCTTTACTGCCACCTCTGGCTGCTTCCTGTATGTGCACCCTCGTGTTTGCTTTGCTGCCTGTAATGTATTTTCAAAGGGACATGTGGCAACAGGACTTGGGAGAAGGAAGACCACCGTGACCTTACAAGTGGGGACTGTGAGTACAAGTTAAGGGAGAAGGCTTTATGGGATAATGACTAAGCCCCTGCCCTTCATGATATTGTCAAAGAAGCGGAGCATAGGTGACCGTAAAATTATGCCCCCCCCCCCCCCTGGAAAAAGTTCAGCGGACGCCCATGCACTGAAGGGATATTTTTTTAGCAGAAGCAGCTGCCTGCATGTGATATCGACAATTACACATACCTAATGTGTTTAACAGCTGAACCAGGGGGATACAGCTTCAAGCTTATTATGTCACCCTTCATCTCCAGCTTCTTTACTAAATCAGCAACACCACACATTCCAGAGAGCAGGGGGCTGCCTATGCAGAATAATCAAAAGAGGTGTGTGTATTACCAGAATGTCTTACCAGAATCGCAAATCCTTTAGCAGGTGAAACAAGAAACATATACATAGTTAGCTGTATACATGGAGTTAAATTTAAAACTGTACCCAAATAGATAATTAAAAATGCACCCCGTGTATCCTAACTTTAGTAGTAAGTGCCACAAAACCTCAGTTTGGTCATTTGACACAAGTTATATTGTTGTTGAATATTATTAAAAATTACCTTTCCTTTTCTATCTGCAGCTGCTGTCATTTTCTGAAGATGCAATGCAATATGGCTACCTGGAGTTCTGTATAAAGTGTACTGAACACCCCCCACCCCCAAAAACATAATTTCCTGCTTGTGTGATTGTCTCACTTATTTTCCCAGAAGTCTGCGCTAAGATACAAGTCAGATTGCAGGGATCCCCTGGAACAAAAATGCAATTTATGTTGAGATATTCCCAATAGGAACACATGTAAAAGGGATGCAGATTTCCTCATTAGTGCTCTGCCAGGTGTACAGCTGGTTGAAAATTATGAAACTACTCCCATTGGACTCACAAACCGCCTTAGGTGAATGTCGGACATGGCCGGTGGCCGTGATGTCCGCCGGCGACCCATGATTGCTCCTGAGAGACAGAACAGGGATCTGTCAATCTAAACAGACAGATCCTCATTCTGTCAAAGAAGTAGAGAGAGATCTGCTGTTCCTAGTAATCAGGAACAGCGATCTCTCTCTACTCCCAGTCAGTCCCCTCTGTTGTGGAAATGTTATTAAGATGTATTTAATATGTATTGTCACAGTGTCTCCCAGTTCTAGTTCTCCTGCAGCCCGCTCTAAAGAGTGGACTGGGCCCTAGCTGACCCTTACCATTGTACCGCAACAAGAGAAACTTCTGCGATACCCCGACTCCACCAAGCTTATATGTACGTACTATGCTGCCCTTCTGACTGACTGTAACCCTAGATTCCAGATGTCACAGGCCAGATGGGCATCTATGGACTTAACACCTATGGACGAGGACTGGTCAGCATTCAGTGACACATAAAACTTTGGTAATATCTTCCAAAGACAGTATAATCAACATAAAGATCTTTCACTTATCTCACTTAACCCCTTCTAGAATACACAAGATGAGCCTAGTCCCCGCAGCTGACTGTTTTAGGTGGTGTGGCCAAGAGGCAGATTTTCTACACTGTTTCTGGACCTGTCCAATAGTTCAGGCCTTCTGGGAAGAGGTAGGGTCTTTTATTTCGCAGGCACTGGGCCTCCCAAATGTTCTTCAACCCAAGAACTGCCTTCTGGGAATTTTTGTGGATCTCCACATTTCTACCCATGCAAAGAGACTCCTTTGTATCCTTCATTTCTGTGCTAGGAAAACGATATTATTGACCTCGAAAGGCTCACAGATACCTTTAAGGTCTCTCTGGATATCACTGGTTAATAACTCAATACCTTTATGCAAACTTACATTTGATGTTCAGAAACTATCCAAAATATTTTAAAAGACATGGGGCAGAAGGTTTGCCAGGCCCCCCACCCTCACATCAGGCAGATCACATGTTAGATAATGTGCAGTATTGATACATTGGACCTCCTTCAGGTTACCTCATATTGGGGAAAGTTTATTGCCTATTCCTAGCTTAATAATGACAAGAGACATCTGACATAAACACTGTTAAATGTATGTTTTAATGCAGGTTGTAATGTTTGAATGCAGTGAATAACCAACGTTTTTTTTTTCTGTGTTGTGTAAAAAATTTCAATGAAAATATCTTAAAAAAAAAAAAAAGGTGGACTGGGGCAGACTGATGCCTGTTGAGACCTGTTTGGTAGTGGAAAGCTTCCTGAGGTTGCAGAGAGGTGTTTGCAGAGTGGGGATATGTCTGCCAGCGAAGTGCCCCTGTGCAATGCACAGATGATTGTCTGGGGGGGATGTGTTCACTCTGCAAAGACATTATCAGTTATAGGGGATGTACGCTCGTGTCGCTCTGTGTGTCTGATCAGCATGTGGAGGGGCTATGGCATGTTCCTGAAGAAAACCTCCCATCCTCAGGAATGGTAGAATAATCTGGGTAGGCGTTGTTCTCTGAACAATGCAGAATAAGGATTTTCACGCCAACGGTAAAAACGGGAGTCTTTGGGTGCGTTATGGTCAGGGACAGTGTTCATGATTTCAAGGCCAGCCATGTGGCTTTCTTCGTCTAGTTGAAGATGATGGCTTACAGAGACAGGGGGCAGGAAATCATACACACTGCCCCTGCACAGACACACCCAGGACTTGCCCTAGTCATTGTTCATTGGTTGAGATTTGTATAACTCCTCCTGTTTACCTGTGCTTGATTGGCTGATTATGAAGCAACCAAGCTCTATTGTTATATAAATAAACATTGTACCTATGGTCAGGGTTCATCGAGCTGTGGAGCTAAGGATGTGAGGACGGTGGTTATGTCTGTTTTCTTGCAAGGGAAAAGCGATACCCACTGTGGACAAAAACGCTGCACACCCCTGATAGAACTCGAGAAAGGAAAAAGTACCCCTAGGGGCTTTGAGTTGCAGTAATGAGTAAAGATAATACAGATAATGTAAATTTTGTCTAAAAGTATAAAGTTTATTACAATTCAAATGGTATCAAATGTAAAAAATTATCTGATAGGAATCAGGACATGAGCTCCAAAAAGAACATATAAACAAAGGCTAATACACGTAAAAAACGGCCGGTAACAGTCAGTACATCATTCAAGATAGTTACTATGGACGCATTGGCCCCAACGTGTTTTGACCTTCTATATGATTGTGGTCTTCTTCGGGGGGAACAAAGGTTTGCAACCATAAATTCTACAATGGAATACATATAGGTTAGACATTGTATACAGATTTTTGCAAACAACTATGTACAACTTTCAGAAAAGAACACATTTTTGAATTTTTTGGTATAATGACAGAATTTTAATTGCATGTTTGTCATTATAGATAGGTCTAATGTTTGGAAAACGTACCTACTCTATAGGACCCTAAAATGTTTGTGTACATTTTTTCATTTGTCAACGTCGGCCATTTCGTTGTAGTCCAGATTTCATCTACCATGTTGTCGTGGTCTGATTGTTATTCGCCATTTTGTTGTAGTCCGTATTTCATCCACCATGTTATCGTAGTCCGATTGTCGTTGGCCATTTCGTTGTAGTCTGGATTTCATCCACCAGGTTGGCATGGTCTGATTTTTGATTGTTGCACCTGCCATTTAGTTTCTGCTGAGTTTTGGTTCTGGGTGGAAGTGATGTGCTTTTGGGCCAGTGTTCAGCGTTTAGTAAAGGGTTAGTGATCTTTTTGCAGGAGTTTCAGTTATTTAGCTTTTGTGGCATTGTTGTTGTGTGGTATTTCAATCTGAAAACGTGTGGTCTTACTGCCCAGGGGGAAACAGGAGTCGAGGGGGATTTCCTATTTGCAATATGGGGGGTTTATTTCATCCTTTCCTGGACAAAGGTTTTTATTTTTTTAGAGATGTTGAAGTTTCCTATATGAGGTTACAAAATCCAGCGAGAGAGGGTAGCCATAGCTATTTTTTGTGTGTAATAGACATAAGTCCAGGCTTCCCCTCTCCCTCCATTGATATGTAAATAAACTAAACTAGTTGGATAGGTTTTTAAAGATCGGCAGAGAACAGGAAGTTCTCTGCAGGATGTAATGCATCAACAGGAAGTTAGTGGGAGGGGCTTGGGGTCTTTTGAAGAAAAAAACATGTGGACACAAGGGGACTTGTGTTTGGAAGGACAATGGAAATCACTTTGGTTTTTACATTTATTTACAGTTGTTTTGCAAGGTTTTATACTGTAATTCAGTTTTGCGTAGATAGTGAAAAGGAGGCATCCCCATTATTGTGGTAACATCTAGGTACAGGTAAAAAAAAGAAGCCATAATATTGTTTTGAATAGTGGAAGATTTTATAATGCTTTGTAGTTGTCTGGCAAACACAAATTTATATTGCTGCCAATAATCGATTGTAGAGCATGTAAATGTGAGGAGTAGATTCTAGCATACCGGGAAGCTATGTAAGTCGGAAACACCAGGTACCAGTACTGTAAAATAAGCACTAGGCAGTACTGCTCTGAAAGTTAGTGTGTGGGTGCCCTGGATGCAGGAAAACGTCATAAGCGATTCAAATCATCATGGGTAATGTTGACCGTCCATGCGTTGGAGGAATAAAATTAAGGTCCACACCAGTCAGATAGCTGCACTGCACATGAGGTCGGGGTTTGGGGCTCCAGCCATAAGACCCCTTAAAGATTGGCATATATGGTTAGAGAGTACAAGTATTCCTTTGGAAGGTACTTTTGATGTCTGGAGGTATGAGACTCTAGAATAAAAATACCTTGAAAGTAGCTCAGCTGTGGCTTCAGACATCTGTTATGATGAGTGGGTTGGATGTGTAGTACACACTTGTGTGGGTAAAATTCTCCTACCTGTTTTTCAACTTTGTGTGGCTGGCCCATGCAAGGTTTTCGAGCTGGTCTTGTGTTTTTCCCAATGTATTTTTTTCTATTGCGTGAGTGAAGGCAGTATTCTGTCTGGTTGTTTTAAAATTTTTGTTTTGAAAACTATGAAATATCTCCCTCACATTTGTATCTAAATGTTTGTCTCATGTTTTAGTTTTCACATTGTTTGTATGTAGTAACATGAATATGTTAGAACCCACCCCGGCGGCCCTCCTAGGCATCGCGGTCATTGAATTTTTGTAGGAACATGAAACTAAGACTTACAGAGGGTTGCGTTGTTGTCGGTTTTGAGAAAAGTCAGTGACAATTTGCCAATGTACATTGGCCGTTTCCTTGGGGGTTTTTTTCTGCACTATTCTAAGCCCTGCATCTCTTCCTCCGGGTGTGGAATGAGAAAGAATGTGGGAGGGATAATGGTGAGAATGACAGTTTTCAAACCAATAATATTAAACTTTTTAATTCTAACCAAATTTGTGACCTAGTAGGATGACATGTTCCACGACTGTCTTTCCTTGACGGAATTTCAAACAGCAAGCAGCAGTCCAATGAAGGAGGCTCCCATCCCAGATGCTAAGATTCTTTTTGTCAATGGTTCCAGGTATTACTCCACAGATGGTAAGCCACGCACAGGTTATGCAGTGACCACAGTCATCAAGTTTCCACATGTCTGGGTTATTGCCATATGAGGTTTGTTTGGAGGTCAACCAAAAACTGTGTTGTACTTTCCTCAGCAGCTGTCGCCTACATTCTCAGCTAAAAGGGTGGGTGCAGCAGTCACTGTAAACTTCAAAAAGGTCCACCACCTGGACCCTAACACAATAATCGGTTTACATTCTTTCCAACCAAGTGATTGGGTCATTGTAAGGAAGCTTGATGGACGAGGCAACTGGATCCACGCTAGCCACTGCAAGAAACTTCTCAACTACACCAAAGGATGGGGAGTATCTTTGTTTATTTATATTTTTAGCTTAGTGTATTCTCCAACTAGCTAAGGAAGCGAACAGGACCAATTGCTGCGTCTACTCTTAATTTTAAATAGTGCAGCGCTATGAAATAAACTATACATACAAATATAAAAAGTGTACAATGCCTATTAATATCAATTGTCTCACACTCTAGTCCTCAAGGCACACCAACAGGTCAAGTTTTCAGGATTTACCTCAGATGAAATGGCTGTGGTGATTACTAAGGCAGTGAAACTGATCAAATCACCTGTGCAAAATAATGGAAAGCCTGAAAACATGACCTGTTGGTGTGCCTTGAGGACTGGAGTTGAAAAACACTGCTCTAGTCAGTCCTTGTGTGACCACTCAAAAATATTATTGAAGAAATAATAATAGTGAAACTCCTGTATGTTTTCATAAAATGTGTTGTAAACAGAAACACTGCTGTGCAAATCCTCTCTCACTTGAGTATAATGTTATATGCACACCATCACCAGCCAAAATGCCCACTCACCTCAAGGGTGAGTTAAAAACTCATAGAAAAGATCTTGCATTCAAATCATCCTTTCCTTTTTCTCAGCTTATTGGTGATAAGAACCTTATGCTTCTTAGACTGCCTGTTCACGCTGGTGGCTTCACTACAGCTCATTCAAGGAAACACCTCCTTCACTCTCTTTAATCAGTGTGGTTTTGGCTGGGTTCACACTACATGACTTTCACCCTACTTTGCTCTGCGACACTGATCCTACATTGGTCCTACATCTATCCGACTTTCATGAACAGGATACTACTTTGATTTGACTTTGCCCTGGACTTGAAGTCCGACTTTCAATGAGTGGGGATCAGACTTGGATCCCTGCCAAGATCAGGCACTGTGTTTGATATAACTCTTGAGGGGATACTCCACTCCGTTTTAATAAACAAAAAAAACGGCACGGGTTCCCCTCCAAACGCATACCAGGCCCATGGGTCTGGTGTGGATTTAAGGGGGAACCTCCCTCCCCCCCACGCCCAAAACCGGCATGGGAGTCCCCCTCAAAATCCATACCCGAGCAGCAGCCCCGTCCATCAGGAAGGGAGGGGGGGGGGTGGGGGTAGGTACTCTGGGGCAGGGCCTCCCCCCCCAAAGCACCCTGCCCCCATGTTGATGAGGACAGGGCCACTTCCCAATAACCCTGGCCGTTGGTGGTCAGGGGGGCTTATCGGAGTCTGGGAGCCCCCTTTAACAAATGGGGCCCCCAGATACCGCCCCCCCCACTCTAGGTGAATGAGTATGGGATGTATCGCACCCCTACTCATTCACCGGGAAGAAAAGTGTCAAAAAATAAATACATACACTACACAGGTTTTTAAAATATTTTATTAGTCAGCTCAGAGGGTCTTCTTCCGACTTCAGGTGTCTTTTCCTTTCTCTTCTTCTGCTCCCCAGTTTTTTTCCCACTCTCCAGTGCCTTCTGCCGGGCTGTGCCACCACTGCTTTTTTCTTTGTAGCCGTTTTACTAGCGGGAGCGGCCAGCCTAGGCTTCCTCCGTCGTCGTCTTCTTCCCTTCAGGTGTTGGATTCGATGCTCCCTGCCGCTGTAATGCCGGGTGCGCGGCGATTTATATAGGCCTCTTATGACGTCACAGTATGCTCCCAGTGGTGACGTCATAAGAGGCCTATATAAAATCGGTGCGAGCCACGCACCAGGCATTACAGCGGGAGGGAGCGTCGAGTCAACACCGGAAGAAAAGAAGGTGACGGAGGAAGCCCGGGCTGGCCACTGACGCTAGTAAAAGAGCTACAAAGAAGAAAGCAGCGGCGGCGCAGCCCGGCAGAGCGCGGAGAGCAGAAGAAGAAGAGAGTGGAGAAGACAACCCCCGGGGCTGACTAATATTTTAAAAACCTGTGTAGTGTGTATTTTTTTTTTACACTTTTCCTCCCGATGAACGGGTAGAGGTACGATGTACCCCATACTCATTCACCTAGGGTGGGGGGCCCTTGTTAAAGGGGGGTCCCAGATTCCAATAAGCCCCCCCGCTCACAGACCCGACAACGGCCAGGGTTGTCGGGAAGAGGCCCTGTCATCAACATTAGGGCAGGGTACTTTGGGGTGGGGGGGCCGCAGGGCGCCACCTTGCCCCAGAGCACCTACCTCCCCATGTTGAGGGCATGCGGCCTGGCACGGTTAAGGAGAGGGGGGGTTGCTCATCCCTACCCCCTTTCCTGACCGGCCTGCTGCTCAGGTACGGGTGTGGTATGGATTTTGAGGGAGCCCCCACGCCGTTTTTTCAGCGTAGGGGGTTCCTCTTTAAATCTGCACCAGAACCATGGGCCTGGTATGCTCTTGGAGGGGAACCCATGTCAGGTTTTTTTTGTTAAAATTTGGCGTGGAGTTCCCCCTCAAGATCAGCAGAGTACAAGTCGCATGCCAAAGTCGGAGCGTGCAAGACTGCAATCCGACTTTGATCCTACTTCAATGATATTCAATGGAGTAAAAGTAGGATCAAAGTCGGACCAAAGTAGTACAGGGAGCATTTGCAAAGTCACTCCGACATGTGTCGGACCAGTTAAGACGGCTCCCATAGGGAAACATTAATTTTCACATGTCATGCGACATGAGCTCCCAATGTCGGAGCATTTGTCAGACTAGTGTGAACCCGGCCTTTGTAACATGGAACAAGCACAACTACTGTAGTGTTTCTCTGTTGCTACATTAAACCCCCCCAAAGAGTCACACTTACAAAGTAAAAACTTCAGATAAGCATATAAAACATTAGCTTGTTCAGCGCAGGTCTCACCCACGGTGACTAATGTGTTCGCGTAGACGCGACTTCTATAAGCATCTACTGAGGAAGCCCAATGAGAGGGTGAATCGCGAATAGAGGGGAGAAGCAGAGTGTGAGAACTGGGCTTAACAAGCCAATGTTTTATATGCTTACTTTGTAAGTGTGACTCTTTGGGGGTGGCTTAATGAGGAAGATTTGAATGAAAGATCTTTTCTATGAGTTTTTAACTCATCCTTGAGGTGAGCAGGCATTTTGGCTGGTGATGGTGTGCACATAGCATTATACTCAAGAGAGAGTATGTGCTATGTATATTTTAGACTTTATTTCATAGCGCTGCACTATTTAACAATTAATATGGACCGATTCATTTCCAGATGTAAGAAGATCAAGCTTCATCAAGGAACACATGGGAGCATAAAAATGTATTGTAGACACTACAACGAGATTACGTTTTTTTGGGGGTGGATATATATTATAGCAAAAGGTAAAAAAAAAAAACGTTTTTCCAAATTGTCACTTTTTCTTGTTTATAGCGCAAAAAATAAAAACCGCAGAGGTGATCAAATACCATCAAAAGAGTTCTATTTGTGGGGGGGAATAAAAGGACATAATTTTGTTTGTGTACAACATTGCATCACCGCACAATTGCCAGTTAAAACGACGCAGTGCCATATCGCAAAAAATGCCATGGTCATTAAGGGGCAAATCCTTCCGGGGCTGAAGTGGTTAAATAAGCAACCCTCAGAAACGCATCAAAAAGTTACAAGACAATCCTTTTATTACACTTTTCCAGTGGTCGCCTTATTTTGAAAGCCATAGCTGAAGACAGTAATCAATTGCAACTGGAGCACTACTGCTTGTAAAGTAAAAACCTTGGTCAAGGAAAATAAAATAAATCCTAAACAGAGAATCAAACTAGGTCTATTTTTATTTTATCATGAGGTTACACAACGCCAGTACTTCAGATTGGCATCTTGTGTACCATCACTATACAATGCTAATTGCAATGCAGACTAGGTAATCATGTCCTAAGCCTACACAGCAAGACTTCGGGATAGAACCATTAAGTTCTTAGCAAATATTTGTAAGGAAAATGTAAGCAGCACACTATATACAAGTAAAATCCATGTCTTTTGCATAGAGGTTTCGATAAACTGCATTCCAAACCAAAAGTGTTTCATATCTGCGAGTCTTTATGAAACCATGGCACCCAGTTGAATTTGCTGGAGTAAGTGGATAGAGACAAACTAGTTATTTAATTTTTTTTTACAAGTATAGCCAAAGCGTGCGTTCCAAAATGCAATGGGTAAGCAGCGTTATTGCAGAATATAATTCATATGCATTCACTTTAGGAATAAACCAAAAAAATAAAAATCTGTCTATCTCAAGGACGATATAGCTGAGAGGTGAACACAATCCAGTACCCAAGGGGTGTCCTCTAGGAATCTGGTGAGGTCAGAGCACCAGGTGCAGTGAGAATCACCAGAATGCCCTCAATTTCAATCCTACAGAGCAGATGAAGAAAAATTCAGAGAAGGAAAGGAATAGATCAAATTGTAACGAATATGTAAACCCACTGCTTCCACCTCTCCAGCCCATCAGGCTGGCATCGGTCATGATGATTTTCCAGGCAAGTGGAAAAAAGATTTTAGCTTGCAGCCCCTGGCCACATCTTTTACTCATGCATTGGAAATGCTGTCAGTCAAGGTGTTCCAAAAGCCTAATAGATGTCAAACTACTTTGAAAAGTGGGGGATGTCCTCTCATTATTAGGCTTGTGGTTGATTTACTAATCCACTTTGCACTACAAGTGCACTTGGAAGTGCAGTCGTTGTAGATCTCAGAGGAAGATCAAAATGAGGGGATTTCTCTTATCCAATCACGTGCAAGCAAAAATGCTGTTTTTTAATTTTCCTTGCATGTCCCCCTCAGATCTACAGCAACTGCACTTCCAAGTGCACTTGTAGTTCAAAGTGGATTTGCCTTTAGTAAATAAACCCCATTGTCTGTGGGTCTTGGCCCAGGATTTATGACTGAACTGGGTCCTGGATTTTTGCCTGGGCTCAAGAGACCTGGGAGAAATAAAATGATCTCATTTCCTTCAGGAGGTATAACAAGTAGCAAGATGAAGACTTATTCAAACTAGAAATCTGTAGTAAGTCTTCAAACTCTTCTGTGATGGCAAGTGATGAAGTACTTTCTTTTACACAAAATATTTTCTAATTTGTCCAATACAAGGTTAAAAACATATTTTTTTCAAATGTACTTAAACTCAGAACTGGTTTATTATTACAGACACATGTGGTATGACCTTTTTTATTCACATCTGCAATGAATGCTACCTATACATAAAATCACCAACTCATTTTAATAAGATGATATAACAATGTGAAATTTAGTGTGTTTGAGTCTAAAAAAACAACAACATATAAAATGTAAAAAGTTAAATATGAAAGAAAATGATTAAAAACAAAATCATTAATAAACTTGGGTTTACAATTTCCTATTTTATTGTCATGAATACTTAAGTTTTAACTATTACGGTAAATCATTTTTTTATGGCAGAAATGAAACTCCTCACCACACATATATACATTATATACAGTTAACTTTTACACAAAATGAAAAAGTAACATACCTTTAGCTCCCTGTCAGAATGTTCATAACATTCAGTCAGTTGTAGCTTTGCCAAACTGCAAGAGAGGACAATAATTTTCTGTGTATGTTGATGACAGCTGCACTTAAGTGGACACATTTTATCCATGTCACCTTATTTTCACAGCCTCTTCCATGAAAAAATAAGCACCAATCAGTCTTCAAAAAGAACAATTTTATCTAAATTTTAAGTGTTAAATATAAGTTTTTTTTTTCTTTTTTATATTTATATAAACAAGCAATAAATACACCCATGTCCAAACTTTTATTCTGCATATGGCTAGGCTCTGTACATAAATGTGCTACTAAAATAAGCAAATATAATTTTCTGCTATTTTGTTTTAATCAATTAGAAATTCAGGGCTCATGTACACCAGATGCACGTGTTTCAATGTGGATTTGGATGCATTTTGCATGCTTTAAAGAGGATCCCATTTGAAAGTGAAAATGCAGATCAACAAACCAAGTATGTAGCATGCAGGCCTCTTTTGCCTAACACACCATAATGCAATGTGTCAGTGTAGACCCCTTCTGAAATGAATGGATTTACTCACGTTCATGCATTGGCCCTGTTCTTAAGAATGTAACAAAATGCACCTAGTGTAAACAAGCCCAAATTAAGAATTTGCTGCGTAAAAAAAAAATAATTATAAAAAAAAGGCCATAAACAGAATTCTTAGAATAGAGGTACAGTAAAAATAGACTGATTGTAGAATTTATAAAGGACAAGACAGCAAGCAAATAAAATTTGAAAGGTGTAGTCATTGCTGGTGATAACAACCTACAGAAAAAGTGTAATGTTACTACTGTGATTCTTGTTAAAATATTAATGACAAAGCTCCTAGGGGTTTAAACAAATATGACGGAGTAGCCACACTACTACATTTTATTGTCCTGTGTGGAAAGTTTAATATGTACATTGTCCTCCCATATACAACACGACCCAAATGACTTTTTTTTGTTTTGTTTTTTAACTCAAAAAATTGCACATAAGAAGACTGTTAAAAAGTACAGTAAAAATTAAAAATTTAAGTTGGTATGCTGTACACTTTCTACAATTACATTTCAGAGTGAACTAATAAGTGCAGTCTCTAAAATTTACAGTTTTTGAAGTAAAGGAATAATTCAATGGAATAAGTTTATTTTATAGGTAAATGAGTAAAAATGACTGTTGAGGTCAACCTAAAAAAATATTAATATTTCACGCATTCAGACGCAAAGACTGATCTTCTCTCCGCCTAGACGATATATCAATGTCTATTGAATCCTTTCCAACAATCAGTCTCAAACGTTTTGCTGGTGGTAGAGGAATAAAGTCATCCTCAAAATCGTCGTCATATTCATCTTCTTCCTCTTCTGATGATGAAGAATCCTCCATACTTTCTTCCTCATAATGATCATAATTGTTAACTTCCATTCTGGTTCCCAGCAGAGACAATGCATCCTTACAATATACACCATTTTCATGAAGTTCCTCTGGAAAGGACACTCTCGATTCCTCATCTCTCTTTAGCTGAATCTTTAGTTTTGTAGAACTACTCCCTGATCCTGAGTTAAAACCATTGTTAAGTTTTGCTACATACAAATTGTTCTTGTCCTTTTCATGATCTTTACTCAGTTTAATGCTAATTTTGGATGAGCCCATGCCATCATCATTCTCCTTTTCTGCTTTGCTGCTGTTGCTGTCATGGCGTCTACGCAGAGTTAGTTTTGGAATTCCAGTGCTATTTTCAAGAATTAATTGTGCGTCATATCTTGTGATTCGTCTGCTTTTTTTACTTTTCACAGTTCTGATTATTTTTTCTGTCCTTTTTTCTGAACGGACTACAGGGCAACCATCCGAAGAGGTCCTCAGATCGTTATAATCAGCATGCCCATCAGAAATAGCATTTACAGCATCTGACTCACAATGTGAACTTACTATGTTTGGCAAAGTATTATCCTCACCAGACAATTCAAAATCACAATTTGACACAGCCATGTGAGCAGCCTGTTTCAAGTGTTTGCTCTGTTTAGACTTCCTTCTAGACTTATACAGACCATTTTTCTGATGTCTACGCTCCTGTCTGTCTGAAGTGTCATGATCAAGTTCATTGTTATTTAATGACTGTTCTTGAAAATCAGTTCTGTGCACTGGTGTAACACTTTCACCGTTGCTTCGATGAACATCCAAAGAATTTGGTGGAAGGTTAGCATCAGGTGTTTCCACAGAGTTCCTTGTCCTCATAGAGCTACGAGTTATATATGAACAAGATGATTCACCAAGAGCACCCTTTGAAGAATTCCGTTTATATTCTCTTGCTGCATGTCTCGTTAAACAACCAGTGGTTTCTTTCAATTTTGCTGATCCCCCGCTCTCTTTATCCCTTTTAACGGACATGTTTTTATACAAAACTACTTTAGGTTCTTTAAGCATTACGTTCCCTACTTCAAGCTTTTTTGACGTATTCCTCTGCTCTGGTCGCTTGCAGTGATTTCTCATCTTAATTTTAGAATGGAAAGGCTTTACAGGCTTTCTTAGTCTCTTTGGTACCCTGGAATTGTTTATATGAGAGAGTTTTGATGAGGTAGAAGAGGATGAAACTGGAATTTGTGACACAGACTGTTTTGTCAACGTTCTACTTTTTCCATTCTTCCTCGCACCAACTGAAGATTTTCTGTTTCTACCTGCAAACCAGGAGATAAAAAAATAAATTAGTAAAATTTGGATGTGACATTGAAACAAAAATGATTTGTGGAACTTTAAAGTAGAAATTGAGTCCTGCTAGATCACTTCAGGCTGGATCCTTTTGCAGTGTAAAACATTAACGATAAGTGCCTATACTGTTTAAAATCCCATTATTAGCCGTTTCACCCTCCGCTGTACACGCTTCAGTTGCTCTCCATTTTTGGCATTGTGTCGAAAAATCAGAGCCACGATCTGCTGCCAGCCTAAAGATTTACTGTTGCTCAGGAGCTCTGGCCTTCAGCAAAGAAGCAGGCTTTAGCAAGAAGAAACAGGAGCAATGCTGGAGGCAGTTTACAGCATACAATAATTATTAATACGGAATGCATGTTCCTTACGAAACGGTTGTTATGGGTAAAGTTCCACTTTAAAGGAAATCTGTAATGAGGGACAAGCAGACTGCCATTGCTGTGTTCTACAGTGAGGGAAAAAAAGCATTTGACCCCCTGCTATTTTTGTACGTTTGCCCACTGACAAAAATTATCAGGGAGAAGGGAGTCACCGCTCCAGGTGGGTCTGATGAGCAATTAGGAACTTTTAAGGAAACCAAGGGTGCTGGCAATGCACTAGGCAAATGTGAAGATTGGAAAGGGATGGACAAAAAAACTTCTAAAGTTGTCTTTATTGGTAAAATCAATGGGAATGCATCACAAAAATACAGTAAAAAGGATCGGGAAAAAGAGTAGCCAAAAATATCTAGAAAAAGGCATTTCAAAAAAAGTTATAAATGGATTTGCATTTTAACGAGTGAAATAAGTATTCAACCCCTTAGCAAAACACGACTTAGTACTTGGTGGCAAAACCCTTGTTGGCAATCACAAAGGTCAGATGTTTCTTGTAGCTGGCCACCAGGTTTGCACACATCTCAGGAGAGATTTTGTCCCACTCCTTTTTGCAGATCCTCTCCAAGTCATTAAGGTTTCGAGGCTGACGTTTGGCAACTCGAACCTTCAGCCCCCCCCCCCCCTTACATATTTTCTATGGGATTAAGGTCTGGAGACACTCAAGGACTTTAATGTGGTTCTTCTTGAGCCACTCCTTTGTTGCCTTGGGTCCTCGTCATGCTGGAATACACATCCATGACCCATTTTCAATACCCTGGCTAAGGGAAGAAGGTTCTCACGCAAGATTTTACGGTACATGGCCCCATCCATCGTCCTTTCATGTTTCCATGTTTGACGGTGGGGATGGCGTTCTTAGGGTCATAGGCAGCATTCCTCCAAACACGACGAGTTGAGTTTAGACCAAAGAGCTTGATTTTGGCATCATCTGTCCACACCACTTTCACCCAGTCAGGGGCGGACTGACCATTGAGAAACCCGGGCACTGCCCGAGGGCCCCATGCCACTAGGGGGCCCCATCAGGGTTGCCAGGCTCAGTAAAACCAGGGACAGTATGTAAAAATCAGTGTTTTTTTTACATCTGTCCCTGATATGTCCAAAACCGACATGCTCTTGATGTGAAAATCCTGAGATTTGAGCTGCCCCGCCTCTGCACTGCCTCCTGGCATGGTGGCCACCTGTAAGCCCGGGGGCCCCATAATCTTCTATTGCCCGGGGGCCCCATGAGTTGTCAGTCCGCCCCTGCACCCAGTTCTCCTCTGAATCATTCAGATGTTAATTAGCAAACTTCAGCGAGCCTGTACATGTGCATTCTTGAGCAAGGTGACCTTGCGGGTGCTGCAGGTGTGTTACCAATTGTTTTCTTGGTGACTATGGTCCCAGCTCCCTTAAGATCATTGACAAGATTCTCCAGTGTAGTTCTGGGGTTATTCCTCACCGTTCACATGATCATTAAAATGCCATGAGGTGAGATCTTGCATAAAGCCCCAGACCAAGGGAGATTGACAGTTATTTTGTGTTTTTTCCATTTTCGAATAGCACCAACTGTTGTCACCCTCTCACCAAGCTGGTCTTGTAGCCCATTCCAGCCTTGTGTGGGTCAACAATCTTGTTCCTGACATCCTTGGACAGCTCTGACTGATTGATTTCTTCTGTGGACAGGTATCTTTTATACAGGTAATAAGCTGAGATTAGGACCCCTCCTTTTAAGAGTTCTCCTAATCTCAGCTCGCTGCCTCTATAGAAGACATCTAGGAGCCAGAAATCTTGCTGATTGATAGGGGATCAAATACACATTTCACTCATTAAAATGCAAATTCATTTATAATTTTTTTGAAATGCTTTTTTCTGGACTTTTTTGTTGTTATTCTGTCTCTCACTGTTAAAAGTAAACCTACCAAAAAAAATAGGCCAATCAATTCTTTTTCAATGGGCAAACGTACCAAATCAGCAGGGGATCAAATACTTTTTTCATCTCACTGTACATGTCAATAACCTGATTGTTATGCTGCCTCACTAGTTTTAGAACCTGGGAGTACCTCGTACAAGTATACAGATAAAGGTCATATGACTCTTCGCCGACTTTCCTGATACTCACACCTGGTCTGGATGAGTGACTCAAAGTGTTGAAACTAGCGAGTCAGTATAAGAACCTGAAAACTAGCATTTTCAGTAGGCCAGAAGTGGCTGCTTTAAAATTTGCTGTAAAAGTTACTGTAAAAACGAAACTCTAAGCAGATAGCTTTTGGTCATATCTGTTGGGGAAAAGGATTACCTCTGCTGATGTTTATGCCATGTCCAGATCCCTTCTGTCTAGTGTAAAAATTTAAACTTTCATAGATGCCAAATGCTATAGTCTCGCTATACTTCCAACCAACTGCAGCACTTATATAGAGAAACAGTGGTGTAATTTATCTGCCACTCTACCTTTGTCTATTCGCAGAACTCCTGTGAACCATGCACAAAATGCAAAGACTATAAAGGCACTCTGAAGAAGGCAGATAAACTGCACTACCGATTCCCTGCATGAGAGCCAAAGCCAGTCAAATATGTACTCTGCCTCTGCTCCCAAACAATGTTGTTATCAACCCTGGCCAGATTTCTCCCCCTGAACTACAGATCACCTTTCTCCTTATGTTATGAAGATGAAGAGAAGGGGGTACTGCAGTGCAGCTCACAATTTTGGAAGATCAACAGGTATTTGTGTACTTGCAGCATTTTTAGAGACAAAAGGATATGAAAAAATAAATGACGCACGCGATGTGTTTGTTCTCCCACCCCCCCAAAAAATAAATAAATAAATGCCATCCAATTCTTACATGAGTTAGATTTTTCCTGAGAGGTATCTGCATCTGTGTTGGAGCTGACAGACTGACTGTCTGAGTTTTTGCTGCCGTCACCAAGCTTTTTGAGTCTGTTTAAACGTTTGTCTGTTTCCCGTAATCCATACTTGCTGTTGATCACAGGACTTGGTTCATTAAGACCGACACGTGATTTAAAAGCACCAGTTGCACGCCTAAAAAGAGTAACAAAATATTAAAAAAACGCTTCAAATTGTATATCCATCAGAAAAACTTTTTTTTTGTTTTGTTTACCAACATAAATCAAACACCAACTCTAAAATGTAATACTAGTCACTTTAGCATTTTATATAGCCATTGTAGCAGAGGCCGTTTTCTTACAACAACATTCTCATAGTAACGTTTGCATAGCTGACAGCAGATGAAAGTCAAACATACACACACTGCAAGTGCATCTTCCCTGCGTTTTGAATTTAAATGGTTGATTCACCTACAGCGAATGTCACATTTACTGCTTTATAAAATATTCCGTGTTTTTTTTATCCAATTCACTGCCTTTTATGAATCTTAAAGTAAATGTAAACTCTCTCCTGCACCCAGTGAAGCGAACAGCCTCAAATGATACACAAAGATGAAACAAATCTCCCTACATAAGTTTTACATGTATATCTGCAGTCTTTACCTTGCTATATTCTTTAGAAAGTGCTGATCGTGGTCAAACGTTTCTTCCTGTATCAGCAGTGGGTGTGGAGTCTGGGCATACACTGTGTGTGAGCTGATTAGAGGAAAGGCACACCTCACCCCTCCACATAGGCAGAGGAATGAATAAACATGCAGAGCTGTGTTGTGAATAGACCAGCTCTCTGCTAATCTCCATCTAATCACCCTCACCAACATACATTTCCAGCTGCTTTCATCTCCTGTGTTGGATAGCTTGTCAGAAGTTATCATGCTAACAGGAACGGAGCAGCAGAATAACATGGGACTTAGGGCTTTGGAGAGAGACAAGTAAACACTACAGATATACAGTGCAGAAAATAAGTATTTGAACACCCTGCTATTTTGCAAGTTCTCCCACTTGAAAATCATGGAGGGGTCTGAAATTGTCATCGTAGGTGCATGTCCACTGTGAGAGACATAATCAAAAAAAAAAAAAAATTCCAGAAATCACAATGTATGATTTTTTTAACTATTTATTTGTATGATACAGCTGCAAATAAGTATTTGAACACCTGAGAAAATCAATGTTAATATTTGGTACAGTAGCCTTTGTTTGCAATTACAGAGGTCAAACGTTTCTTGTAGTTTTTTACCAGGTTTGCACACACTGGAGGAGGGATTTTGGCCCACTCCTCCACACAGATCTTCTCTAGATCAGTCAGGTTTCTGGGCTGTCGCTGAGAAACACGGAGTTTGAGCTCCCTCCAAAGATTCTCTATTGGGTTTAGGTCTGGAGACTGGCTAGGCCACGCCAGAACCTTGATATGCTTCTTACAGAGCCACTCCTTGGTTATCCTGGCTGTGTGCTTCGGGTCATTGTCATGTTGGAAGACCCAGCCTCGACCCATCTTCAAAGCTCTAACTGAGGGAAGGAGGTTGTTGCCCAAAATCTTGCAATACATGGCCCGGTCATCCTCTCCTGAGGAGTCATGGGAGAAAGTCATGTGGTCAGATGAGACCAAAATAGAACTTTTTGGTCATAATTCCACTAACCGTGTTTGGAGGAAGAAGAATGATGGGTACCATCCCAAGAACACCATCCCTACTGTGAAGCATGGGGGTGGTAGCATCATGCTTTGGGGGTGTTTTTCTGCACATGGGACAGGGCGTGTCCCATGTGCAGAAAAACACCCCCAAAGCATGATGCTACCACCCCCATGCTTCACAGTAGGGATGGTGTTCTTGGGATGGTACCCATCATTCTTCTTCCTCCAAACACGGTTAGTGGAATTATGACCAAAAAGTTCTATTTTGGTCTCATCTGACCACATGACTTTCTCCCATGACTCCTCTGGATCATCCAAATGGTCATTGGCAAACTTAAGACGGGCCTTGACATGTGCTGGTTTAAGCAGGGGAACCTTCCGTGCCATGCATGATTTCAAACCATGACATCTTAGTGTATTACCAACAGTAACCTTGGAAACGGTGGTCCGAGCTCTTTTCAGGTCATTGACCAGCTCCTCCCGTGTAGTCCTGGGCTGATTTCTCACCTTTCTTAGGATCATTGAGACCCCACGAGGTGAGATTTTGCATGGAGCCCCAGTCCGAGGGAGATTGACAGTCATGTTTAGCTTCTTCCATTTTCTAATGATTGCTCCAACAGTGGATCTTTTTTCACCAAGCTGCTTGGCAATTTCCCCGTAGCCCTTTCCAGCCTTGTGGAGGTGTACAATTTTGTCTCTAGTGTCTTTGGACAGCTCTTTGGTCTTGGCCATGTTAGTAGTTGGATTCTTACTGATTGTATGGGGTGGACAGGTGTCTTTATGCAGCTAATGACCTCAAACAGGTGCATCTAATTTAGGATAATAATTGGAGTGGAGGTGGACATTTTAAAGGCAGACTAACAGGTCTTTGAGGGTCAGAATTCTAGCTGATAGACAGGTGTTCAAATACTTCTTTGCAGCTGTATCATACAAATAAATAGTTAAAAATTCATAAATTGTCATTTCTGGAATTTTTTTTTTTGATTATGTCTCTCACAGTGGACATGCACCTACGATGACAATTTCAGACCCCTCCATGATTTCCAAGTGGGAGAACTTGCAAAATAGCAGGGTGTTCAAATACTTATTTTCTGCACTGTAAGTGCCCAGGTCAGATTTCATGAAGGGGGTTAACATCCACTTTAATATGTCTTTAAATGGACTCCAAAGATAAAGTTTACCAAAAACAAAACCTTACAAGAAATAGGATCTTTGTACTCACAGTAAAATTGATTTTCTTGGAGTCCATTGAGAAACACAGCATGATGATGTAACACGGGTTATACTGCTCTATACAGGAGAAATGGATGCTAGGCACACCCTTACCACCTCCCAACTGTAGTAGCAAGCACAAGAGAGCGAGAGATCGAGATTCCTCAGTGGACTCCAAGAAAACGATTTTATGGCAAGTACACAAATCTATAACTGAGGGTCTGGGATAGCTACTTGCACAACTTTGTGCATAGGAGGTGGAAACTAGTCTAAGCGACTCAAATATGCACAATAATATAGCAGCAGGTGCTCTGGACTGAGGAGTCAATATTTGAAATATTTGGCTGTAGCAGGAAGCAGTTTGTTCACCAAAGGGCTAGAGAGTGGTACAATAAGGAGTGTCTGCATAAGGATTTGAGGCAGCCTACATCCAAAGATGATATGTGGCTAGTTCTCCAAGATGTTTGGAATGACCTACCTGCCACGTTCCTTCAAAAACTGCTTGCAAGTGTACCTAGAACTGAAGAACTTTGCTGTTCTGAAGGCAAAGGGTGGTCACACCAAATATTGATTTTATTTGGATGTCTCCTAATGTTTATTTTAATCAATTAACAAAATGTAAAGTAAATGAACGATTAACACTTCTAAAACCATTATTAATTTTACAGCATTTGTCCACACCTACCTAAAACTTTTGAAAAGTACTGCAAATAAAATCCTTGGTCTCAAAACTATGCTTTATGCAAGAGCAAGTGTGGCTTCCTACAGGACAAAGCTGGAAAATCAGAAACCCCTTTTGGCTGAAGTGATAGCTCAAGAAAAAGGACAGACAGAGCAGACACCTGACGAGAGCCCCCAGCTCTCTTCACCTCAAAGCCAGCGAATGTGAAGCAGGAAAAAAAGGAAAAGAAGATTGATTCTCCAGATAACAGATATGGCCATATCATACAAAAAGGAGGAGGTGTACTACATTCTCCAAGGCCAATCCAGAGATATGAGAATGACTTGAATGCCAGTGGCCTAAATCCTTCAAAGCACATAAGGCAATAGAATTCAGTGATGCAAAATGCATAGATCAGGGTATACCGATTCCACTGCATCACCAGCACATTGTTGCATCCGGTTTCAGGTCCTACAATTCTGTCCAGGTTCTTGAGATACGAAGATGCTACTAAGGGGATTGCAAACCTGGTGGCCAATTACAAGAATCGTCTGACCTTTACGATTTTGCCACCAAGTACTAAGTGTTTTGTGAAGTGGTCAAATACTTATTTCACTCATTAACCACTTGCTTACTGGGCACTTAAACCCCCCTCCTGCCCAGACCAATTTTCAGCGCTCTCACTCTTTGAACAACAATTGTGCGGTCATACAACACTACCCAAATTATTATTTTTTTTGCACAAATTGGGCTCTCTTTTGGTGGCATTTGTTCACCTCTGCAGTTTTTTTTTTTTTTGTAAAAAAAATAAAAGACCAAGTAAAAAAAAAAAAAAAAAAAAATACAAAACCGTTTTATATAGTTATAAAATTTTGCAAACAGGTAATTTTTCTCCTTTAATGATGCACGCTGATGAGGCAGCACTGGTGGGCACCAATAAGGAAGCACTGGTGGGTGCCACTGATGGGCATTGACAGGTGGCAGTGATGGGCAGCACTGCTAGGTGGCACCGATTGGCGGCACTGATTTGTGGCAATGACAGGTGGCACAGGTTGGCACAGATGAGGCGGCTGTGCCTCTTCCTCTTCGGGACCGATGTCACTTGCGCGGAAGCCAGCTATTTTCTACCGAGCTTCCGTTTACATCACGTGATCAGCTGTCATTGGCCGACAGCTGATCACGTGGTAAGGGGCAGGGATCAGACCTGTGATCACCCGAGTCTCGGTGATCACAGCAAGTGGGGAGCATGTAAAAGGGGAGGATGTCTATTGACGGTCTCCCGGCAACGTTGGTCCACGCTGTAGCCGTCGGCGAATTTGAAAGAGTTAAAATGCAAATTAATTTATCCATTCTGAAATTAGTTTTTCTGGATTTGTTATTCTGTCTCTCACTGTTAAATAAACCTATCATTAACAAAAAAAAAAATATATAATTTCTATATTGCTATAATTATAATTTCTATATTGCTTTTTTCAAAATGGTCAGTCTTTGTTTATAGCGCAAAAAAAAAAAAAAAAGACATATTTTGCTTGGGTACAACGTCGCACAACGTGCAATTGTCAGTTAAAGCGATGCAGTGCCCATTTGCAAAAGAAAATGCTCTGATCATTAGGGGAGGTGAAATCTTCCGGGGCTGAAGTGTTTAAAGTAGTATGGCTAAGCTTCTCTTCTGAGTCACAGGAGTGCACTTACAGTATCTCACAAAAGTACACCCCTCATATTTTTGTAAATATTTTATATCTTTTCATGTGACAACACTAAAGAAATGACAATGTAAAGTAGCAAGGGTACAGCTTGCATAACAGTGTAAATTTGCTGTACCCTCAAAATAAATTAAAACAGCCATTAATGTCAAGACCACTGGCAACACCCCTAAATGAAAATGTTCAAATTGAGCCCAAACTGTCAATATTTTGTGTGCCCATCATTATTTCCTGACGCATTCATGGCAGCACACACTGGGTTGTGACTCCGCCCCCACAACCTGACAGGATTGGTTAGCTATAAATTTGAAGGGGAGACGCCCTGCACCATTCTCTTTTTTTATCCTCACCTGACAGATTGGATGAACAAGCAAAAAGCATGCCTCTTACCGCAAATCGCCCCAGCAGGTTCAGCCTCTCCTGTTTGGAAGTCCCTCCTGTACAGTCTCTAAATGAGCTTTATGGTGGGACCCCCGTTCTGGTGGTCTCAGGGGCTCTGGAATTATACTGGCATCTGTAACAAGCTTTAAAGAAGCTTCAAATCTCGCAGTGGCCCCCACTTTCGCTCTGTCTTTCCTTCCAGTGCAGTGTGTGCTTCCACAAAGGTATTTGTATCATTACATTTACCACCTAAGGTTAGTCCGTTTTGTACCTTTGTCTGCCTGTTTTTTTTCTCAGCTCTGCTGAGCCCTGTGGTTCCTCTGACACCCCATACTCTCGGGGTCACCGCTGCGTACCCCTTGGCGCTCTGCACATGCGCGCAGCTCAGTGATGACGCCGCCTGTCTCCTCTGCCCTCTTCCAAAATGGCGCCGGGTGAGCGGGGCGATTCTGAGCATGCGCGCGACATAAAAAAAAAAAAAAAGAAACAGTCCTACTGCTCTGTAGTTCTGGCTGCCGCCCTGCTGCTCTGCTCTACTCAGAGTGAAGATTGCACCAGGTGTGTGCAGGCATGTCCCAGATCAGCCTGGGCTAATTGATTACACACACACAAAAAAAAAAAGGAACATATAGGATAGAAGATCTAATACATTTATATATTAATTTGTAACATACCATAGGAGAAAGTATATCCATAATTAAACAATTAATATAATCCAAAAAAAAAAGGATAGATATATGTATATAAAATTATTATATTAATTTAATAAATAGAAATGTTGGGGGGGAACATATTGTAATGTTTTCCCTTCTCTCTTTTTTTTCCCACCTTTTCGGGCTGTCTCTCTGCTATCCTCATGGGGGCCACTGCCCTCGCAGACCACCGTCAGCTGACCAGGTATAGAGGCCGTCCAGAAGGTGGTAAGTAGAGGGGAGACAAAAAAAAGAGAGCCTGGCCACTGACGCTACAGTTTTGGTAGCCCTATCGGGTCAAGAGACGCAAGTTTGCGGCACAGAGGGAGATTCCAGCCATGCTTCCGGCAGAAGGTGCAAGAAGTCGCTCAAGGTTACCCTCTTGATTTCTTCAATCAAGGCATAGCCGCTCGCGTCACAGCCACTCCCGTCATAGTCGGTCCCACCGCAGACGATTACCTTCATCCCAGACAGAGCTATCTTACCCGCACCACGGCAAATGTTTGCCAAATATGCGGGGCGCCAGCCTTGCCAGGGGAATTGGCCTGCCGCTCGTGCTTCATTGAAGTAACCAAGCATTCAGAGGCCAGAGTAGATACTGAACTCCTAGAAGAAACGCCACAGGGATCATATGTGGGCGATCCTTCCCCAAGCACATCGCCCGGCCGTTACGCCAGGCTGCAGTAACCCTCTCTAAGAATGAGGAGTGTGAGCAGGCGTCGGACTGTATCTTTTTAGTTGAACCATTTGCCCATTCAGTCAAGGAAGCGATCGGCTGGGAGGAGGTTATGGCAGAACTTCTGAAGGTTCAGAAATATTTCCTGGTGCTGAAAAGGGGGTCCTGAATCATTTCCCTTCATCAAAGAGCTGGAGAACCTCATAAAGGATAAGTGGGGGTGTCGCATAAGCGGCCCAGTATGAGCAACAAGTTTGCAGATTGTACCCCTTGTGGGATTCTAAGATCAATTCTTTTCATCAATGCAACTACGGTGGATTCATCTTTAATGCGACTCGCTAGAGACGTTTCTCTACCGATTGAAGACGCAGTTACCTTCCGGGACGCTCTTGATTGTAAAATCAATATAGAACTGAAGAAAGCCTGCTCCACGACAGCAGACGCATGTAGGCCGGCTATCACCATGGCGGCAGTCGCTAAAACTATCGCTGCATGGGTGGCTAATGTTGAGAATTCCATTCTAGAAGGAGCCGACCAGGGGAAGATATTCTCCTCCCTGCAGGAAAATTAAGTTGGCTTAAGGCTCCTGAGGGGGCGACTTCATGGCTGGGAAGAGCCTTATGGCTGTGACCCTGGATAGCGAAGGCAGCGTCAAAATCAACTGGTGCAAAATTCCATATGGCGGCTCAAGTGTATTCGGCACAAAGATGGACTCGGCCATCTCCAAGGTTACCGGGGGAAAGTCCGGGCTGATTCCCTCCGATAGGAAACCAGAGCCCCAGAAGGGCCCCGCTTACAGGCGTGATCTTCCTGTCAAATACAGGAATGTTAGATCCTACCGCCCCGGCAGGGAATTTAGGAGGGACTGGAAGACTCGACCCTCCTTCATGTAGATACAGTAAGCCAATCACAGCTGGGGAACAGCAGAAGTCCTTTTTGAGGGTCCGTCTGCCCACCCAGCTCAGGTGAGCACCAGACTCAAGAGATTCGCTCGGATGTGGGCAACTCGTATAACAGATCCATGGACACTATCCTCTATCAAGACCGGTCACAATTGGAAATTCATGGGCACATTGCCAGGGAACACATTCCAGCCTACCAAGTACTTCCGCACCAGAAAGGGAGGGGGTTTTATTCGCCTTTATTTCTGGTATAAAAAAAATAAAAAATAAAACGGGGATCTACGTCCAGTCTTGGACCTAAAGAAGTTCAACAGACGATCAAAATAGAGGCCCTCAGATTGGAAAAGCCTTCAGTCCATTTTGTTGTCAGTGGACGTGGTAGACTGGATGCTATCTCTAGATTTTTCGGACGTTTACCTTCACATCCCAGTTCATCTTAACTTCCAGAGGTCCCTTCGGTTCTCAAATCGATCAATCTCATTTCCAATTTTGGTGCCCCCCATTCGGCATCGCCTCAGCACCCAGAGCATTCGGCAAGTTAGGGTGTTCCTAGGGGCAGAATAAAATACCAGGTTGTACCGGGTGCAACTCCCTCAAGAGAGGCTGAAGCCCTTGCTCCAGAAGATACAGAATCTGCTATCATCCAGACGTCCAACTGTCAGAGCCTGCCTCAGTACCCTGGGGTCCATGTCAGCATCCATACCCTTGATACAGTGGCCCCTGTGGCACATGCGAGTCTTACAGAACTCCTTTCTCAGGCAGTGGAATAGAACATCAATACTCCAAACCATTCACATCCCGAACTTTGGTAAAGCAATTAGTATGGTGGTGGACACACTCGTCCAACCTCAGGGAGTCCATTCCAAAAGTTCCCCCAAGTCCAGAAGTAGTAACATCGGACGCCAGCCAGGGGTGATGGGGTCCACACTATCTAGACTGAGTAGCCCAGGGACAGTGGCACTTTCGAGCTCAGGGCATAGTGTCAAATATTTTAGAGCTCAGAGCAGCCTTTCAGGCCCTCCTGGCCATTGCACCTCTTCTAGAGAGGAAGAGTGTCCTGATCAGGATGGACAACAAGTAGCGGTGTCATGTATACAGAGACAGGGGGCATCAGGAGTCACACGCTTCAGGAGGAAGTTCGCCCATAATGGAAGGGGCACAAGTGCACCTGTTAGATCTGTGGGGAGTATGCGTCCCAGCAACACAGAATTCGTTGGCCAACTACCTAAGCCGAGAGACACTTTCAAACAACGAATGGTCCCTGAACCAACAGGTATTCTCCATTCTTACGAAAACTTGTGGAGTACCAGAAGTCGACCTAGCGGCCACGCCAAAGAACTCCAAGTGTCAGAGGTTCCTGTCCAGAGCCCACTTTCCATTATCTGAAGGGACAAACTGCCTAGTTCTTCCATGGAGCTGCGAGCTAGGGTACATTTTTCTTCCAACTTCTCGGATTACAAGATTCCTGTCCCGACTTCGGAAGTCCTCAGCCACGGTTATTGTACTAAAACCGTTCTGGCTGAGGAGGCCATGGTTTACGACCCCGCTACAGCTAGGTACACGGCCTCCAATACATCTTCCAGTAACCTGGGATCTCATACATCAGAGGCAATTCTTCCATCCAGCCCAGAGAAGCTGCATTTGCCAGCTTTGAAGCGGAGAGGGCTAGGTTAGGGGAACTAGGATACTCTCAGGAGGTAATATCAACCTTAGTACAAGCTCTAAGGAGCTCCACTGATGTCACCTATACTAGGATCTGGGAGAGGTTCGTGTCATGGCAGCAAAGAGATTGGAATCCCATCTCAAATTCTTGAATTTCTTCAGTCAGGGCTTAACAAGGGCCCGGGCTCGGGTACCCTGAAGGTACAAGTATCTGCCCTTTCAGCCATGACGGGTACTAGATGGGCTCTTCATCATCCGGTCACTCTGTTCCTCAGGGCCTTCGTAAGATCAGACCACCTAGGAGGCCAGCCTTTCCAACAGGGGATCTCTGTGTAGTACTCGGGGCCCTGTCCAATCCACCTTTTTCTCCATTCAACTTAGTCTCACCGGTCACCGTGGAACCTAGCTCTGAAGATGGCTTCCCGTATTGCTATCACCTCAGTTAAGAGGGCGTCGGAGATACAGCACTTATGGCTACGGAACCCCTATTTAGTGTTCTTCCCTGACAGAGTGGTTCTGAAGCCCTCAGACCATTTTTATTCAAGGGTAACTTCCTCCTTTCATTATAACCAGGACATCGCCCTTCCGTCTTTTACTAATGAGAGGGGCGAGTCCCATGACTAGGATGTCAAGTCTACCATTTCCAGTTACGTCACAGCTACATCTCAGGAAGACGGATTCTCTCTTGATTATCCCACACGGGAACAGACGAGGTCAGCCAGCTACCTCCCGTACCATTAACTCTTGGTTGTTAAAGCTATCAAAGAGACCTATTCCATCCAGCAACTTACGACTCCTAGAGGGCATTAGGGCTCATTCGACAGGGGCAGAGGCCACTTCTTGGGCAGCATATTGCGGGACTTCACCGGAAACCATAGGCAGAGCAGCAACTTGGTCTACCCAACACATCTTCATTTCTCACTACAGAGTGAATTCTGCTCTCCTGGCTACCGTCGACTTCGGCAGATCTGTTCTTAGAGCCAATTCCTCAGCGCTATAAAGAATAAATATTACTGTTTTCTTGCACCCTCCCGACTGGCGAGTTATTTCCCAGTGTGTGCTGCCATGAATGCGTCAGGAAAATGGAAAATTGTATACTCACCTTTCCGTAATTTTCCTTTCCCGACGCATCTTCATGGCAGCACACAGATGCCCACCCTGCTGTTTTATGATGATATATACAGAGAATGGTGCAGGGCGTCTCCCCTTCAAATTTATAGCTAACCAATCCTGTCAGGTTGTGGTGGCGGAGTCACAACCCAGTGTGTGCTGCCATGAAGATGCGTCAGGAAAGGAAAATTACGGAAAGGCGAGTATACAATTTTCCATTTTTCCAGCACTGCCTTAACTATCTTGGGTATGGAGTTCACCAGAGCTTAACAAGTTGCCACTGGAGTCCTCTTCCACTCCTCTATGACGACATCACAGAGCTAGTAGATGTTAGAGACCTTGCGCTCTTCCACCTTCCAATTGAAGAGCTTCTTTAGCAAGGCAGTGGACGTCTTAGAGGTGTGTTTGGGGTCGTCATGTTGGAATACTGCCCTGCAGTCCAGTCTCCGAAGGGAGGGAATCATGCTCTGCTTCAGTATGTCACAGTACATGTTGGCCTTCATGGTTCCCTCAATGAACTGTAGGTCCCCAGTGCCCGCAGCACTCATGCAGCCCAAGACCATGACACTCCCACCACCATGCTTGACTGTAGGCAAGACACACTTGTCTTTGTACTCCTCACCTGGTTGCAGCCACACATGCTTGACACCATCTGAACCAAATACCTTTATCTGGGTCTCATCAGAGCACAGTTCCAGTAATCCAGTGTGTGGCGTATGGTCTGAGCACTGACAGGCTGACCCCCCACTGCTTCAACCTCTGCAGCAATGCTGGCAGCACTCATATGTCTATTTCCCAAAGACAACCTCTGGATACGATGCTGAGCACGTGCACTCAACTTTTTTGGTCGACCATGGCGAAACCTGTCCTGTTAAACTGTTGTATGGTCTTGGCCACTATGCTGCAGCTCAGTTTCAGGGTCTTGGCAACTTTCTTATAGTCTAGACCATCTTTATGTATAGCAACAATTATTTTTTTCAGATCCTCCGAGAGTTCTTGGCCATGAGGTGCCATGTTGAACTTCCAGTGACAAGTATGAGAGTTCACCAGAGCTTAACAAGCTGCCACTGGAGTCCTCCTCCAACACCAAATTTAACACACCTGCTCCCCATTTATACCTAAAGACCTTGTAATACTAAACAAGTCACATGACACTGGGGAGGAAAAATGGCCAATTGGGTCCAACTTGGACATTTTCACTTAGGAGTGTTTGTTTGCGGCAGTTTAGACATTAATGGCGGTGTATCGAGTTATTTTGAGGGGACAGCAAATTGACACTCTTATACAAGCTGTACACTCACTACTTTACATTGTAGCAAAGTGCAATTTCTTCAGTGTTGTCACATGAAGATAAAAAATGAAATATTTACAAAAACGTAAAGGGGTGTACCCACTTTTGTGAGATACTGTATATCTGGATTCCGGTGACCTAGATTTGGCCAACAGCAGGCTTTAGCTAACATTGCAGAGCTCGGCCTGGGTCTTGGAAGAATCCTAACTTTCAGGTCAGGATCCACCAAGATACTTAAGCGGCACCTGGCTTAGCCTCTCAACACAGCGTTGAGAGGCTGAGCCAGCACCTCCCAGTCCCTCCACAGCCCGGCGCTCCAGTGAGAGTTGGAGGGGCTGAGCAGAGAGCAGTGACTGACCGATCAGCAGTTATTGGATTAGTCAGTTCTCAGTCTTAAGAGTGGACAGGGGACAGCAGCAGCACCACCAAACCACTTCTCCTTTAACGAATTGAGGAAACCTGCACTTGTTGGTTAAGTGGAGAGACTTACAGGATTTCCGATATTAGACCTAAATCTGCCAGTAACTGTTGAAAGTAGAGAAAAAAAATATATATATATTTCAGTTAGAAAAAAAAAAAAACATAACAGAAAGTAAGAGAGAGATCCACTCTCCAAAGCACACTTGGTGCAACTGGGGTGGGAGGAGTTCTAGCTACAAATGCATAAGCTCTCAGTTTTCTATGGGACTAGTATCCATGTATTCAGTAGTCAGCAGTATACTGCTAGGTTTCTTGCCATCAAGCTGTCCCCCCACTGGACGACGGCAAAATCTTAATTTCTTTGGGCTCAGTTCCCACTGATCTGCAGTGGGCTTGTGGCAAACACGCACCCCCTTTCCTCTCTAAATCTCCAATAAAGAGATAATGAGAGGCAACAGATATATTCAAAGTTCTTCTAGAGAAACTGTACCCATTGCTTTTGTTTCAAATTTGTTTAAACAAAGCCAACATCTTTAGAAAAGCACTGCGATGGCTGCCAATGCTCCCATCGTCACCCAGTCTTCCTTCTGGGTTTGTGGACTCCGGCTGTATGAATGGCCAGGGGCCTCGATGATGCCACGCTCTGTGCATGTGCACAGGGGCCATGGCCTTGGCACAGAGCTTTGAAGGTATTGCAAAGTTATACTGTCCCTTCTAAACGAATGCTGAGCCATTGACATCACCGGCTGCATGCTATGTGAATAATCCTAAATAGTGAACGTTTAGGAGAGATTCACTGTACCTACAGGTAAGCCTTATTATAGGCTCACCTGTAGGTACAAGTTAAAAAGCGGACTTAACTTTCACTTTACTATCCTCAATAATAGATGGGAGCAGCACCAGATGAAACATTTGGTGATCAGATTTTTTTCCCCAGCATTGGTTGGTAAACGCACACAATTTTAAACTTGCAAGATACTCTACCATTTGTATTTTTTAAGCAGAGCTAAAACCTAATAATTAAAAAAAATATATATACTACACAGACTCTTTGCTTCTTCTCACTTTTTATTATTTTCTGTGCACTGTATGGTGTATGCACTCTGCAGTGTATGCTCCAACTGGATCTGGGCGTCAAGGACAATGAAACACCTGTGCACATGCGCAGAAGTTGCATCGGCTAAGGACAAGACCAGAAATAGATTTATGCCATTTTAATAAAAAAAAAAACACACACACACACATTACCTTTCACAGGTGTAACATTCACAGAACTCATTGTTTTCTCCAAAAAAGCCATCCCCATAATAACAAGAGATCTCTTCGCCTGGCTCAATATCACGCAGTGCTTTGACACATGCAGTATCACGCCCGGTCGATACAAACTGGAAGTTCAAAGACAATATTTTATTACCAATCTCAGATAGAAACAAGAACAAAATTCTGATAAAATGGATGGATATTGTACATCACGTACCTTGCAATTAGGTCTGCAATCTGTAGGTGGACAGGGAAACATTAGGAAACATTAGGAATTAGTATCCAAAATACATAACTTTTCTTAAACACTCTAAATTAATTTTTTGACAAAATAAATTCTAAGCTGTTTAAGCTACTACATGACTACATTGCTCCTTAACCTTACACAATGGCCAGACAGGATGGCACACATGCGGCGGCCATGCAGCTTTGCTCTGCAGGCACAATTATACCCCACGATGCATTCAGTGGCTAGTATTTCCAAATATAACCCATTAAAGTAAACAAAGCTGCACAAAAAAACTGTATGTAATGTACATGGTTGCGGTGTGGTGCTGGAATCTTTAAAGAGTTAAAACAGGCAGCGAGGGGCGACATATCACCTCCCAGCCACCTGTCAAGTGCCCTCTAAAAACAAAACTCTCCACAGCAGACAGCATGAGATGGGCAGTGAACATTACCACAGGTGTAAAGAAGCCCTAAAAGAGTTTCTATCCCCTATACCTCACTTTTAAGTTATATTTTAATTGCACACCATATGTTCCCTCAGTAACAGAACAATTAAAGCTTATGTAGCCAAAAGGGAAAGAAGGCAAGTGTAGCTAGAGAAATAAAAGGTACAATAGATGTGCATTTTATTGTGATGTGCACCTTGCCACAAAGGGCAGTTATAGGTTGGGGTGGTTGGCTATTTTTTTGTACAGTTGGATGAATTAGGTGAAGGGATGCACTGGACACCTTCACTGCCGTTGTGCCCTTGCTGGGCAGCATGTACATCCCTGTGGCTTTAAAGAGATGTGGGCTCCCTCAAGGCGTACCGGCCCTTAATCTATCCATTCTTACTATGTGCTTCTACTATTGAGGCTCTGGAAATTTAGAGTTAGGACCGCAGTACAGTAAAACCTTGGTTTGAGAGCGTTTTGCAAGACAGGCTACATTTTTTAATCAACTCTGGTTTTATAAACAAGAAATGTCTTGATATATGAGTAACGTCATGTCACAACTGAGCATATAAGAGAAGAGAGGCGCCTCTAAGTGTAGCAATATGGTTACATTTAATGAAGGTACAACATTTAGCAACTCACATGTTGATAATTAAAAACAGACACATCCAAGCAGCATTCAGGGCAAAGCTGTCCACATAGACCACCCTCAGCACCACCATCAACGTCATCCCTTTCATGCTGCGCTCCACGAGCGCTTCAATCCTTGCTTTTAGATCACTTTACTGCAGGGTAGTCTTTCCGGTCACAATGCGGTCTATGTGGACAGCTTTAACCCAGATGCCTGCATACTTAGATGTGCCCGTTTTAACTATATTGCTACACTTAGAAGTGCATCTCTTCTCTTTTATAATCTGTGGCTCCTGCTGGTTTTGCTTCCAATCCCCTTGTGGAGGCTTCCATTTGTGGACGGACATTTTAGGGTTACACAACATATCGCATTGCTATAATCTTTTTCGAAGGACTTATGAATAAATGGTTGTGGAACAAATCACCTGAGCTTCCATTAATTCTCATGGGGAAATTTGCTTTGATACAAGAGCGCGTTAGATTACAACCATGTTTCCAACAAATTATGCTCGCAATCCTAAACTTTACAGAGGTCCCTTGGCGTGGGCACTGCAGCTTACGCATATATTTGCTAATTAATGTGTAAACAAAACCCTCAGTTTTTAACGTAAACTGTTAGACGGGGTCAATTTGGTTGTTTTGCAGGCTGGCTGGCAAATCTTGTTTGCTTACAATAGACAAAAGATTCTGTTAAAGCTTACAATCTAAAGTTGTATAAAGAGTGACAAACTGTGCCTTCTCAGATCTAATAAATCAGTCACAGAAGGGAAATTTTTTAGAACACATTGGGCCAGATCCACAAACAGCGGCGTAACTTTGTGCCGGTGTAGCGTATCTTGTTTAAACTACGCCGCCGTAAGTTAGGAAGGCGAATTCCGTATCCACAAAGGACTTGCGTCCTAAGTTACGGCGGCGTAGCGTAAATGGGCCGGCATAAGCCCGTGCAATTCAAATGTGGATTAGGTGGGTGTGTTTTATGTAAAAGAATCGTGACCCCAAGTTTTTGACGTTTTTTTTTTTAACTGTGCATGCACCGGCCGTGGACGTATCCCAGTGCGCATGCTCCAAATCACGTTGCAAAACGTCAATGAAAACGACGTGAACGTAACTTACGCAAATCCCTATTCGCGAACGGTTTACGTGAACGACGTAAAATTTGACGCTGGCCCGACGTTCATACTTAACAACGCGTACGCCTCTATACAGCAGGAGTAACTTTACGCCGGACATATGCTTACGCAAAAGACGTAAAAACACTGCGCCGGGCGTACGTACATTCGTGGATCAGCGTATTTAGCTCATTTGCATATTTTACGTGGAAAAACAACGGAAGCGCCCCTAGCGTCCAGCGTAAATATGCAACTAAGATACAACGGCGTAAGAGACTTACATCAGTCGTATCTTAGCATAATTCTGGCGTATCTTGTTTTGTGGATACAAAACAAAGATACGCCAGCGCAAATTTGAAATTATGGTGGCGTATCTAGAGATACGCCATAATTTTTGGTGGATCTGGCCCATTGTATTCTTATAGGACATGTACATTTTTTAAATGCTGAAGTTGAAGAATATGTGAAAAGTCTTGCAGGCAAGTAAGTGAAGAGCACAACGGAGACTGTTCTTAGGGCAGAAACTGAAAATAAGCTCAGAGGAGTTAACCAATAAGGAACTTACAAGTAGTGGAGCAGGTGAAGGCAAAAAGCTAAAAATGGAATGAAGAAGTGGTTTTGGCTGGTTGGAGGCTAGACAGCGGGGACCTTGAGTGGAGAGTGTGAGCAAGTTTTTATTTTGACTGCTGGTGATTGCCGTGTTGCATTTTAGGTTCTTTTTGGAGCTTTTCCTTGCAGCTTTTTAAAAACAGATTTTTTTCCCCTTTTTCACCTACTAATTAAGGGGAGTGGTTAATTGGTCACAAGTGCTTGAGGCCTATATAAATCTCTGTAGAACTCATTCTGAGCCTGCTGGAACTCTGTCCAAGTGGAACTGGACTAAATGGTGAATAAAAACCAAGAGTTGAAAACAGGAGGTTATAAACGGGTCATAGTACCTGTGTAGATGCAAGTACCTGAGCGTTGTCTGAGTAGTGCGTGTGGATCGTTATTACTTGTGTATTGTGTACATGTGTGTGGATTGTGGGTGCACGTAGGTCCATTGGTCTGCGAGTACCTGTGTATTGTCTTGTTGAGTAGTAGTGTCAGGAAGCTAGTCGTTAGGTAATTTGGACAGGATATAATACCCAATCCTCATTAAATTAATAGGTACGATGCCCGGCAGGTGTGGAGAGGTAACTCCGTGCACATCTTTCGGCATGTATGCGTTCCTTGGTCATCAGATTGAGGGCAAATACTGCTGTGCAAAATGCAAGCACAATGTTTCCCTGGAAGCCCAGGTTCTGAATCTGGGGGAAGCAACTATTATGATAACATTTCCCATACAGGGATATACAATGTAATACTGACATATAACACACGCATAGGTTGGACTTGATGGACTTGTGTCTTTTTTCAACCTCACCTACCATGTAAGAGGGTATGACAATGACCAAACCTGAATACGATAAAAGGCAAGTCCTGACATTTTAGCTGCTGTAACCCAAAAAGATTTTGAACGTACCATGGTTGATGAAGGCAGCTGGTCCAAGCCATAGCTGAGCACAGTTCTTTCTTGTTGAGTACATGACACTAAAGTCATTTTCTCCATGACGTAGAAGCATATTCTCTTCAGCTTCTGAAAGCTCAGCTATGCATCCCACAAGAAGTTCTATTTTGTCATTACGTTTCCTGCCGCAGAATCAAATATACAAGTTTTTACCACCAAGTATTCTGCAGATTTCTCACCAAATAGTATAATTACTACACAAAACTTCATATAAACTAAAAAAAAAACAAAAAAAAAACACACATACCATTCTTTAGTTGCAACAATTTTGGCTCCATTTCGTTCAGAAGAATATCGATGGCAAGGCAATATTTCAAACCCGCTGTGTGTTGCAAACATCCTCAAATAAATAAACACCTAGAACGATAAAACAATTTGGCACAGTCATAATATGGGCCTAAAGGATAGATCTCATTGTAAAGTAAAACGGTTGTTAGGCCAGCACTTTTAAAGGCCAATTCCACATTTCTTACCATGGTGCCACAGAGTGCCAAAACACTATCCCCTCGCATAGCAAGATTGCAAGTTCTTCTCCCCGGCAGCTCCTGTCACTTTTTGAATTTGTTACAGCTGTGTGGTTCCGCCCTCAAAGCTGCGTCATTCGTGTACAGAGATCAGGGATTGAATAAACTATGGCAGAAGGACTCCTACTGCTCAATGGAACACAACTGAGGTGATCAACACTTGTAGTCCATTCACACTTTCTGCAGCCCCCCAGAATGAGTCTGCAGGAGCCTATGCATTGCACTTGTGATCCACTGATCAAGGCTGCAATGGTTTGCAAACTCCCGTGAAAAAACAAAAACAAAAACAAAAAAAATAAATAAAAAAAAAAACACAATATAAGATATATATATATTTATATTGCATTCAGCTGTGTCTCACACATCTACCTGGAGTTCAACATTAACATGCTTGTTAGAACACCCTTGCTGACAGTACCAACAGTGGCTCCAAAAGCTCCTATGTTTGCATAGCTCCTCCCACAACATGCTTTGTGTCATGGGATTTACCCACTTTCCTCATTCCCTAGAAGTCTGGAAACTATTTTAAAAAGTTTCAATAGCAACATTTAGTAGAAGTTCTGTGTCAAAAAAGATAATATAGGGCATCTTTTAATAATTACTATTTACCCGTTATCGTAGCATTATACATTTCTAGTTACAAGTACAATTGATGACAGAAGTTGTCACAAGCCTAACTAGAAGATAAAATCCCAGATTTCGAGTGCATTCTAGGACTTGCCCCCTCAGTTGAACAAATGTGGAACAATTCCACTGGGATCCTTATTATTCAAATCCAGTCCCATTAACCCTTTCCAGTTAAAAGAAGCAAGGTTTCTACAAAAATATATAACAGTAAAGTCTAGCAACTGCAAAAAGAATGGTGAAATATTTCCCTGCTTATCACAACAGGGAAGGACAGGTACGTAGAGAGGGAAATTCTCTTCACAAACCAGGAAGCAGTTTACAGGCAAGTTGCCTTCCATTATATAAAAGAACATTGTAGACAGAAAAGGTAGACGTACATGTTCCTTGAAATGTTTCTCCTGTGCTTTATTCTTATTAAGAAAATAGTGTCGTGACCAGTCACCAGATATTAGATTTTTGAAGGTTTTCTCTAAATGTTCAGTTTTCTTGAAATGTTCAATTACTTCCTTTAGCTCTTCCTGCCTCCCTTTTATTGGACGAAACCTGGGGAGAAAAATAATATGTGCGCTGTAGGATTCCACAGGTATATCATGGGAAAAAGAGCTATCGTTTTTCTTGGCAGGACAAGATCTCGTTAGCTTTGGCATTAGTAAAATGGACATGAAAACAAAACACACGTGGTATTCTTTATGACAAAAAAAAAAAAAAAGGAAAATGAAGAGTGGTGTGCTGGGAATATGGGGGGGGGGGGGGGGGGGGGGGTGTAGTCATCTGGTTCACTTCACCAGTCGTATAATGTATTTATGTAAAAGTAGATCAATAAATGCATTTAAATGTCACATGAATATTACATCCAAATGGGTCCCAGCAGTTAATTTTTTTATAAATTTGGTTTAATTTACACTAGTTTGTTACGGTAATACACCCACATTGGTGTGCCACATTGGTGTGTTTTAAGTGAAACTCAATTCAAGCTTACAAAACACTGCTGGCAAGTAGGATTTTATTGCAAAGGAGACTTGGTATGCTTCTTCTCCAGAAAAAAAACGTATAATAAAATTACTTACCTGCTAGCAATGTGTTTGTGGATGTATACTGGGCTGTGCATCTATTGGGTGCTGGGATGAATGGACGCCCGTTAGCAGGATATATTACATAAATCTAGGTCAGCCAACCAAGGCGACTAATTAGGTTGTGCTTGGAAGAAGACTGGGAGTAGGGATTAGTGTGAACGCCAATGGACATTGTGGCCATTGCACCGCTGAAGTGGTTTTGCTTTGGAAGGAAAGTCTGCAAATATGTAATGTAAGCATTACACCAAAAAAAAAAAAAAAAAAACCCTGGGCGGTATAATCATGCTTTAAGACATTCCATGTTCAATGGACTGCCTCATGCACCCCAATGCAGGGGGTTTAGTTATCCACATTGTAGTGCAATAAAAACACACCATTTTACCACAATGCACCAATATGAATTGAACAGGCCTTCAGAAGACCAAAGAATCAATGTTCAACGTAATCAGAATTCAAACAATGGTGGGTCAGGAAAGGTATTCAACCTGTGTGCTATATAGTTTGGGCATTTAAAAGGTTTCTGACGAGGTATAACGCCCAGAATTATTGGCAGATGTAAGTGGTCAAAGATGGAATGGTCAAAGAGTAAAGCCTTGTACACATGATCGGACTTCCATCAGCGCTTAAACGTAGATTTTGGTCCGAAGGGCGTTGGCCGTGAACTTGGTATGCATACAGACGGCACAACTTTTTCAGCCAACGAAACCTAAAATGTGTTTTTTCTGCAATTTAGCACCACCCTTTGGGAAACTTCTGCCAATGTTGTCTTAATGATTAACATTGGTTCTAAGCATGTGTGTTTTTACTTTGGATTTTAGTTGGAAGGATTAGAGTGCTCACGATCGGATAATCCGACGTAACAGATTTATTGTCAGACAGTTAGTGAGCATGAACAGCCAACATTTGTTGTTGTTAATTCAGCCAACAATTGTCTGATGGAGCATACAAACGGTCGGATTATCCGACACAACACATCCATCGGACAATTATTGTCTTAAAATTGGATCATGTGTATGGGCCTTAACAGTATCAGAGATCTCTCAGAACTCTCAAAATTATGTATTCTGGGGTGGGGCTAGGTTGATTAGATGTTACTATAAGATACCACTCCGATATGATCACTAAGCCTCAGGATTTGGGGGAAAAGTAGGTGTAGAGGTGATAAAGAATTTGTCACTTTCACAGCCACATTATTGCTGGCGTCACTAAGCCACTTTGACACCAGGCATGGCCACAGTATATAAGATAAAAAGTAGACAAAGCCAGCAATCGTCTTCCCATTTGTGATTTTTATTTTTTTCCCTGAAGAAACACTTCAAGAATTTGTTACCTTGTATTCATTTTGTGAGTCTGAAACCCTAAGTAGGGGTCCAGCACCAGACTTGTTGCAAGGTCATCATTTTCGCAGAGCTCTTTAGCGGTCATCCCCGATGATGGTACATAGCGGCTCTGAGTTTCAAAACTCAGATGTGTAGATCCACCACTACCTACAAAATATACAAGAATTTCTCTAACACAAGAAACACAAAAAAGGGAAAAACCTCTCGAAAAAAGTTATATAAAAAATAAAAAATTGTGACATTTATATAGAAAAAATGCATACTTACACCTGCTTGATCTTCTATCAGAAACATGTTTAGTGCCTCTTAAATTTCCTCTTCCTGATCTGTGCAGCTTGGCCCGACTCCGATGGTGTTCATGGGACAGCCTGCTGCCATGTCTCCTGCCATTCACCACCATGTTCTTGGATTCGCCCAACCACTTCATTCCAACATTCAGCCTGGCCTAGTTGCATTTAGTCTCGCTCTAAATGGGACCTGAGAATGGGTCAAATGATGGTACCTGCAAACAAACGATAACAGGGTAAATTTATATCTATATATGCAAAAGAAAAAAAAAATACAACTGGATTTTTAACTTATGCCCCGTACACACGATCGGATTTTCCATCGGAAAAACCTTGGATGTTTTGTCCGACGGAATTCCGCTCAAGCTTGGCTTGCATACACACAAGTTCTCAGCAATGTACAACACTACGACAAGCCGAGTATATTAAGTTCAATGCTTCAGAGCATGCGTCGAATTGTTTCCGAGCAGGCGTCAGGATTTTGCGTGTTGCAATTGCTACATACGATCGGATTTTCCGATAGGAATTTTATCTATTGGAAAATATGAGAACCAGCTATCAATCTTTTGTTGGCGAAAATTCTGACAGCAAAAGTCCGATGGAGCATGCACACGGTCGGAATTTCCATTTAAAAGCTCACATCGGACTTTTGCTGATGGAATTTCCGATCGTGTGTACAGGGCATAACTGTAAATATCCTTTTCTTGAAAGGGACACGGGATTCAGAGACTAATGGGGCTATACTGCTGCCCACAGGAACATTTAGACACTGACAAACAATAAGTAATCAGCCTGGTGTAACCCCTTACATACCCAACATGCCTTATTTTTGTAACAAAGTAGTGCAATGAGTAGGGCCTCTAAACAGTGGTGTGGCACGTACCCCTTAAACTTCCAATAAAGGGAATTTACAAATGTATGGAAAAAAAAATGTCTTTGTTTATTGAGACACAGGGTTCAGAGACAACTGGGATGTCTAAAACAGTCCTACAGAGGGCTGAGCAAAACAACAAATGTATGCTACCAGGGTCAAACTTAAAACAAAGTGAGGACTGCCTCCACACCCAAATTTGACTTTAAAAGGAGGCCTGAACATCCATCTACCTGGTTGAAAAATAAACAAACCTTAAGCGATTTTTTTTTTTTATTATAAAAATAACAAAGAATCTTTACAAACATGTTATACCTACCTGCCCTGTGCAGTTAGTTTTGCACAGAGCAGCCTGGATCCTCCTCTTGTCGGGTCCGTCTTTAGCTCTCCTGGCCCCTCCCTCACTCAGTGCCCCCACAGCAAGCAGCTTGCTATAGGGGCACCCGAGCCGAGGCATTTAGACACAGAGCTGCCATTCTGCCCTTCCCCAATAAAGGGGAACAGAGTCCTGGGTGGCTGAGGCAGTCGTGGACTTCGCTAAATAGAGATGGGGCTCAGGTAAGCATTTTAATTTAGGGTACCCAGTCAGCCCAGGGGCTTTTTAATTAAGTGCATAAAATGCATTAAGATTAAAAAAAACTTCTGACTTTCAAGATGCCCATTTTGGCTTTTAAAACTGAAAAGATTGGAATGAAATCCTAAAAATCTTTCCAATACAGGAACTGGGGCAATTACCTCTTGCTCCAGAAGACCTGCAAGGGCAATATGGAAGCCTGAAAGGCTGGAATACATAAAGGGAGGAGAAGGTTGGGAGCAATACCCAGATGTCTAAGATATTGTGCAAATGTCCACATGGACAAACAGAAGTCCCCTGGCTTTTGAAAGCCCTAACCCCCAACTTTGAAGGTTTTGGGAGAATAAGGTATTGCAGTGACACTGGGCTTCTGGCTTGGGTTTGACCTTAGAGCACAGGTGGCAAACACAAGGCCCGCGGGCCGATTACGGCCCTCCAGGCCATTTCATGTGGCCCTTGCACCTCCCCTGCAGCTGCAGGAGAGCTCCAACCCTCCTCTGTTTATCCCCCAGACCCTTACTTTCTGCTTTCAAGCAATGCATCCATCTTCTTCCCAGCAGCATACGGAAATGGGGGTGCACTGTGATGTAAGGGAGGGTGGGGGACTGAACTTCTGATGGTGGGGTGGCTCTTGACATCTAATGTAAGAGGAGGGGATGTGCTGGACATGTAATCTTAGAGATACAATCGTCCCTTTTGAGGGTAATCATAATGCCGATGCGGCCCACAATGAAATGGAGTTTGACACCAGTTCGTAACAAGCAGTACAAACAAAAGGAGGGGAGGGTGCTGTGTCCGTCCATGAACTCAGAGAAATGGATTTTACGGCGAGTACAAAAATCCTATTTTCTCTTCCGTTCATGGATGGACACAGCAGCAACGGAGGAGCTTCAACCTTAAACAGCCACCTGTAAAACCTTGTGGCCAAAGGAGGCATCCGCAGATGCACTCACATTCACCTTGTAAAACTTAAGAAGGTGTGGGTTGATGACCAGATCACTGTCTTGCACACCTGTAAAACAGGCGCTTGATGGCGGAAAGCCCAAAAAAAAAGGTATCAATCGCCCTGGTCGAATGCGCCGTAACCAGAAAAGGAGGCGCCCGCCCCTTTAGGGCATAGGCCTGGAGCACGACCTGCCTGCTCCACCTGAAAATGGAGGCCGACGGAACCGCCAGACCTTTCTTAGGACCAGTCACTGACACGAACAGTGGGTCCGATCTCCGGAACGGAGCTGTAGCAGACAAGTACGCCCGTAGGGCTTGCACCACGTCCAAGTAAAGTAACGTGGCCTCCTTCGAGTTCTTCGGCTGAGGACATAAGGATAGTAAAACAAATGTCCTCAGTATAAAAAAAGCCCTGCAAGACAAGGCCGCCAGATCAAAAAACTCATCTAACCGAAAAGGAATGGCTACTAGGAAGACCACCTTCTGGAACAGAGGAATCTCCCAAATGTCCTCAAACGGAGCCCTTTGAAGCACCGAAAGGACCGAATTCAAGTCCCACGGAGGTAGTGGAGGACGCACAGGAGGGGCCCCATGCCTGACTCCCTGTACAAACGTACGGACCAGGGAGTGCGTCCCAGCAGTTGCTGAAAATAACCAGCCAAGGCCGAAATCTGACCCATAACCGGACTAAAGGCGAGAGTTTGATCCACTCTTCACTGTAGGAACAGCAGCATCCTGGATAGCACGCATGTGCGGGGGTGCCCTTCATCTCTGCATACATAGAGATGCAGGCCTTTCACGTACGATGGCAAATCCTACGTGAAGTAGACTTCCGTGCAAGCAGCATGGTAGAGATCACCGAGCCTGACAGGCCACGGTCCCTTAGCACCTGGCTCTCAACAGCCATACCGTTAAAGCCAGCCACTGTAAAGCAGGGTGAAAGATCGGACACTGCGATAGAAGATCTTCTCTCAGGGGTAGACGCCAAGGCACGTCTGCCACCAGACACACTAGGACTGCATACCAGGAACGGCGCGGTCAATCTGGGGTGATCAGGATAATTGGAATTCCCCCGGCTTCCACTCTGTGCAGCAGGCGTGGAAGAAGCTTCAGAGGAGGGAAGGCGATAGTGACTCCATGGAGCCACCAACGCGTCTGACGTGTCCGCCCACGGGTCTCCTGACCAGGGCACGAACCGTGACACCTTCCGATTGAGACGGGACGCCAGAAGGTCCGCGTCTGGAGTGCCCCATATTTGGCACAGACTCAAAAACACCTCCGGGTGTAGTGACCACTCTCCTTGGTCTAGTGTTTGGCGACTTAGGTAGTCGGCTTGCCAATTCTGTACCCCCAGAATGTACATGGCCGACAGACCTGGAACGAACCTTTCGGTCGACCGAAGGATGTGCGCGACTTCCGTCACTGCAACCGAGCTCTGTGTTCCTCCCTGATGATTGACGTACGCTACGGCCATGGTGTTGTCAGACTGGATCCTGACCAGTCGGTCCTGTAGACCCAGGGACCACTTGGCGAGGCACAACCTGATTGCTCGGAGCTCCAGCACATTAATTGGAAGGCGGGACTCCTCCTGAGTCCGGCGCCCCTGGGCTGACTGGGTACCCCAGACACCGCCCCAGCTGGAGAGGCTGGCACCCGTCGTGATCACTGTCCAATGGCACGGCAGAAACGACTTCCCGGCCCGAAGCACCGGAGACATTAGCCACCACACCAGGGAGGCCTTGACCAGTCGACTCACCCGAATCTGGTAATCTAGAGACAAAGGGAGCTTGTCCCAATGTGACAGAATCTCCTTCTGTAACACACGGGTGTGGAATTGGGCATACGGGACTGCCTCGAAAGAGGCCACCATTAGACCCAGAACCCTTATGCATAATCAAAGTGATGACCACTTCTGGGTCGCCAACCGCTGCACCACAGACTGTAGTGTCTAAAGTTTCTTCGGTGGGAGGAAAAAAACTCACATCCGAGGAATCAAGTATTCCAGTCGCTGAGACGGTACCAACACCGACTTCTGGACATTTCAGAAGCCAGCCGAATTCTCGGAGGGTCTGGCAGGTGATGGACACATCCTCTCCTAACTCTGAGCTTGATGAAGTTCTCAGGAGAAGGTTGTCCAGGTACCCTGGACAGTGATCCCACGCTGCCTCAGCAGGGCTAGAATCGGGGCGAGCACCTTGGTGAAGACCCTTGGTGACGAGGCCAGTCCTAGCGGGAGGGCCACAAATTGAAAGTGGTCCTCTCTGATCGCAAAGCGCAGAAATCTCTGGTGCTTTGTGTATATGGGAACATGCAGGTATGCGTCCATGATGTCCAAGGATGCCATAAAGTCCCCCTGAGCGAATTTTTGCACTTTTTTGCCCCTGACAGATCCTTCCGGCGAACCGGAGGAAGGAAGGAAAAAAATCTGTTTGGTGGACAAGAGAGAAACTCCATCTTGTACCCCGAGGAAACTACCTCGCAAACCCAACGGTCGGAAAGAAGAGACCTCCACCGAGCCGCAAATTTGCGAAGCCGGCCCCCCACCCGAGACACGGGCGGAGCCGACCTTCATGCGTAAGCAGGTTTGTCCGCAGGCTTGTTAGGTTTGCGGTACCAGGTGCACTTCTGCCCTGCAGCGGGCGCCTTAGCACCTTGAAAACTTTTACCTGCCACACTTGGTGGGCGAAAAATAAACCGCTTGGGGGTAGTAAAGGAGGGACCTTGCTTACGGCGAGGTTCCTTACCCTTCCCAGATTGTGGGAGCAGTGTGCTCTTACCACCTGTGGCATCCTTTATGATGTCATCCAGCGACGCCCTAAAAAAAACGTTCACCCTTAAAGGGTAAATCCACCAAAGCCTTTTTTGGAGGACTGGTCCGCAGACCAACCTTTTAGCCACACAAGGCGGCGTAGTACCACCGAGTAGGTGGAGGCCCTGGAGAGCAAGGGGAGCATATTCAGGGCCAATTCACAGACAAACTACAGGCCCTGCACCAACTGGTCAGCCAGGCCCACACAGAGCAAAAGAGCCAAAACCGGTCTCACTGCCGACCCCACTACTGTGAACATGGAGCGGGCCACAGCCTCTCCTATCTGCGGGGTCCACAAAGGCGGGAGCCCCTTTCACAGATACCGCGGTAGACTTATTTAGTCTGAGCACAGGGGGGTCCGCTGACGGAGGACATTTTTTTTTTAAAGTCTCCCCCAAGAGGATAACGGACCGCAAAGTAATTTGGTACATCAAAAACTTTCTGCAGCCAATCCCATTCCTTGTATAATACTTTGTCCCAGATATGGAACACAAGGAAACACTGTTTTGCGGGGCGGCTTTGCTGAACACCAAAAGGGACCGGCATGTGGCTACAAGAAAATGGCCGCCGATATTACAGGCTGCGACCGCGGCAAAATGGCGGCCATTCGTGAGGTAAAAAACAGTGACAATGCACAAGCACAACCCAGCACCAGCTCCCCCCCCCAACACAAACAACACCTCACAGCACACGGTCCCCGGTAGCGACAGAACCCCAGGAGGGCTCCCCCTTACAGCCGCCACCCAGCATGGGGAAGGAGGGAGAGAGGAAAGCAGAACGGGCCCTCATTTGACCTCCCCAGGAAAGCCCCAGCCATACCACCTTGCAAGGTGCCTACTTACCCGTCCTGCGACCACCAGCTGGCAGCATTCCTGACAGAACCAACGTCCGCTAAACGGCATGGCTGTTGGCCAGACAGACTGTGACAAAGCCATAGAGACCGGTCATATAGTGCCCTAGAACATGTAGTTCTCCGGCCACCCCTGGAGCAACGGGGCATGTTGTGGACGACCCAGAGCGGAGCTGAGGGCCGGCACACGCTCGATGGCTGGACATGGGGGGACTACAAGGATCAGGATCCAGCCTGTTACCCAGTCGGCAGTTGATAGTAGATTCCAAAAAAAAAAACAGGAACAGAACAAAAAAAAAAAGAAAAATCCAGAGTACATGGACTCCAGAGAGGCCAGTCTACTTCTGACGCTAGGCAGAAAAAAAACTGGTGCTGCTGGGGCAGAGTGAGGGATATACCTGGGGCCCCGCCTCCTGGGAGGAGCTATACTGAGAAGTGTTTTTAACACTTGCAGTGCTTCTTTTCTGCCTAGTCTCTCCTGGAAGGAACGATTTAATACCCTAAGGTCAATTGCTGCCGTGTCCGTCCATGAACGGAAGAGAAAAAAAGGACGCCAATTTTGATTGGGAGCCACGTCACACGACCGCGCAATTGTCAGTGAAAGCAACGCAGTGCCGAATCGCAAAAACTGGCCAAGTTCTTTACTTGCATTTTGGTCTGGGTCTTAATTGGTTAAAGAGCCGACGGAAGGTGGCGCCAAGGGGTTAGAGTACATTTTTTGTATACTTTTTTTCCTCTTTTTATAAGTGATCACACTCCCTCTGTTCTCAGCTGCATAAGAGCTGGGGGGGGGGGGGAGAGAAGCAGCAGCACACTGAGCATCCCAGTGAATGGCTGTGCAGTGGGGGGGGGGGTGTTAGGATAAGTCTGATCATTGGGGGGAGAGCACACAGAGTTCCTAGCACAGCTAGAGAACGGACCATGGTGTGCTCTCCTGCTTGGTGCAATCAGTTTTAAATAGGAAAGCAAAAAGGGACTGGCAGGAACACCAGGGATTTCACATAAAAGAAGCAATACAAAGAACAAGATACTTTCTCATACCAGTACTTGGTACAGCAGGCATATATCAGGAATATGAAGTGTTGGGGTAACAAACACTTTCACTACATCATATAATCCTCTGTGTTTCCTAATGACAGGTGCTCCTGTCTGTGTCTTTCAGAGATGGTCCCCGCGATCACATGACTGGCTGGTTCTCTCCTCTGCCCGGCTGACAGATGCAGCAGGCGGGCCAAGATTCCACCGGCTGACATCAGCCGGGACGAGAGGTGGAGAGGAGAGAAAGCCGGCCAGTCACGTGATCTTGGGGAGTCGCTCTGAAATATGGTAAAAGGAGGCATGTTTATTTTTTATTTTATTTTTTATAAAACACAGAGACAGGAGCTCCTGTTATTAGGACACAGTGAGGATTATATAGGACAAGAAAAGTTATTTGAGCAGCAGGCGGGGAGGGGCGGCACTCACATGAGCAGACAAGCAGTGAGAGGAGGACAGAGAAGGACAAAGCAGGGCTGCAGATAACGGAGGCACATAAACTGACCACAATGTCAGGGTTTAGCAGCCATCATAAACTGTGGTCAGTTAACAGAGGGGAGGGTATAACCAGGCAGGATCAGACATGTAATTTAGGCGATAGAAGGGGCCAAATTACACAGCACAAGCACAGTGCTGTATAACATGCTTTAAGAAAACAGACTCTGGGGGGTTAACGCTTTAACATTTCATATGTTTTCCATTTTCTATTGTGCATAAAATATGGGCTTGGCTTGGCTTTCTCTGTGGGGAGTGGGACATGGCTGCATTTCTGGGGGGGGGGGGGGGGGACATGGCTGCATCTCTGGGGGGGGGGGGACATGGCTGCATCTCTGGGGGGGGGGGCATGGCTGCATTTCTGGGGGGGGGGGGGACATTTAAAAAAAAGTATCAGTATCGGCGAGTACATGAAAAAAATCGGGACAACCCTTTCCCATCACTTTCTGCAACCAGGAAAAACAGAGTGTGAATCTAGCCAGTAGGAGACACAAACTTCAATAAAAACCTGATGGGAATACTACTTTCCTCCTACTCTATCTCAAACTTAAAAAATAAAAAAAAGGGGGGGGGGGGGGCGACAACGAAGAAGGGCTATACAATATACATATACTTTAAATTTAAGCAAAAAACTGGCAATCTCGAAAAAGGAAAAGTGAATGTATTTTACTGCTGCCACCTTGTGGCTTTTTGCAGTATACACTGCCAACCGTACAACTTGTACTAACCCCTAGCATAATAAATAGAACAGAATAACTCAATCAAGGCCAACATCAGTGTCAGACGCCAGAAACGTACAGATTATTAAGAGAGCCCCTTTTAGTCACTATAAAAACAACAACATAGGAAGCTGTTAAATATATTAAGGACATGCATTATATGAAGAAACATGGAAAGAAACCGGTACTTGTTTACTAAACCACATTTTACGTTACGCCTTAAAATCAAACCACACAAAAGAATTTCTACGTCACAATTTAAAGCCCTTGCCTTCAGGAAGCAAAACACATAATCAGGGCATGACACAGAAAGAACATCCCCTCCCCCTCACTCCGTCAGCAGCCAATGAAAGGCAGCAACACATACATGATTTAAATGTCCTGAAACCACACACCCAGATGTTCAGCCTTGCTTGATGTAGGTAAAAAGTAAAAAAAAAAAAAAAAGGGGAAAAAAAAAAAAAAAGCAGTTCCTCATACCAAGTGATGACATTGTTGCTGGACCACAATGTAGATTAATGTTAATTGTGAGCCCGTAACTTACAAAATAACCTTTTACTGTCAGTATCTGCCAACAATGAAAAGACAGAAACTCCCACATAGCTCTTGTAGGACTGGTTTACAGGGAATGCTTTCATTAATAGGGTTAATGCAAGGCATTCTATTATTATTACAGGGCTGGAATAATGAAGGCATTGTGTGAATTGTTCACACACGCCATTTTAATGACTAGTCATTCCAAACTGCACTGCATTGACTAAGTCACAGTATAAATGATATGCCTGGATCATTTGTGTAGTACGAGTGCTCCAAACCGTGCCCAGAAAGGGTTAATTATGCCCAGGACCACCCTCTTTCAAGCACAGTTAATTGCAGTGTGAGCGCAAACCATGCCAAAGCAAAGGACCCTTCATAGATCATGGTGGTCTGCTTAGCAGAGGTGATGGAGTAAATGTGCCCGGGATACACACCTATAGCCCAGTGTGAGTGAAGACTAGCTAGGTGGGGGGATTCAAACTTAGACACAGTTCAGGTTAACAATGCACAGTGTAAGTGAACCCTAAAGCTGGTTGTGGCTTTTTTTTTTACGATCAGTCAGTGGGCTGAATGAGAAAAGATGAACAGATTCCTTTAGCCACACAAGCAAGGGCGATAAAGGAATACTCCCCGCTGGGGCATTGAATTCTGACAGCAGGACTCTCCACTATCAGAATACACAAATCAGCGGCTGATCAAGATTTCCCCCCCCCCCCAACAAGCGCTCTCTCTCCCATCGGTGGCACAGAGATTGCACTGCACATGTGCAGGAGTTCACAGTCTCCTGTGATGCTGGAGGGGTCCAATGGTAGCCAAAAATGTGTAAAGTAGACAGTGAGTATACACCGTACTAACAATTTGAATTTCTTTAACGTGAAACCAAACCCTTCCTATCCTTTTTAGAGCCAAGGAAGCTGCCATCTTAGCTTCTATTTGATCTGCAACTACCATGGTGTTGCTCATGTGATCGGTTATGACACCACCCATTTCATGGTTTGACAGTTTGGTAAACAGCACAAGGAAATGTAACAGTTAGGTATCCCATCACACCAAGAATTTACCTGTTTTTTGAAACCGCTAAATCGATGGCTTTAATTTTGCCATAACCTCTTGCCGACCGCCCGCCGTCATATTACTGCGGGACGGTGGCACGTCTGGGCGAAAGCCCGTAGCTATACATCCGCTTTAAAGGGGGCGCGTGCGCATGTACTGTTAGAACACACCCAGGAACACACTTAACCCCGTCCCTGCCCCCTAGTGTTAACCCCTTCCCTGCCAGTGGCATTTTTATAGTAATCAATGCATTCTTATAGCATTGATCGCTATAAAAATGCCAATGGCCCCAAAAATGTGTCAAAAGTGTCCGAAGTGCCCGCCATTATGTCGCAGTACTGAAAAAAAATGCTGATTGCCGCCATTACTAGTAAAAAAAAACTATTAATAAAAATGCCATAAAACGACCCCCTATTTTGTAAACGCTATAACTTTTGCGCAAACCAATCAAACGCTTATTGCGTTTTTTTTAATGAAAAATATGTAGAAGAATACGTATCGGCCTAAACTGAGGAAAAAATGTTTTTTTTTTTTTTTTTGGGGGGGTATTTATTATAGCAAAAAGTAAAAAATATTGCATATTTTTCAAAATTGTCGCTATATTTTTGTTTATAGCGCAAACAATAAAAACCGCAGAGATGATCAAATACCACCAAAAGAAAGCTCTATTTGTGGGGAAAAAAAGGACGCCAATTTTGTTTGGGAGCCACGTCGCACGACCGCGCAATTGTCAGTTAAAGCGACGCAGTGCCGAAGTGCTCTGGTCATTGGACAGCAATATGGGCCGGGGCTAAAGTGGTTAAGGTGGCCATTGTTGGATTGAATTTTGGCTGGTTCAGCAGGGACCGGCTGAATTGCAATCCATGTATGGGCACTGCAGTTAAACAAAAGTCAATCTATCGATCGCCCTGTCGGATAAAAGCCACTCGATCAGTGCCTACAGTGCTGATCTATGTATTCTGACAGTGGAGGTATTAGGAGTTTCACTTGTGGAAGGAAAACCCTGGACTCTTTGATCCAAGATCAAAGCTAGATGTTTCAAGCAAGACGGCTATCACATGAATCAAAATTTGACCAGTTCAACATGTACCGCCCGAATTTTGATCCTTGTATGGGCAGGCTGGTTATACAGAAATCAATCTACCAATCGCCTTCTACTGGAAAATTTCTGCATGATCAGTAGAGATGGGCTCGGCCATGTTGAGGATCCTAGTCCCAACCGACCCGCCTGATCCCCCCTAGTCCCAACCCACATATGTGGCCAATGTCTCACTGCTTGTGATTAGCGGTGTGCAGTGTCTGCTTCCTGGCGGGATCAGGCAGCTGGGTTGGAACCAAGGATGAGCTCAGGCGTGTTCGCAAGCGCACGTGCAGAGCCTGCCAGGAAGTCGGCACTGAGGAGCGCTAATCACAGGCAGTGAGATATTTCTCAATCTCTGCAGCCGCGGATCAGGAAAATGTCTCACTGCTTGTGATAAGCGATGTGCGGCGTCTGCTTCCTGGCGGGATCAGGCAGGTGGGTTGGGACCAAGGATGACATTTCCCGATCTCTGCAGCCATGGATCAGGAAAATGTCTCACTGCTTGCGATTAGCGGTGTCTGCTTCCTGGCGGGATCAGGCAGGTGGGTTGGGACCAAGGATGAGAGCTCAGGCGTGTTCGAAACCACACGTGCAGAGCCTGCCAGGAAGTCGGCACTGAGATATTTCTCAATCTCTGCAGCCGAGGATCAGGAAAATGTCTCACTGCTTGTGATTATCGATGTCTGCTTCTTGGCGGGATCAGGCAGGTGGGTTGGGACCAAGGATGAGAGCTCAGGCGTGTTCGAAACCACACGTGCAGAGCCTGCCAGGAAGTCGGCACTGAGATATTTCTCAATCTCTGCAGCCGAGGATCAGGAAAATGTCTCACTGCTTGTGATTATCGATGTCTGCTTCTTGGCGGGATCAGGCAGGTGGGTTGGGACCAAGGATGATTTTTGCAGCCGCAGATCAGGAAAATGTTTTACTGCTTGCGATTAGCGGTGTGCAGTGTCTGCTTCCTGGCGGAATCGGGCAGGTGGGTTGGGACCAAGGATGACATTTCCCGATCTCTGCAGCCGCGGATCAGGAAAATGCCTCACTGCTTGTGATAAGCGATCCGCAGTTCCGACTTCCTGGCGGGCTGTGCACGTGCGGTTGCGAACACACCTGAGTTCATTCTTTCTTGGGAGTAGGATCCTGAACACGCCCGAGCCCATCTCTAACGATCAGTGCTGATCAGTGTATTCCGATGGCAGGGACACAATCGGGCAGGGGGAGGATTCCCCCAGCCCCCTTAAAAGTGTATATGGGGAGGTTCGGCCAGAAAAAAACAAGCCACGTACAGCCAGCGTTGCGTGAATCTGTCGCAAGTTGTGCCATTTGTCGCACGGACCGTAGACAGATTATGGCTTACAAAGCCTGGGTACAGATCTACATTTTCTGGGGACATCCTGAACATATAATGGCTGACAGGACCATGGGGCTACAATGAGAGTCCAGGTCACACAGGAAGTCAGGGATGAAGGAAGGGGCATTTAAACTTTGGCTGGCCGTCTGTTTACAAACAGATCAGATAACATGGCTCCTCACCTATGGCTGACAATCAGGCCTGACCCCACAGCACAGCCAATATGGCCTCTGGGGGGGATTAGAGGGAATACAAAAGGTGATCACATATACACACAGCTATACATAGAGATGTAAAATGGAATCCTGCCTCATACAAAACACTGAGAAGTAAATGAGAACACCAAATCATCATCATCACATTGTAAGAATAGAAAAAATAGTACCTGGGACTGAGCTGGGGTGACCGATCACCTCTCCCCTCACACGGATCCGGCGATCGGACGACAGCCCTAAATGGCACAAAACGGATTTATAATGTAAATAGCAATGTTGTCGATGTCGTTATGGAAACAAGTGCAGGAGGGGTCCGGGCTGCCGAGACAAACTTCACTACACCGGCTGAGACACAAGGGGTTAAATGGCACCAGTGACGACTTGGGGGGGACGTGGGATATTTATATAAATATATATCTTTGGAAGGAAACATTAACATTCAAGATGGCGGCGGGGGCCGAGGCCGCAGCACAGCTACCGTAACAAGTAGTCCCTGGCACTTGTGTCCTTCCGCCGCCCATTCTCTGCTCGGAGGAAGAAGGGGAAAGCTACGGCGGGGAAACGGAGAGCGGCGTCGGAACGTCGCTTGGAAGCATTACCGTTGGCTAGTGCGTGTCCCCACGGTGTGTTTTCGTTGACAGGCGCTCGAAGTTGGGTACTTCCGCCTGGCTTGGGAGTGCGGCTGATTCGCCGTGTCTGAGACGGAGAGCGCGGAGGGATATGTTACGTAGTACCGGCCGGGAGAACGCGAGAGGCTCCCACCCACAGTGATAGAAGGCAGTGATGAGCGCTATTCATCCACTATGAATCCACTAGGCACCGTGTATACCGCTCACCTGTACTCAGAACCGTATATACCGCTCACCTGTACACGGCACTGTACTCAGGGAGGGTCTGAACACTCAGAGCTCCTTCACTTTTCATGGTATCCCCCTCCAGCCTGGGTGTGGGGTAAACAACCATTGTCTATCACATCCCCCCCAAATAGTAGATGCAAACCGAACCTTTTAGGCCCTGTTCACACTTGCTGATTTGAAAGCGCCACAATTCTGCCAGTGATTCCAAATCGCAATAAAACACGCACTTGGGAGCGGTTCATTCTTAATGGCACCCTAAACAACATTCTTAATGGCACCCTAAACAACATTCTTAATGGCACCCTAAACATCATTCTTAATGGCACCCTAAACATCATTCTTAATGGCACCCTAAACAACGAGTGGTTATGCTGTGATTGTCGCACGACAGAATTGAGGCAAACCGCGCCTTTTATAAATCATGCAAAGCCTGTCACCCTAAAATGAGCAGGAACTTCTTTTGGGGGACAGACGCACATCGGGCGACCCATTGAAGTGAATGAGCTGCCCTATGCGTGACACGCAGAATGTTGGGTAAATTACTACGGGGGAAGCAAGCTATGGAAGACCTGAACGGGCCTAAAGCCGCATATAACAGATCTCCAACTCTCTAAACAAAGAAACATTGGTGTCAGTGGGAGGAATAGTGCCCCATCCTTTGTGTCCGTGGAATAGTGCCTTATCATTGGTTTCAGTGGGAGGAACAGTGCCCCATCCTTGGTGTCCGTGGAATAGTGCCTTATCATGAGCGTCCACTCCATAGGGCAAGGGGGGTCGTTTGCCCCCCCCCCCCCTGGAATCACTAGGGAGAGCCAGGAGCAGGGCCGAACTGGCCCTGGGGCCGATTTAAGCAATGACAGCAGTGCTCCCCTCCCCTCTAGTTGTCCCTCTTTGTGCCTGAGTGCCTGTCCCTCTTCTGGAATTAAATCCATTTGTCCCTCATTCCAAAAGGTTCCTCTTTTGGACCTGCTATGTAATGTAAAGGGGTCCAGTGATGTAGAGTGTTGTGTAATGTAAAGGGGTCCAGTGGTGCAGGGTGCTGTGTAATGTAAAGAGGTCCAGTGGTGCAGGGTGCTGTGTAATGTAAAGGGGTCCAGTGGTTCAGGGTGCTGTGTAATGTAAAATGGTCCAGAGGTGCAGGGTGCTGTGTAATGTAAAGGGGTTCAGAGGTGCAGTTGTGGAGAGGGGGTACACAGTAGTGACAAAGAGATATTCAAAGATGCAGGGGGCACAGTGGGGTGTTTTTACATTTTAACGTGGGGGGGGGGCACTTTTTAACCCGAAGAAAGAAAGGATGAAATGCGACTGTGTATCGCCGCTGCCAAAGCGCCCCCCTCTGGAAAAATTTCAGCGGACGCCCATGTGCCTTATCATTGGTTTCAGTGGGAGGAACAGTGCCCCATCCTTGGTGTCCGTGGAATAGTGCCTTATTATTGGTGTCAGTGGGTAGGAATAGTGGCCCATCATTGGTGTCAGTGGGAGGAATAGTGCCCTATCATTGGTGTCAATGGAAGGAATAATTCCCCATTGTTGGTGTCCATAGGTGTGCGCAGCCTTTGGCATTAGGGTGTGCACCCCAAAGCTCAAACACACATTTTATTGATCACTCACAATGTTCATTCAGAAAGGGAAGGGGCCAGTAAATGGCGTATTTACTAGCCCCTTCCCCCACTCATTGTAAAACATCCACAGCAACAACCGGTGGGAAAGGGGAAAAGCCTTCAGTGCTGTAGGGGAAGGAGGGGGAGCCAGGTCAGTAGGGGGAATCTGTGCTGCACAGGGTGATTAGGGTGTGCCTGGGCACACTGGCACACCCTGTGCGCACGCCTATGTTGGTGTCCATGGAAGAAATAAAGCCCCATCATTAGTGTCAGTGGAAGGAATAATTCCCCATCGTTGGCGTCCGTGAAAGGAATAGTAAGTAGATATTCGCCAGCACACGAAGGATCACCCATTTCGTCCAAACAGTTTTTATCCAAGAAAGATCATGTCACAAAATGGTGTAGTGCATGTGATGACATGCCTGGCAAAGGGATCCTGCATGGCACTATTTTGTGATGTGATCTTTCTTGAATAAAAAACGTTTGGACAAAATTGATGATCCTTGGTGTGCTGGCGAATATCTACTTATCGTACAGGTTCCAGTATCCAGCGGGCGGTCGCTACAACACCCAGTACCTAAAGAGCTCATTCTAGGTACGTGCGATGGAAAGTGAAAGGAATAATGCCCATCGTTGGTGTCAGTGGGAGGAATAGTTCCCCACATTTAGTGTCAGTGTAAGGTAAAGCGAACCATCCTTGGTGTCGAAGGAATAGTTCCCCATGCTTAGCGTCTGTAAAAGGAAGAGCACCCCATCCTTGGTGTCATTGAGAGGAATAGCGAACCATCACTGGTGTCAGTGGAAGGAAAGGCACTGGGGTGCCTTTCTATTCCTCTCAATAACACCAAGGATGGAGTGCTCTTCCTTCCACAGACACTAAGCATCCTTGATGTCAGTGGGAGGTATAGTGCCCCATCACTAGTGTGAATGGGAAAAATAGTGCCTCATCGGTGTCAGTGATAGGAATGGTGCCTTATCATTGGTGTCAGTGGCAGGTATAGTGCCCCATCACTGATATCAGCTAGGGGTATAGTGCCCCATCGTGGGTGTCAATCTGAGGAAGAGTGCACCATTGTTGATGTTGGATAGCAGGAATTATGCTCCGTTGTTGGTGTGGGGAATAGTGTCTTTTATTAGTGGGAGGAAAAGTGCCCCAAGGGCAGGATAAAGGCAAGCAAAAGGGCCACTTCCAGTACCCAGGTCACAGTCAGGAGACCACTATCATATAAGCTTAATAAAGTCGCTCTGTTGCTACAAAAAAAATGTGCTGAATCTAGGGTTGCCACCTTTTCTTCAAGTCAAACCCGAACACTTTAGCAGCGCACAGCATTTTTTTTTAATAGTATAAACTATACATTTATTTTACTATTAATAATATTTCCTATCATATGAAGTTAATAACAAGAGTTCCCCTTTACATCAGAGTCCACAGAGGTTCCCTTTTACATCTAAACTCGCAGAGTTCCCTTTCACTGTAAGGGGGGCTCTGCAGACTCTGATGTAAAGGAGAGCTCTGGGGACTCTAACATAAGGGATGCTCTGGGAACCCTGATTTAAGGGGGAACACTGAGAACTAGACATGTGCACTGCCAAAAAATGTGTTTTTTCCGGACCGGACCAACCCAGAGGCATTTTTACAATTCGGCACTGCGTCGATTTAACAGACAATTGCGCGGTCGTGCGACGTGGCTCCCAAACAAAATTTGCGTCCTTTTCTTCCCACAAATAGAGCTTTCTTTTGTTGGTATATGATCGCCTCTGCGATTTTTATTTTTTGCGCTATAAACAAAAATAGAGCGACATTTTTGAAAAAGAAAAATATATTTTTTACTTTTTGTTATAAGAAAAATCGAATAAACGAAATTTTAGTCAAACATTTAGGCCAAAATGTATTCAGCCACATGTCTTTAGTAAAAAAAAAATCGCAATAAAAAAAAAATTAGCTACCTAGCGTAAGGTGACCAGATTTTTAAAATGAAATCCGGGGACATATTTTTTCTTTACTAGTAATGGCAACAATCAGCGACTCTCTCCCCATCGCCGCCCGCCTCACAGCCTCTCAAGTCTTACTCTTCGGGCCCCGGCTACTACTGGATGGGGAGCGGAGGAAGATCACTCTGCCAGGAAAGGCAAGGGGATAGGCAGGTGGCTGGCCAGGATTTGAGCCAAGGCAGAAGAACATGCGAGCGGAGCTGAATGGGCATGCGCCCGAAACGGAAGAAATATTCCATCCGCTCCGACCAGCACATGATCATCATAAAGATGCACAGATAATGGGAAAAATACAACCCCCCTATTTTTTTTATTTTAATTCTCCACTGATTGTCTTTGAAATTGCCCCTGCCCCCTTTTAAATCCAATCTGGGGACAAAACCGGGGACAGACTTGGTCCGGGGACAGTGTCCTCAATCAGGGGACTGTCCCCTGAAACTGGGGATGTCTGGTCACCCTAACCTAGCGGCAACAGTGACACTAATACAGCGATCAGAAAAATGATCGCTTAGTGACGCTGGCAATAGGGGGTGAAAGGGTTAACTAGGGTGGTGATCGAGGGGTTAAAACTTTATTAGGGGGGGTACGGGGCTACCCTGAACCTAACACTAACTGCCTGTCACACTAACTGTCACACTGACACTAAATGCAGTAATCAGTAAATATATGTTCACTGCATTCAGTGAAAGTGTGACAGGGGGCTGGGGGGGGGGGGGGTTGATCGGAAGGGGTTAAATGTGCCTATGTGTGTGGTGTCAGTGTGCTGTTGGTGCGACTTACTTGTGATGTCTTCTCTCCTCTCGGCGGATTGAAAATACCGCCGAGAGGAGAGCTGACATCACTTCCTCTGCCTATGTTTACATTACATAGGCAGAGGAAGTGACGCGTGGGGAGAATGCGCATTGGCTGGGAGCGATCCGGCGGGGGCAGACAAAAACCAACAGCCGCCCCCTCATCCCGGATCGCTTCCACAGCCACGGGAACCGCCGCATGTACCGGGGAGGGCCCGATCGGACCCCCGACCCACGTCTAGGCAGGGATGTACAGGTACGCCAATGTGCCTGTACGTGCCATTCTGCAGGCGTAAATGTACATGCGGAGGTCCATAAGCGGTTAATTTGTTTTTTTGCTTTTTTCTGAAATTCAAGAAATTCGAAAAATTCATTGTTTTTGTTTCATTCGTTTTTTTTTTTGCTTTTTTCTGAAATTCGAAAAATTAGTTTTTTCGTCTTATTTGCTTTTCTGCAAAAAACGAATAAAACAAATTATTTTTTTTGAATTTCCAAAAAAAGGGGAATTTTCGAATTACGAATTTTAAATTTTTTAAAATTTCGAATTTTAAAATTTTAAAAAAAATGTATTCATGCCTTGAAACCCACCTTCTTCTCCACATATGGTTGGAGAATCTACAAGCCTTTTTACAGCAATTGCTCACCGTGCCATTATTTGTTTCTGTGCCTGCAGGCGAGAGATTTCAGTTTTTTTTCTCCAATCTGTTCATGGTCAAGCAGCCAAAAAGTAAGTGGAAGAGATTCTGACCTGGGCAGAGTGTCATGTTCCAGCCCTGACCATAGTACACATTCCTGGTGTAACAAATTGTCAAGCCAAATTCCTCAGCTGTCATTGTCTGGATGAGGGGAAAATGGTCCCTTCACCCAGAGGATTTAAATTTCCTTTGTCACAGGTGGGAGTCGCCGGATGTGGACTTGTTAGCCTCCCAGTTTAACAACAAACTGAACAGGTTCATCGCCAGGTCAGAGATCCTGGAGCTTTTGCAGTGGACACTCTGGTGACCGCTTGGGATCGGTTTTGCCCGATCTATGCTTTTATTTCACTGATCTCCTTCCATGGCTGCCCTGCAGGATCAAATCAGAGAGCTTTCCAGTGATTCTCGTGGAACCAAACTGGCCCAGGAGGGTTTGGTACTTGTACATACTCTGGCTTCTGGCAGACTTCCCTTCGGCCTCTCCCGGATCGCATAGACCTTATGTTTTATGGCCCGGTATGCCATCCTGCTTTTTAGTTGCTGGCTTTGGTAACCTGGCTGTTGAAACCCAGGTCCTGAGGGGCAGAGGCTTATAGGATTTGTGTATCTTGCCACGTCTCAAGGGTAGGTAGTTGACTTCTAGCAAAATATACTGTCGCACCTGGAAGGCTTACGGTACTTTGCATTGTGCAAGCAGAGAAAGTTTCATCCTAGACCAGGGGTCTCCAAACATTTCAAACCAAGGAACAGTTTACTTTCCTTCAGACTTTGAGGGGCCAGATTGTGGCCAGTGGGGGTACAAAATGTCCCAACATCAGTGAAAATAAACATAGCTTCAGACTTGGTGATCAGTAGGAGGAGTAGTGCCCTATCATTGGTATTAGTGGGAGGAATAGTACCCTTCCTTGGTATCAGAGGAGAAAACAATGCCTTATAGTTGGTGTCAGTGGGAGGAATAGTGCCCCATCATTAATATTAGTGGGAAGAATAGTGCCCTGTCGGTGTCAGTAGGAGGAATAGTGCAATAGTGGCCTGTCTGGGCTACACATATACAGTTCCTTGAAAATGTATTCATACCCCTTGAAACTTCTCACATTTTGTCATGTTGCAATCAAAAATGTAAATATAAATGGATTTTATGTGATAGATAGACCAACACAAAGTGGCAGATAATTGTGACGTTGAAGGAAAATTGAAAATGGTTTTGAAAATGTTACCCCTAACTAAAATCTAGTGGAACAAATTGCCTTCAGAAGTTACCTAATTAGTAAATAGTCCACCTGTGTCTAATTTCAACTCAGTATAAATATAGGTGTTCTGTGAAGCCCTCTGAGGTTTGAGAATCTTGGTGAACATAAAGAATCATGTAGGGCAAGGAACACACCAGACAGGTCAGGAATGAATTTGTAGAGAAGTTTAAAGCAGGGTTAGGTTATAAAAAAAATCCCAAGATTTGAACATCTCATGGAGCACTGTTCGATCCTTCATCTGAAAATGTAAAGAGTATGGCACGACTTCAAACCTACCAAGCAGTGGCGGTGCGTGTATAGCGGGCGCTGGAGCGCCACCCCCTCTGGCTGCCAGACCCCCTGTCAGTTTTGACAGCGGACCTGAACGGCTGCTCTATGCAGTCCTATGGAGCGTCGGATGTCAACGGAGACATGTCCGCTGACATCCGACCCTATCCGCCAAAATCGGGCGGATGGCGATGCGTCTCCATCCGTCTATGGCAGATTGGATCGGGTGGGATCTGATGAAAATGGAAATGCTGTCTGTTATCATTAGTGTTGCTCACGAATATTCGCATTGCGAATATTCGTAACGAATATTGCATATTCGAGTATTCGCGAATAAATCGAATATTGCGGTGAATATTCGTATTTTTTCTAATTTATTTTTAAAACAGATCACATCCTAGTGATCTCCATCAACGTCTAAAAGCATTGCTGGTATGATTAGAGACCCTGGGCCGAGTAGCTGAGGCGATCCTTTTATGTTGCCGAATATTCGCAAATACTTTCTCTGCCCTTCTGTGTTTTGTGTATAAAAAAAAAAAAATTAGCTTTAGTTTAGTCATATAAGTTTGTGTAAGTAGAGTTAGTGTTTAGTGCATATTAGTTTATAATCCAGGAAATGATCTCCGTTTTCGCGTGTTGACGAGAATTTCGCAATCAATTTCGCATTAGCGAAATTTCGCATTCGCATTAGCGAAATTTCGCATTAGCGAAATTTCGCAATATTGTTATTTGGACAAAATATCACGAATATTCGATTTTAGCGAATATTTCTCGAATATTCTTCTATATATTCGTGATATATCGCAAAATCGAATATGGCGTATTCCGCTCAACACTAGTTATCATCAGATCTCCCCATAGGAGACATCGGTGCTGCACAAGCCCCTCCCCGCTCAGTGAGCAGAGAGGGACCGGTCATCCGCCCGCTCAGCTGAGAGATCTTCCGGAGTCCACCTGTGTGGAAGAGGGCTTAGATCCATGTTTCTTTTGTTTTGGTTTGCAATTCAGCTTTGGAGACATCTCCCCAATTTTGATTCAGGCATGCAATTTTTATTTAGGTATTCCCTAACATATATACAACTTTTGTAATAGGAGAAATGGTGCACCCTCATTGATATCAGTGGGAGGAATAATGCCCAATCCTTGGTATTAGTGGGAGGAATAGTACCCCATCATTGGTATCAGTGGCAGAATTATGCCCCACTGTTGGTGTCGGTGGGATGAATAGTGTGTCAAGGGTCAGATAAACGATAGCAAAGGGCCCTAGACCAGTGTTTCTCAACATTTTGTCAAGGCGCCCTTTAATATTATGCACTATATTGAGGCACCCCATTCTAAAATGTAAAAAACAAATAATTTTACATAACGCAGCAACATCCACACATGTAGGGCACCCAATGTTAGAGGTGATTTACTCTTCCAAAGCATATACATATTTGCACACTGGTACTGATTAGTATCACAGAGTTTATCTTCTCTCTCAGTGTCTCTCCCTCACTCTGCTAACGTGACCTCATCACCAATGACGTAATTCGTTGTTAGGATGCAGGCAGCTGGAGGGTTGTGATCAATGGCAGTTGGTACTCCAATTTTTTTTTTGGGGGGGGGGGGAACTGAGATTGCTTGTGCCTTCAGCCAATCAGGTGACGGGTATTAGTCCCACGCCTCCTGATTTGCTAAGAGGCGGTTCAGTATTAGAAAAGGGAATGTCCATTCGCTTTTCTAACACACCTGGGTGGACTGCGAGTGCCCAGAGGTTTATTTTTATTAAAGGGCCCAGAGGTCCCCAGGGCCCCCGGATGGCTACCACCCTTTTTTTTATATATATTTTTCTATATTTATTTTTTTGTAAAGGAACCCCCCGCTTATCAAATTGTGTGTAAGGGGCCCTATAATTCCTGATGGCGGCCCTGATTTCCCCCCCCCCCCCCCATGGTACGAAAATTCAAGGAATTTTTAACTTTTATTGTTGCACTTTAACCACTTCCATACCGCGCCTATTCTGGCACTTCTCTCCTTCATGTAACAATTATATTTTCTTCCTTGAAAATTACTCAGGACCCCCAAACATTATATATATTTTATTAACAAAAACCCTAGGGAATAAAGTGGCGGCCATTTTTTCTTACAAATTGGCTTACAAAAAAAAACCTGTTTCATGAATGACAAAATAAGAAAGCAGTAAAGCTAGCCCAATTTTTAGGGATAAGGTGAAAGATGATGTTACACCGAGTAAATAGATACCTAACTTGTCACGCTTTCATATTGCGCACACTCATGGAATGGCACTAAACTTCGTTATTAAAAATCTCCATAGGCGACGCTTGACTTTTTTTCTCAGGTTACCACTTTTGAGTTACAGAGGAGGTCTAGTGCTAAAATTATTCCTCTCACTCTAACGCACGCTATGATACCTCACATGTGGGGTTTGAAGGGTGTTTACATATGTGGGTGGGACTTGCATGCGTGTTCGCTTCTGAGTGCGAGCTACTAGGGACAGGAGCATTTAAATTTAGTTTTTTTTTTTACTTAATATTTTTATTTTTGCACTTGTTTGTCCCTTTTTTTGTATTATTTTTCACTTTTCTTCCTATTACAAGGAATGTAAACATCCCTTGTAATAGGACTAGTGTGTGACAGGTCCTCTTTATAGAGAGAGGCGGGGTCAATTAGACCCCACATCTGTCCTCCAGGCTGGAAAGCATGGAATTGGAAAAAAAAATAAAAAAAAATCATCTCATGCTTTCAGCTGCGATCATGTTCGTTCAGCACAGTGGTGTAGTGTGTAGCATGTTCACCTAGCAGCAAAAGGGTTGCTGGTTCGAATCCCACCCGTGACACTATCTGCCTGGAGTTTGCATGTTCTCCCTGTGCGGGTTTCCTCCCACAATCTAAAAACATGCTGTAAATTGGATCCTGTCTAAATAAGCCCTAATATGCAGTAGGATATTTAGGTTTTGTGCTGCCCTAGGCCTGACCAAATTTTGGCACCCCCTAATAGAAAAATGGCCCACCCTTCCTGTCAAGGCCACACCCTGTTTTTTTATGACCCACCCAGGAATTTTCAGAACACACAAGTTCTGTGGGGGGGGGGGGGGCGGGGGCACAGGAGTCCCTTAATTTGCCTAGTTTTTGATCACTTCCTGTTTGGCTATGGGGCAGGAAGTGAAGGCCAATCTCCCCAAACGGACAGGGATAATACAAAACAAACTGACAGAGCTTCTAACCCCCCCCCCCAACTCTATCCAAAATGAAAGAAAACAAAAAAATAAAAGTGATGATTATAGTTCCAGTTTAACCCCAAATTTCAAATCATTTTATTGAGAGGCTTAAGAAAATATAACCATGCCAATAGGCCAGGATCCAGCGTTGCCAATATGTATGAATGTGTGTTAGGGACCCCCACAAACACCACCCAATGTTAAATCAACAATTTTCTTGTTTGTTTTGGGGATGCCTGCACCCCTGATAGGGTAAAGACACCTCACAAATGTTGTCACTTTCTACTTAATTCATTCACTTCCTGCCACATAGCCAAACAGGAAGTGAGGGAAAAACCTAAGTAATGTCTTGTTGGGGACACACAGATCAATCTAAATAGTTTCCCATTTTGGAAATTGCATTTTGCTGTGTACACCCCAAATTAGTATAGATCTTGGACTTTGGGGTCCATTTACTAAAGGCAAATCCACTTTGCACTACAAGTGGACAAGCAAGGAAGAAAAATAAAAACTTGGCGGGATTGGAAGTTAAAACCATCAGTGCTTCCCTTCTGATTTTCATTGCCTACGCTTCTACTGCAGAGCGGCTTTGCCTTTACTAAACCCCAAAGTAACTAATCATTTGGGGTGTACACAGCAGTGCAATTTGCTTAATGGGGACACTAGTTAGATTGACCTGTGTCCCGAAGAAAAGACCATTGGTAGGGTTTTAACCTCACTTCCTGTTCAGCTGTGTGACAGGAAGTGAAGCCAATTTTAAGAAAAGGGACACAAAGCCCAACCTAAAAACACTAGCAGGGGTTCTAACACTCAATTGGCTTCCCTCAAACAACCCACAATTAGAATAGGATTGTCTTGTGCTAGTTTCAAGCACAGCGCTGTAAATCAGCACTTCAAGCCTGTCCACCAATACACCACCCCCCCCCCCTCCAAACAGGCCCTGTTTGCAGGTTTTCCTACATCTTGCACATGTGCTTTAAAAAGTCAGTCTGTTCTAGGAAACAATACTTACCGCTTTGTCCTTCCTTTTCTGGTGACTAAACATTTCATGCATACACACCAGGAAAGAGCTTAGAGACAAATCACACTTGATGGTTTAGGCCCAAACTATTTCAGCTGCAGCGGTTGAAATCCATAGCATGAAAAAAATATCACAAAACAAAATTTGAAAGTAATTTTATTGGTCCACAAAACAAGGAAAGCAAAACAAAATATTAAAAATAAACACACAAAAAAAATATAAAAAAACCTAAAAACAAAAAATAGACCAACGTTTATTTCACACAGTCATTTGAAAATAAATCATGCTTTTGAAATAACAGGATAGACCCACAGGATTAAAACATTAGTCATTAACATCTTGAGAAACATTTAGCAAAATTATGCAGCAGACAAAACATCAAAAAAACAAAACTTGCTCCAAAACATCTCTGTTTCGCTCCGCCATTACTTCCAGCCAGCAAATCTGCCCCCTCTGAGGGCAGCTGACACGTGCTCTATCCACGCTTTTTATAAAATGTGTGCTAATGAACCAATTGGAAACACATGAAGAAATGTCAGCCTCTAGTTTGTGTGCACTTGTAACTGCTTACACCTGTTAAGGATGTCCTTAAATTACTAAGCCAAAAAACAAGCTTTCTGAGCATGCTCAGAAAGATGCATGTCATTTTCAGGCACAAACACCCAGCTTATTTTTCTAAGTGTTCGAGCATGCCCAGTTCACTCGAAATGCATTACCAGAATCAAATCTGCAATGGCGGATGAAAGCATTAGAGGTGTTTTATTTTTTTTTGTTCCCCCTGAACTGATGCTTTACAACCTGAAGGGGAGGACTTATAGAATTTTTACGTAACAAACATAAATAATAATAATTAAAACGCCCCTGTCCCTAGTAGCTCGCAGTCAGAAGCGAACATGCAGCATTTTTTTTTTCCGGTTACCAGTTTAGATTTACAGATGAGGTCTAGTGCTAAAAGTATTCCTCTCGCTCTTACGCACGCTATGATACCTCACATGTGTGGTTTGAAGGATGTTTCCATATGTGGGCGGGCCTTAAATGTGTAAGTCCCACCCACATATTTAACCCCCGTTCAAACCCCACATGTGAGGTATCATAGCGTACGTTAGAGCGAGAGCAATACTTTTAGCACTAGACCTCTTCTGTAAATCTAAACTGGTAACCTAAAAATAAATAAAAAAGTGTTGCCTATGGGTATTTTCAGGTACTGAAGTTTGGCGCCATTCCATGAGTGTGTGCAATATTAAAGCGTAACATGTTGGGTATCTATTTACTCGGTGTAACATCATCTTTCACATTATGGCCATAAATTGGGATAACTTTAGTGTTTTCTTAATTTGTAACCACTTGAGCCCCAGACCATATTACTGGTCACTGACGGGGCCAGTTTTTGCATTTCAACACTGCGTCATTTTAACTGACAATTGCGTGGTTGTGCGACGTGGCCCCCAAACAAATTTGGCATCCTCTTTTTTCCCCCAACCAAATTTTTTTTTTGTTTTTTTGGTGGTATTTGATCACCTCTGTGTTTTTTCTTATTTTTGCTTGAACCAAAAATATAGCGACAATTTTGTAAATAAAAAGACAACTTTTTTTACTGTTTGCTATAATAAATCTCCCCCAAAATATATTCAAAAACGTTTTGCCCTCAGTTTAGGCCGATACATATTCTTCGACATATTTTTGGCTCCAAAAAATCGCAATAAGCGTTTGATTGGGCAAAAGTTATAAGTAGGGGTTGGTCTTATGGGTTTTTTAGGAATATATTTTTGTTTTACTAGTAATGGTGGCGATCATTGATTTTTCTGGCTACTGCGACATTGTGACGGACACATTTTTGTGAGCTTTGGCATTTTTCTAGCGACCAATGCTATACAAATGCATTGCTTACTATAAAAATGTCACCGCCGCCTTCCGCCGGGGGGAGAGACACCCACCGATGCGCTCCGCCATGTTCGGCCCCCACCCCAAATTAAGCTCTTTTACATCCGGGGGGCCGGCGGAAAATGGCGGAGAACAACGGGGGCGTCGCCACTCCTCGGTCTTCTAGCCGTTTTCTGCCGGGGGGGGAAACACCCACCGATGCTCTCCGCCATGTTCGGCTGGGCCCCCACCCCAAAATTAAGCTCTTTCACATCCGGGGGGGCCGGCCGAAAACAGCGGAGAACAACGGGGGTGTCGCCCCACCTCGGGCTTCTCCGCTTCTGCCTGGCTCCTCCGGAGGCCAGGGCTTCTTTCGCTGTCTTCCGCCGGAGGGCGCCACTCTCCGGGCTTCTCGTCGCTGTCTTCCGCCGCGGGGCACCACCCGCGGGCTTTGTCGGCTTCTGCCTGGCTCCTCCACGGGGGCCAGGCCTTCTCGTCGCTGTGTCGCCGTCTTCTGCCGCCGCCCCCTTCGACGTTTTCTGCCGGGATGAGGGTCGCACATCCCATCCCGGAGTTCGACGTGGCGGACTTCTCGTCGCTGTGTCGCCGTCTTCCGCCGCCGCCCCCTTCACCACGAAGCTCCCGTGCTTGTGTGGGAGGGCAGCGGGCTTCGAAGTTTTCAGCCGGGGTGAGGGTCGCACATCCCACCCCGGGCTTCTCGTCGCTGTCTTCCACCGCGGGGTGACACTCGCGGGCTTCTTCGGCAACCTCCGCTTCTGCCTGACATCACATTCCCATCATGCCCTGTGATGTCACATGGGTTAAGGTCACATGGTGGCATAACCACGCCCACGCCCAATGCCAATATAAGTCGGTGCCCGCCGCTCTGTCGGCATTTCAGCGTCGGACCTCGCCGTGTCAACATCGAATGGAAGAAGAAGCCCTGGCCCCAGCGGCGGAGCCAGGCAGAAGCGGATGTCGCCGAAGAAGCCCGCGAGTGTCACCCCACGGCGGAAGACAGCGATGAGAAGCCCGCCGCCCTCCCCCATAAGCAGGAAGCTTCATGGTGAAGGGGGCGGCGGCGAAAATGACTAGAAGTCCAGAGTGGGATGTGCGACCCTCACGCCGGCCGAAAACTTCGAAGCCCGGAGCTTCGTGGTGAAGGGGGCGGCGGCGGAAGACGGCGACACAGCGACGAGAAGCCCTGGCCCCCGCGGAAGAGCCAGGCAGAAGAGGCTATCGAGAGCCCCCCCCCGGCAGAAAACTACGAAGCCCGCATAGGCAGGAAGCTTCATGGTGAAGGGGGCCGCGACGGAAGACGACTAGAAAACCGGGGTGGGATGTGCGAAAACTTCGAAGCACGGAGCTTCGTGGTTAAGGGGGCGGCAGCGGAAGACTGTGGCGGCGAAGACCGGGGTGGGTTGGCGGAAGACCCCCGGAGCTGGCTAATAAATTATTTTATTCTTGTGTGGTTTATTTGTGTTTACACTTTTTCCACCAGGTGAATGGGTAGGGGTACCATGTACCCCATACTCATTCACATAGGGTGGGGGGCCGGAATCTGGGGGCCACCTTATTAAAGGGGCTCCCAGATTGTGATTGGCTCCTGCCCGCATACCCCGACAACCAATGGCCAGGGTTGTCGGGAAGAGGCTCTTGTCCCTATCGACATGGGGACAAGAGTGCTTTGGGGTGGGGGGCAGTGCCCCCCTCCCCCAAAGCGCACACTCCCCCATGTCGAGGGCATGTGGTCTGGTACGGCTCAGGAGGGGGGGGGCGCTCGCTCGTCCCCACCCCCATTCCTGTCCGGCCAGACTACTGGTACGGATCTGGGGGGGAACCCCACGCCGTTTTTGGCATGGGTTAACCCCTCACGTTCCGGACCAAAGCCGAAGAGCCTATTATACCCCTGGGGGGGAACCCGCGCCGTTTTCAAATTTGAAATTTGGCGCGGAGTTCCCCTTCAGTGTCGGCGCAGCCCGAGAACAGCTCGGAGATTGCCGTGCACCGTTTCACGCAGTGCAAACACTGCTACGCCGCTTGGTATTTACCAAGATTTTCTCGGCGTACTGACGCGGCGCACGGCATTCCCTGAAATCTCCCTCTGCGCATGCCCAGTATGCAAATGAACCATCCGAGGTTCTGGCGTACTTTGCAAGCGCACGGGGATCGTTTCTTAAAAGTCACTTTCGCTTTTAATTCGGCCCGCCACACACGTTCAAACACATGTCACTACACTTCCCCTGCATCACCCCCCTCCCTCCCCTCATAAACTCCCGCCCGAATCCCCGATGTTTACATAACTAAATGCCGTACGCCAGCTCTGTACTGGCGTGCTGTGCGCCCTCTCCTGGGCGCATTAGGCAGTTTAGTAAATGAAGAAATACACTGCACTGGCAGTGTATCTCTTTTGTAAATGTCAAAAACGGTTTTACTCCTGCTTGTGCACCATGAGTCATGGCGCACAGGCTTGGTAAATCAGCCCCATGCTGTCTGTTCTGTAAACATGTCAACACTCTGCTTTAAGTAAGCCCAATTTTCAGACTGTTGGTATAAGATTATAAGAAAGTCTTGTATTTGCAGCTTTTTTTAACTCTGAGTTTGACCCAGATTGGAATGTACAAAAGCTGATTATATAAATCCCATTTAAGTGCTGTAGCCTTCTAAGTGGTGTTGGAGTTTACAAATTCAATCAATATTAACTTAAATTAAACTGTTGCTTCACAATGCCATTGTATATTAAATGAGTTGTAAAGTCTCATGGTTTTTCACTTTTCTATGGATTAAGATGCAAAACCTTCTGTGCTGCAGCAGCCCCCCAGAGCCCCCCCTTTTCTTACCTAAACCCGATCGTTCCAGCGACAAAAACGAGACCAGCAGCTCCAGCCACTGTCTCTGGTCCTCATTGGAAAAATTGATAGCAGATCCCGTTGACAGGAACAAGTTTCTTTTTTTCCAGGAAATGGGACACGGATGGGAAGGCAAATGGGGGAAGCATGATTAAAAGATATAGTAAAACAAGGAAAAATAAGGACTAGAGTAGATTTAATAACAGCACACGGGTGGCAGCATGTAAATGAATGGGCATTTTCACAACTTAAACAATTAGGCCCAGATTCACAAAGCACTTACATCGACGTAAGTGCAAATTTGCGCCGGTAGCTTACAAACGCCGGCGTAGCGTGGGCGCACTTTTCGTCTGGACGCATGTTGCTGCTCTTATTGATTAGACATTCAAACATGCAAATGAGGGAAATATGGCGATACACAAACGTACGTCGCCCGATGCATGCTATGCGTGTATGTCCGGCGTAAAGTTATTCCCCATAGATGAGGCACAACCCAGCAACAGACATGCAAAGGTCTGCACCAGAGAACACAGGCCGGCATATTGGGCGTACGTTACGTTCAGTTACGTGGTGATCCGGCGTAGCTTAGGCATTTGTGCCGGCGTGGTTGTGAGCATGCGCATAAGGGTGCTGTTTCATGCGCCCACGTCACAGGTACGCCACGGCGCATGCACAGTTAGTGATATGCCGGGCGTAAAACACTGCACCATACTCGGACCATCATGTGCATGGGGTCACTCCCACTTCCACCTATGCCGGCCTGCGCCTTTGAAACCTACACCAAGCCGACACAACGTTGAGAGCAATAGCTTGCTGAATGCAGTGCTTGCCTCTCCGTGCTGCGTCGGCGTAGCGTACGGCGTTTGCGCTACGGCGGTGTAATGTGCGCCCAACTCTCTGTGAATCTGGGCATTAGTTGACACAATACCCCAACCAATTAAGGATTAGAAGGGGCGTGTCCAAGATGGCGACGTGAGCGGTCGCATCCTCCGTGAGCTCCGCTGGCTTCTCCTTACTGATCCGCTCCACTGGTCTGCAGCCCCTAACCTTTCCTTCCGCTGCCACCTGGATGAGGCGGGGGACTCCCCGGGCGCAGTCCGGTAAGGGAAAGAAGCTCCGATTCCCTCTGCTAACGGAGGTATCTCACCCTCCTCCGGCCTACCTCGTGGAGCCGCGCACCACGCGCTCCTCTCGCATGGCGTCTCAGCCGCCTGGGGATCCCACGGACCCCAGACCATCCTGGCTCCCGGAGGTGATGGCCGCCATAGCGACTTGCCAGTCCACCCTGACGGCCAAGATAGAAGAGGTGCAACTCGATGTGGGCCTCATCCGCCAGGACATGGATAAGCTCCGCTCCCGCGTCACGGAGACGGAGCAGCGCATCGGGTTGCTGGAAGATGACTCCATGGAGCACTCGGCTTCCCTCCGCACGCTCCACACTAAAGTGAAGGCCTTGGAATTTAGGGCGGAGGACGCCGAGAACCGGAACCGGAGGAATAACCTTCGCATCATCGGCCTCCCCGAGGGGGTGGAGGGGAAAGATCCGACAGCCTATGTAGAGGGATTGCTCCGCTCTGTTCTCCCTGACGCAAACTTCTCTCCCCATTACACCGCAGAGAGGGCGCATAGGGTCCCCCCTAAGCAGGGACCCCCGGGAGCCCCCCCGAGGACATTCATCCTGCGGCTTCTGAATTTCAGGGACAGAGATGAAGTCCTCCGCGCTGCCAGGCAGCAAGGGGAGATCCGGTTTCAAAACACCAGGTTGATGATCTTCCCGGATTATTCCGTGGAGACCCAGAGGCAACGCAAGTCTTTTGACCAGGTTAAGGGAGCCCTGAGATCCCGCAACATTAAGTACAGCGTCCTTTTTCCGGCCAGACTCAAGGTCCAAGATGGCGAATCCCTCCGGTTTTTTAACACCCCGAGAGAGGCCTCTGACTGGCTTGATACTCTGCCACCGCACCGCTGAGCAAGCACCCGTGAGTAACCTCCATGTTCTCCCCTCTTTTGGTTTGATGTACTGATCCCTCCCTCTCGGATGGGGACCCTGGCCCTCATGACAGTGTCTTGTTACCCCTCCTGTTTGGAGGTCCCCCCTTTCGCGGCCTCCCTTCCCCCGGACGCTACCCTGGCTCTGGAGGGCCTGCGAGGTCACTGATGAGAGGACAGCCCATCCCCCTTAACGGCCACTTTGTTGGAGGGTCCTGCCGAGAGGCTACTGTTTTTTTTGAATGATGTTGCAACACAAGTTTTGTGCCCCTGAGTACCTCAGGAGAACATTGAAAGAGGTCCTTTATCTTCTTTTCCATCTTACATGCATGGTCTGCTACCCCCGCCTGACGGTCCTTTTATTTAATTTTCCCCCTTTTTTTTTTGGTGTTGTTTTTGTCCACTCTTTTTCCCTGGGGCGTAACATAACTGTTGGAGACCACTATCCTGGCAGGGGGGTGGGGAGGGCTCATATGTCTATTGTTGTCATTCCTCCTTTTTCGATGTACTGCCCCACCGCCCTCCTATACTCATTGGAGGGGCCACGAGCGGAGAGGCGTCGTGCTCAAGAGGACACCCCCCGGACTCCCGGTGGGCCCCGGCTCGCCGCTTGCACACCTACCCCCTTTTGCAGCCGGCGTGCTGATGTGGGACTGGGGAATGGAAGCTCTTCCCAGTTTTGAGGGACTGAGCAGGGTGGGGGGGGGGTTATGTTGCCCGGGCTGGGCTGGTTACGATATGTGTTTTTCTTTCCCTTTTTTCACCTTGGTTTTTGTTTTGTTTTTTTAAGTTTATGTTCAGATGTTTTATTGATTAGCACAGTACTGTACACTGTCTGGGTTTATGCGGCAGGAACCGCCTCGGGTCCTGGCGCCAGTCTCCCTGGAGCTTTACTGTTCTCATCCGGCCCACTCACCTACCACTGATTGTCATGTCGGCACTTAACATTATGTCCTGGAACACCAGGGGCCTCAATTCTCCGGTTAAGAGGTCACTGGTGTTCCAATTTATCAGAACCCATAGCCCTCACATTTGTATCCTTCAGGAGACCCACCTGGTGGGTAGTAGAACCCTGGCTCTTAAAAAACCCTGGGTGGCCGCCCACTATCACTCTACATACTCCACCTTTGCCAGAGGGGTGAGCATATTAGTTAACAAATCCCTCCCCTTCAAGCTCCTGGACCTGGCGCTGGACCCCGACGGTAGATATGTGGTTATCAATGCTAAAATTCTGTCTCAGACCTGGTCTATTGTGGGTCTCTATCTGCCCCCCCCAGCCTCCTTGATTCTATTAAACAAGATAACTGCCATTCTAGCTGACTTTGCTTCGGATCACATGATAGTGCTGGGTGACTTTAATATGGCCCCTGACCCGAGCGTGGGCAGGATGGCGGGTGTGGGTCCCTCTTCCCCGGGACTGGCTTCCTGGGCTGAGGCCTATGGCTTGACGGATATCTGGCGGTGGAAACACCCTCAGGAGCGGGCCTACACCTGCCACTCTGCCTCATACGCCTCCTTTTCCCGCATAGACCTGGCCTTCGCGGGCCGATCAGTTCTGTCTAGGGTCAGAGAGGTTAAGATACTCCCCAGGGGCATCTCGGACCATGCTCCCCTGTTGGTGAAGTTGGGTGGCCCGGGGACCCAGGCCGGACTGTGGCGGCTCTCGCGGTTTTGGATTTCAGACCAGGATGTGGAGTCCCAGTTTGCGGGGGTGCTTGACAACTTTTGGGCCACTAACTCAGACTCGGCCTCTTCGGCCGTTGTTTGGGATACTTTTAAGGCCTTCACTAGGGGTCAATACCAGACCATTATAGCTCGAGTTCGGCGGGGGAGGCGTTCTGCGCTAGATGCGGCTGAGGCGGCCGCCTCAGCACAGGAGGCACTGTATGTTCGTTCCCGGGATCCCCATCACTACACTAGACTGCAGTCCCTTACTGGGGAGGTTATGTCCCTACGCACCTCCTTGACTCAGAAGAAGCTGCTGGCCCAATCCCAACGTATATTTGAGCAGGGCGAAAGATCGGGCAGGCTCCTCGCTTGGCTCTCCAGGGAACACTCGGGGGGCATGGCTGTCCCCCAGATAGCCGGTCTCGACGGAGGTCTCCTGTACACCCCGGAGGAGATTAACCGTACCTTTGCCACCTACTACCAGCGCCTCTATACATCACAGGTGACCTTTAGGGATGACGATCTGGCCCTTTACCTTGACGAGGTTGACGTCCCTGTCCTGACTGATAGGTCTAGAACCACCCTTGACAGGCCCATTTCCCTGGACGAAATACTCAAGGCACTTAAGACCATGCAACCGGGCAAGACCCCTGGACCTGACGGCCTCCCTGTAGAACTCTACAAACAATACCCCGACGTGTTAGCGGCCAGGTTCCGGGAGATGCTGGTGGCTGCTGAACGCCTGCACTCCCTTCCCACCTCCATGGGCGAAGCGGTGATTGTGGTCATTCCAAAGCCGGGTAAGGATCCTTCCCTTTGCCCCTCCTACAGACCCATTTCATTACTGAATGTTGATGCCAAACTGCTAGCCAAGGTCCTGGCTATTCGGTTGAATACGGTTATCACAGCCTTGGTGCACCCCGATCAAACGGGTTTCATGCCAGGTAGGGGTACTGACATTAACCTTAGGAGGCTCTTTACTCATATAGCTAGGGCGGACGACGTGGGTCAGACCCTGGTGGCCTCTCTTGACGCCGAGAAGGCCTTTGACTCTGTTGAGTGGAGGTTCCTCTGGGCGGTTCTTGCCAAGTTTGGCTTTGGGCCCAACTTTATATCCTGGGTTAAGCTTCTCTATGACGCCCCCCGGGCCAGGGTCTGTACAAATGCGTGCCTGTCGGACCCATTCCCGCTGGGGCGCGGCACGAGACAGGGCTGCCCCCTCTCTCCGGGTCTGTTCGCGCTGGCCATAGAGCCCCTGGCGGCTCTTATCAGGGCGGATGGAGAGATTCAGGGGATACGGGTTGGCCCCTTGCATGAAAAAATCTCCCTTTATGCCGACGATACCCTGCTGTACTTAGCCGACTCGTCCGGATCCCTTGACAAGGCCCTGGCTCAATTTAACCGCTTCGCTGGCTTCTCTGGAGTCCGTATCAACTGGGACAAATCGGAACTCTTCTCGCTCCATCCCTCCCCCACTAAGTCTACTCCTCAGTTGCAGCTCCACTGGGTTGGGGAAATCAAATACCTGGGGGTCAGAGTCACTGCGACGCTGGACGACTTCATGGCGCGCAATATTCACCCTTTGATGAGACAGGTCACCGTTAAATTCGCAACGTGGCGTTCGCTCCCTCTGACTCCGGTGGGTAGGATTAACCTCATGAAGATGGTACTCCTCCCCAAATTTTTGTATTACTTTCGGAATACCCCGACCCACCTCCCGAGGGAATTCTTTAAGAAGCTCGAGAGTCAGCTGGGGGCCTTTGTCTGGGCGGGGAAAACCCCTAGGATAGCTAAAAAAACGTTATACCTGCCCCTATCGAGTGGAGGCCTGTCGCTCCCAAACTTTCAACTATACTACTGGGCGGCTGTATTGGTTACGGTCCGGTGGTGGTTCGCCCAACCTAAACAGAATCCGGCGGTTACCTTGGAGGCAGCTATTTTGGGCTCATACGCCGCTCTGAGTAACCTCGCATTCCGTGGTTGCCGTTCGTCCCCTTCGGTCACGATCCCCATGACAACTACCATCAAGGCCTGGAAGGACGCTAGGGAAATATATGCAAAACCCTCCCATGTTTCTCCTCATACCCCTCTTTGGGGTAATCCCCTACTACCTAATTTCTACTCCCTTCCTGACCCCTCTGCGTGGGCAGGTAAGGGGATAACTACCCTTAAACATATTGTTTCTGACGGCACTCTCATAACCTTTCAGGACCTAAGGGACCGGTACTCGATCCCTCTGTAGTGGTCGTTTCGATACTGGCAGCTCAGACACGCGTACGGGGCCCAATTCCCGGACAGACTCACACTCCAATCGGACTCGGTCGAGAGACTCCTGACATCACGTACTATGGGGCGGCCACTATCTACCCTTTATCTTTATCTGACGGTGGCATATGACTCTGGGTTGACCCGCACATTTGATAAGTGGAAGGCTGATATACCTGACCTGGATGACGAAAAGTGGGAGGAATGCGTCTCCCTGTTCATCCCGTCACTTATAGCAGCTAGGGATAGGTTTATCCAAATCAAATTCCTACATAGAGCATACTATACCCCTCAAAGGCTGGCCCGTATCTTCCCCCAACGAGACCCCCTCTGCCCGCGCTGTAGGGTGCAGGAGGGCTCGTTCTGGCACATGGTCTGGTCTTGTCCCAAAATCCAACCCTACTGGGGCTGGGTGGCCGAGGTCTTGAGCGAGGTGTCTCAGCTGCGGATCCCGTTGGAGCCCCTGGTTTTTCTCCTGAGCCATTTGGAGGAGTTCCAGGGGGACAGATACTCCAAGCTGTTTCTTACCTTCTCCCTCTTCTATGCCAGGAGGGAAATCCTCCTTAAGTGGAAGGCGGCGGATCCACCGACGGTGAAATCGTGGACCCTATCTATTAATAAAGTGCTCCCGCTGTACAGGATCACGTATGAGAGTAGACAATGCCCGGCGAAATTTGACAAAGTGTGGTCTGCGTGGATTGATGCCAGGGGTTAGCTGTGGTCTCTGGTTGGTCGATATACTATTTCTATATGACAATAGATGATCCCTATTGCCTTCTCCCCCCCCCCCTCCCCTTTTTCTTTTCCTTTTTTCCTTTTCCCTTTCTCTCTCCCCAACCCTCCCCCCCCCCATCTTGACACTCTGGTTTATCACCCCCCCTTTTTTCCTGTACTATCCTCAGGGGGGGAGGGGGTTCTGAAGTAAGCTCCGGTAAGCTTCCTATTGTTAGTGTGGGGGTTTGAATGTCCAGTTTTTTCCTTTCTCTTCACCCTGCCAATATGTAGCGGGTAGGGTAGGTGCTCTGATTTACATCCTAATAGTCCATCCTGATATTTGTATTGTGCTGTGCTTTTGTGTACATGTGATGCTGTAACTCTGTTTTTTTTTCTCTCAATAAAACATCTCTGTTAAAAGGATTAGAAGACACTGAATACAATTGTAAAACTTTGCAATCTTAAAACGCCTTTATGGCACGGAACATCTCAAATGTACGATATATTGACAGAATTGGAAGGAAAGGGGACGCTACCCTTCATAGAAAAATGGGAACAAGAATTAGAGAGAAAGTTAGAGGAAAAACAAATGATAGAATCAGTTTATAGCTATGCAACTGATATTACTACGATAGAAGCTAATTATAAATGTATGGTAAAATGGCATTTGACCCCAGAGAGAATGAATCAATTTCAGCCAAATAGTTCATCAAATAGTTCATCACAGTGTTGGAGACAATGCAAACAGAGGGGAACAACAATACACATTTGGTGGGAGTGTCCGAAAATAAAAGTATTGGCACAGTATATTAGACTATGTGGAGGACACAACAGGGGAGAGGATCCCACAAAATGCTTGGAATGTGCTGTTTCATGGGACTAATAAAACAAGAAAACAATATAAGGAAACTTTGGTCCCTTAGGCCACGTACACACAATCAGTCCATCCGATTAAGCTGACTGATGGTCTGATGTGCCTACACACCATCGGTTAAAAAAACGATTGTGTTAGAACGTGGTGACGTTTACGTGTTTTAACACAACAACGTGCTGAAAAAAATGAAGTTCAATGCTTCCAAGCATGCGTCGACTTGATTCTAAGCATGCGTGGATTTTTAACCAATAGTCGTGCCTACTAACGATCGGTTTGACCTCGGCGTCCATCTGTTAAATTTTAAAGCAAGTTCCTATTTTTTTGACCCATGGTTACCTAACCGATGGCGCCCACAACGCGATCGGTTTGGACCGATGAAAACGGTCCATCAGACCATTCTCATCGGTTTGACCGATCGTGTGTACGCATTATTTGCTCATTGCTGCAAAAGCCTTGATTCCAAAAAAGTGGCCAACTGTATAAGAATGGATACAGAGAGTAGAACACATGTCCAAAATGGAGTACTTATGCAGCGGTGATCAGGGAACGGAGGAAAGATATAGACTAACTTGGAAGAAATGGACAGCTTTCAAACAAACAGAGCACTACGCAGTAGCTATGACAAAAACGGCTTAGGGTCGAGACAACATAAGAAGGCAGAAATGTCAGATCTAGGGAGGGGGGTGGAGAAGGGGCAAGGGGGGAGTGGGAAAAATAATATGGATGTTATGTAAAGTACTGTTTGATATGAATATGTATTTTGTATGGAAATAATATTTTTTTTTTTACAACTCAATAAAATAAATATAAAAAAAAAAGTCCCGGCCAGCCACCTGCCTGTCTATCTCCCTGGCTTGGTAGAGTGATCGTCCTCCGCTCCCCACCCAGTAGTAACCGGGGGCCCGGAGAGTGAGACTTGAGAGGCTGTGAGGCGGGCGGCAGGAGCGGGCAGAAAGAGGCAGCTGAGCTCATCTGACAGTGTCCAGCAGCAGGAACAGAGGAACTGCCAGTGCCTTCAAGCCTTCAACACAGGTGTACTTTGGAGGGTGTCTGTAAATAGACTACATTGCACTTTGTCTCTCTGACATATTGGTCATAAGTTAACAAAATCAGCACCCAGCAGCCATGTTATGTGACACACTGTCAAAAATTGGTAAAAAATGCGCAACTAAAACAAACAAACAAACAAACAAAGTGTTGTGATATAAAGTGTAAAAAATACATACAAATAAATATTAGTGATGAGCGGAATACGCCATATTCGATTTCGCGATATTTTGCGAATATATAGAAGAATATTCGCGAATATTCGTTAATATCGAATACTCGTGATATTTTATCAAAAAAATGCTAGTGCGAATGCGAAATTGATTGCGAAATTCTCATCAACACATGAAAACGGAGATCATTTCCTGGATTACTAAACTAATAGGCACTAAACACTAAGGCCTCGTACACACGAGCAGACAGATTTGTTCAAATCTGTCTGTCCGACAGATTTGAACAAATCTGTCTGCTGGGATTTTGGTTTGATCGCGTGTACACACGAGCAAACCAAAATCCCCGCCAGCAGACATCGCGCTGACGTGTCAGTGACATGGCGGTGACGTTGACGCCGCCACGTCACCGCACCAGGAAGTAAAACACTTCCACGCATGCGTCGAAACCATTCGGCGCGTGTGCGAGAAGACATGTCTGCTGGTTAGCGTACTAACCAGCAGACATGTCGGGCGGACGGGTTCCCAGCCAAATCCGTCTGTTAGCCCGTACACACGATCGAATCTGTCTGCTGAAACGGTATAGCAGACCGTTTCCAGCAGACAGATTTGATCGTGTGTACGAGGCCTAACTCTACTTACACAAACTTATATGACTAAACTAAAGCTAATTTTTTTTTATACACAAAACACAGAAGGGCAGAGAACGTATTCGCGAATATTCGTTAATATCGAATATTCGTGATATTTTATCAAAAAAAAAATTGCGAAATTTCGCTAGTGCGAATGCGAAATTGATTGCGAAATTCTCGTCAACACGCGAAAACGGAGATCATTTCCTGGATTACTAAACTAATAGGCACTAAACACTAACTTATATGACTAAACTAAAGCTAATTTTTTTTTTTTTTTTTTATACACAAAAAACAGAAGGGCAGAGAACGCATTCGCGAATATTCGTAATACGAATATTCGCATTGCGAATATTCGGCAACATAAAAGGATCGCCTCAGCTACTCAGCCCAGGGTCTCTAATCATACCAGCAATGCTTTTAGACGTCGATGGAGATCACTAGGATGTGATCTGTTTTAAAAATAAATTTGAAAAAATATTCACAATATCGAATATTCACCGCGATATTCGATTTATTCGCAAATACTCGAATATGCAATATTCGTAACGAATATTCGCAATGCGAATATTCGTGAGCAACACTAATAAATATATGTAATTTTAAATTGGTGAATCCCACAAATAAAAAGGTGCGGGTGGTATTAAACAAAAATAGTGTCCACTGCAGCTGATGTTGATTTGGTGTAATCACAGGGAAAAACTTCATCCAACAATATCATCCAAAAGATTTTCAGCCATTGGTACACATTTAAACAAAGTGTAGTGATCTCATTAGAGGTGTATATAGTGTATACTCCAGTCCAGTTAGATAATTGATGTTTAGATATTAGTATGATGACTAGGGATGAGCCGAACACCCCTGGGTTTGGTTCGCACCAGAACCTGCGAACAGACCAAAAGTTTGTGTAAACTTTAGAACCCTGTTAAAGTCTATGGGACTCGAACGTTTGAAATCTAAAGTACTAATTTTAAAGGCTAATATGCAAGTTATTGTCCTAAAAAGTGTTTGGGGACCCGGGTCCTGCCCCAGGGGACATGTATTAATGCAAAAAAAGTTTTAAAAAACTGCTGTTTTTTCAGGAGCAGTGATTTTAATAATGCTTAAAGTGAAACAATAAAAGTGAAATATTCCTTTAAATTTCGTACCTAGGGGGGGTGTATAGTATGCCTGTAAAGTAGCGCTTGTTTCCCGTGCTTAGAACTGTCCCTGCACAAAGTGTCATTTCTGAAGGAAAAAAAATCACTCGCGGTTACAATGAATTGTCGGATACCAGCAATACAGAGAAAACTCATTCATAAAAAAAAGAATGCGTGGGGGTCCCCCCAAATTCAATTACCTGGTATGGATATTAAGGGGAACCCTGTGTCAAATTTAAAAAAAAAATATGTGGGGTTCCCCCCAAATATCCATTCCAGACCCTTTAGGTCTGGTATGGAATTTAAGGGGAACTCCACCCCCACACATTTTTTTTTTATGAATGACTTTTCTCTGTATTGCCGGGAGCCAACAATTCATTATAGCCGCGAGTGATTTTAAATTACTTTTTTTCCTTCAGAAATTACACTTTGTGCAAGGACAGTTCTAAGCACGAGAAACACGCGCTACTTTACAGGCATACTATACACCCCCCTAGGTACGAAATTTAAAGTAATATTTCACTTTTATTGTTTCACTTAAAGGAATTAATAAAATCACTGTTTTTAAAACTTTTTTTTGCATTGATACATGTACCCTGGCGCAGGACCCGGGTCCCCAAACACTTTTTAGTACAATAACTTGAATATTAGCCTTTAAAATTAGCACTTTAGATTTCAAACGTTCGAGTTTTATAGACTTTAACAGGGTTCTAAAGTTCACACGAACTTGCCGCGAACACCCCAAATAGTTCGCTGTTCGGCGAACAGGCAATGTTCGAGTCGAACATGAGTTCTACTCGAACTCAAAGCTCATCCCTAATGATGACTATAAATTTGTTGTTTCGCAGCAACACAGGTTCTCCAGAGAACGCAATTTTAAGTCCAAAGTCCACAGACAATATAAATCCAACAGAGTAATTCAAAGTCTCATCTTAGACCTGTGCCATATTTCTCAGTGACAAGATCAATTGAGTGCCAGCTTGACTCTCTCAAATATTGGTCTCACACTGGAGGGAGGGGTTCTTCCAGGTCAACCAAATGCTTTCCTGAATGAATGCCCCCCTCAAGTCTAATTACAATTAATAAATACTTCCTTATGTATGTAAGGAAGTACCAGGCCATCTCGCACACCTAGGTAGTCTTAGATAAGAGTAACACATCGAAGGGTCCTCTGTACCTTTTGATCTGTGTTTGGCCACTAACCCTTTTGGTCAGCAAGCACCCTCTGATGTGTAACCTTGAATGCCTGTATGTAACACATAAATACCATGCCATACATATAACACAATATTTTAAATACCTACACATCTATTATAATATTACAACATATTCCCCCACTTGGATCGGTTCTAACTACTAGAACTGATCCATAATTCAAACAACCAACATCATTATGGTTTGAGGTACTGTATGCTTTACAATGGCTCATATGAAATATTAAGTTGAGACTGGTTACATCTCTCTTCACCAACCTCTAAAATATCCCCATGAAAAAGTTATTAGATAATATAACTTTAGACCATGACTGGAAAAGGATCCGTATAGCTGTTAGGCCTTATTTCAAAGCTTGCTCTTTCTTGAGTAAACCACATCACGATCTTGAATATTGTGCAAAAACGAGCTGATGTCACCGTCCATTCTGACTTCATCACATCTCTCACCATCTCACTGAGAGTAAAGCTTGGTATGTTTTGGGAGGTCCAATCCACGTAAGTCCAGGATTATCTCATCTCCAGGCTCAAAGTTTTAATTTTTAAAGATGGTTTTACACAAACACCAGCAAATCCTGAAATACTTCATAGTAAGGCCGCGTACACACGATCAAATCTATCTGCTGAAAAGGGTCTGACAGACCGTCTCAGCAGACAGATTCGCTCTTGTGTACGGGCTAAGAGACGGATTTGGCCAGCCGACAGTTTTTAAAGCCTGCTTTAAAATCTGTCTGCTGGGAACTTGTCGGACCGATATGTTTGCTGGTTAGTACGCTAACCAGCAGACATATCTGCCCGCACATGTGTCGAATGGATTTGACGCATGCGCAGAAGTGTTTTACTTCCTGGTGCGGTGACGTGGCGGCGTCAATGTCACCACCACGTCACCGCGTTGTCTCCCGGCGGGGATTTTGGTTTTATCGTGTGTACAGCGATCAAACCAAAACAGCCAGCAGACAAATCTGATCAAATTGGTCTGTCCGACCGATTTGAACAGATTTATTTGCTCGTGTGTACGGGGGCCTAAGAAGAACCATTAATGTACCAGCAATCTCTTTCAAGGTCAAAAAGGTTTGGATACGGCAGTAAAAATTCTGTGCTGCAAACTATTTCTTTGCACTTGACACCTTCAATCATTAATCCACCAATCAGGACACTTGGTTCCTTTAACACCAAACCCTCAATATTCTGAATTTGTTGATTGCCAGCAACAATTTGCTTTCATAATGTACTGTAGGCCGACCCCTCATTGCGTTTAATAGAGCCGTTACTTGTATTATTCAGTCCATAATTCCACCAGAATGGTATGCCAACATATAAATATATTGCCGATGTTTTAGATATTATCAGCTTGACATCGGTGTTTATCAGATCTTCTGTCCAGACAATGCGGCAGTGGAAATTTTTGCCAGTATTCTTTTTTTAAAAACGGTAAAAAGGTATTTTTCATCCATATGTGTCACAGTCTTCAGCATATTATAAACAACTGATTCAACATGTTTCAAATCATGACTAGAGTGATGAATTTCACTCACCCCTCTTAAAAATTTAGGAAAACCACCCAACTTACTATATACTTTATATTATGCTAAGCCATTGTGCAGCATCACCTCAGATGTCAAATCTATTGATATCAATGTGCATTAGGTCATATGTACAGATGTTATAAAATTATTTTAGGTTTAAATGCTTCGCTCTGATTTTAAGATTAAAGGGTCACTAAAGGAAAACATTTGTTTTGCTGAAATGACTGTTTACAGGGTATAGAGACATAATAGCTAAATGATTCTTTTTAAAAATGATTACAAATAGATAAAAATCAATCATATAATGTGCCTGCAGTTTAGTTTCACTTTTAAACTGGTTTCATGTTTCTGTGATGTAAAGAGACACACAGAACAAAAACAAACAAATACAGGGCAGTGTTTTGTTTTTAAAATTAATCTGGTTCTGAGGGTTTTTAGACACACAGCAATGACAGCTTGGACCACAGTGAAAAGCTGCCATGAGATTTTTCATAAGGAGCCAGACAAGCAGGAAGTGTGGAGATCAGAGCAGAATTACAGCAACTTCAAAGCAAAAATGAACAATGAGGACATGAAACCAGGACTGCAGGAAAGTAAAGGAAGCTATTTAGCTAAAAAAAAAATCCTTTAGTGATCCTTTAAGTTCAAGAAATAAAACATCATACAAATAAAAAAGCAAAATATATCAGGGAAAGGGGGAAAATGAAAAATTAGGGCGTTGGGTAAGTCTATTGAAAAGAAAATAATGAAAAAAAAAAGGAAATTTGAATGTTCAAAAAAAAAAAAAGTCCATTGCTTGATGAATATTGACAGAGTGTCCATAAATTCTTTATTATTTCTTGTATAGTGATATATTGTCCATTCAGCGTTTCTCCCCCACTAGCCAGCAATTACTCCTGCTATTCACATGCAAACGAGTATCTCCAGCCATGTACTGTACCTGAAAGACAAAAACTCTCAGACAAAACTCATTAGCAAAGTCCTTAAAGTGGAGGTTCACCCTCCATAAAAATTCTTGCAGGGCATGGAGCCCACCCACCTGACCGGCAGTTTTTTTTTTTTTCTGTAGATACCTTTTTACTGCTTTTCTTCCGATCCAGCGATCCCCCGGTACTGGGCGTTTACAATCACATGAAAATAGAATATTATACACTATTAGAACAGTTGAATGGTCCAGATCTGTTTTTGAATAAAAATTACACTTCTATAGCAGTGGGGGTAGACTGTAAATAGTACTTTGTTTAAAGTGGAGGTTCACCCTCCAAAAAATTTCTAGCACGGCATGGCCCCACCCACCCGACCGGCAGTATGCCTTTTTACTGCCTTTCTTCCGATCCGGCAGCTGTGATTGACGTCCCCTCAGCCCGGCGCATACAGCGCGTCACGAGTTGCCGAAGGAACCTGAACGTCGGTGCGCAGGCGCCGTATAGGGCCGCACCGACGTTCGGGTTCCTTCGGCATCTCGTGACACGCTGTATGCACCGGGCTGAGGAGACGTCAATCACAGCTGCCGGATCGGAAGAAAGGCAGTAAAAAGGCATACTGCCGGTCGGGTGGGTGGGGCCATGCCGTGCTAGAAATTTTTTGGAGGGTGAACCTCCACTTTAAACAAAGTACTATTTACAGTCTACCCCCACTGCTATAGAAGTGTAATTTTTATTCAAAAACAGATCTGGACCATTCAACTGTTCTAATAGTGTATAATATTCTATTTTCATCTTATCATACTCAATCTTCAGGTGGTCATATTTCGGTTTTAACTGAGGAAATGGTATCCAGGTCCTTTTCTTATTATTATTTTGGTCAGCTCTGTTTTTCATGTTAATATCACCTATGTTTGACCCAGAGTTTCCCCTTTTGATTTGATCATTAGATATTATCTTCTGATCTTTCTGTTCAGTGTTTGTCCTAAACAATGTGGCTACATCAATTCTGACAGCCTGCTCATTTGACTTTCTCCATAAATGATCTGCTCTCAATAAGCCCTGGTTCACACTAGGCTGCGGGAGTGAAATCGTGCGAGTTCAGCTGAACTCGCGCAATTTCACTCACGCTGGCAGTCCCGATTTCGGCCGCGATTTAGGAGACATCTGTGCAGGTTTCTGCACAGATGTCAATGTAAATCGCGTCCTGAAATCGCAAAAAGTAGTACAGGAACTACTTTTTGAAATCGGTGCAGCGCCGCAGATGCGGCGTCGCACCGATTAGGATGGTGTCATTGCCGGCAATTGCCGGAAATCCCGCCGATTTGAGATGCGATTTCACATGTGAAATCGCATCTCAAATCGAACTAAATTATACACAGTGTGAACCTGGGCTAATATGTCTTTTAAATCATGAGGATTCGGGGTAACTAATACAATTATCTAGAATCATACTGATATGTATTTCTTTAAATTTTCCTTTACTTTTTTTTGAGCATACCAGGTGACATACAGATGGAGGGCCATTCATCTGGCCGAGGAGCAAGGGAAAAACATTATATCATTTAACAATACAATAAGAGGAAAAAACATAAGAGGAGATACCCACATAAATCATAATCACATCTTTTATACAAAGAAGAAAAAAGTGTGTTCCTATCACATCACCTCACTTCACTTCTCTCGCCACCCACAGACCTTCGTCTAGACCTCTGGTAGCCTTTGGATCTGTAGGTACCTTTCCCTTCACCCCCTCAGGTCGATAAGCCTCCCCTACCTCCAGGGGATCTCTATGTCCCCAAAAGGGAGGGGTAGCCAAACCGGCCCCTATGATGTCACTCTCTGCCCCAACATTCCCACCCACATTCCCACCCACCCCCTCCCCCACAAGTCAAACCAAAATCATAACCAATAACCAAAAACAAGCAAAAAAAAAAAAAAAAGGGGGGGAGCAGAAGCTCCTCCTCTCTTATCCACCCCTCCCCCCTCCGCTCCGCCGCAGGGCCGGGTCTCCCTTTATTATACATCTATCAGGGCCTTCCCTTGTTCTGAATATCTGAACCCGTTCCATTCGGCCCACGTTTCAAGATATACTTTGCGTTTCTGTCTGGAGGTCCATACCAGGTCCTCCATTCTGTTCATTTCTTCTACTCTATTAAGCCACATCTTTACCGTAGGCGGTTGTGTCTGCTTCCACGTCCCTGGGATACAGGCACGGGCGGCATTTAAAAGGTGACTAACCACAGATTTCCTATATCCCTTTACCGTCAGCTCCGAATCCTGTAATAGATAAAAGGGCCATTCATCTAGTAGTTTTTCTTTACTAAATTTCTGCACTATTTCCTGAACCCATTATCCAAAAATGTGAAATCTTTGGGCACAACCAGAAGATATGTAGTAAGGTTCTTTCTTGCTTACCGCACCTCCAACATCTATCAGAGGTGTCTGGGTAGTACCGTTTTAATACTACCGGAGTACGATACCACTGAGATAGAATCTTATAATTCATCTCCTGTGTTTTCACACAGACTGACGATTCAAATATATTCTGGAGTATTTTACTCTTTTGATCTTCTGTGAAGGGTCTTCCCAGCTCCTTCTCCCACCTGTTAAAGAAGGGGGCCTGAAAATCCTCTATCGGTACATTCAATAACTCACTAATTCTTGAGAGGGTGTGCGGAAGCACTCCACTGCCAATACAGTACCCTTCAAATCTTGTAAGTTTACGTTCATAACTTATAGGGGATTTCAGAGTGTCTAAGAAGTGTCGCAGTTGTAATGCCCTCCAAATGTCCAGTCGGTAAGGAAGCTCACCCGTAACCATTTCCCGCGTGGTGTGCCATGAGCCTTCCTTCAAGAAATGAGATGCATGTATCAGACCCCGATCTATTAGTCCTCTGAGAGGCCCCCTCCTCAGCCCTGGCGTGAACTGTGGGTTCCCCAGAATTGGATAAAGTGGCGAGTCTAAAGTAGACAGTGTCCCTTTCACAAATAATCCATGGGCCACTTTCAGTGTTGGGCCTATCAATGGATGTTTCTTGGTAAGTAACGGCAAGTCTCTGTAACACCACGCAGCCAGGTGGAGCACACTACTGCATTGGGCTTGTTCCAAGCCCGGCCACAGTTTCTGCCCGCCGTGTCTCCCCCAGTCTATCAGGCGGGTTAAAATAGCCGCCTGGTAGTATCTGAGGATATCTGGGGCCGATACACCTCCATCTCTTTTTAATAAACGTAGTGTGTGGTTCTTAATTCTTGGACTTTTGTTGGCCCATATAAATTTGTTGAAGAGGGTTTGCGTCTGCCTAAAGAAGGATTTTGGTATATCGATAGGGAGTGTCTGGAAGAGGTATATTCATTTTGATGATATTAATTCGTCCGAACCACGAATGGAACCCCTTCCTCCATCCATCCAGGAGGACCCGCGTTTTCGTCAACATTGGTGTAAAATTAAGTCTGAAAACCTGTGTCAGGTCCGCCGGGATGGAAGTACCCAGATATGTAAGTGACTTGTCAGTCCATTTAAATCTGTGCTTGGCTTGTAGGGATCTCATCTCCTCCTCCGAGATCCCCACCCCCATCGCTTCAGATTTATCGTAATTTATCTTAAAATTTGATACGTCACCGTATACCCTCAATTCATGTAACAAATTAGGGAGGGATTCCATCGGGTTCACTAAAGAGTACATCATATCGACCGCGTAAGCGGAGATATTATATTCCGAACCTCGAAGAGACAGTCCTTTAATATCAGGGTTCAGTCGGATCCTACTTAATAACGGTTCCACCGATAACGCAAATAATAGAGGGGATAGAGGACATCCCTGTCTTGTCCCGTTTGAGAGTTTGAAAGATGGCGACAATATTCCATTTACTCTAACCTGTGCCGTTGGGTGTGTGTAGTTACTTCTGATCCATTGTAGCATCTTGTTGCCGAACCCCATATGTCTCAGAACCAAAAACATGAATTGCCAGTTTATCCGATCAAAAGCTTTCTCGGCATCCGTACCAAGGAAGACACATGGGGTTCCGCAAGAGTCAGCCAAGTGGATCAGATTCAGAATATTAACCGTATTGTCCCTGGCTTCGCGCATTTGCACGAATCCCACCTGATCTCTATGAATAAGCCCAGGTATATAGTGCTGTATACGTATTGCTAAAATTTTGGCAAAGAGCTTCAGGTCCTTGTTCAGTAGTGATATAGGTCTATAGCTTCCGCATTGAGAGGGGTCCTTGCCTTCTTTTGGTATGACCGCTATTACCGCTTTTAAGGTTTCCGTGTGAAAAGAGCATGAGTCACCAAGTTCATTGAACATTCTAACCATAAAGGGGCCTAGTTCTGAAAGGAAGAGTCTGTAATAAAGTGTAGTGAACCCATCTACTCCTGGTGCTTTCCCTCTTTTCCCTTTTTTCACTGCCTCCTGTAATTCTTCTAACGTAATGGGCCTTTCCATGTCTTGGCTCATCTCTAATGTTAGAGTCGGGATGCCTGATGTTTCTATATACTTTCCCATTGTCTCATGTTGTTGTTGGCATGTTTGTAAATTATATAAGGTGCTATAGAAATCACTGAATGTCTGTGCAATCTCTTTAGGTAACACATGTTCCTCACCTCTTGACCCCTTAATCATAGGGATATAGGTTTTTGCTTGTTGCTCTCTCAGTGAGTTTGCCAAAATGCTTCCCACATTTATTGCCGAATTCATAGTTCTGCCTTCTACCATTTTGTATCGCCCTTTTTGCTCTGTAAAAAAGTAATTCAGTAATTTGTGTACGTGCCATCATGAGTTCTCTCCCTACATTGAGGTTAGAACTCTGTTTATGCCGTCTTTCTAAGGTTATCTCTGACATGAGGGTTGTTATTCTCCGTTCTCTATCCCTTTTAACCCTTGCCCCATGTTTCATCAGGACTCCCCTGATCACCGCCTTGTGAGCCTCCCATACTACCCCCAGGTTACATTCTTGGGTGTCGTTAATCTGGAAATACCATTTTAGCTCCCTCCGGATTTCCTCCAAGACCTCCTCGTCCTGTAACAGGCTCTCATTCAATCTCCAACTACTCAGTCCGGAGGACCTAAGATCCCCTATTTTTTATTCCAAAAGAATTGGGGCATGGTCAGTCCAGGTAATTTCCCCAATTCCAACTTCTATGACTGCGTGGAGCTGATTGTGCGGTATGAAGTAGTAATCAATACGTGAGTATATCTTGTGCGGAACCGAATAGAAGGAGTAATCTCGCTCCCCTGGATGCATCAACCTCCATATATCTGTTAACGTCCCTTGTTGTAACAACTGCCGAATCCGTTTCCGGGTGCTTCCCCCAACCGATGAAACTCCGGTTGAGGTGTCCAGAATAGAATCCATGGGGACATTTAGGTCTCCTCCCATAATCAACTGACCTTCTTGGAAGCCTGTTAGGCTGTCCAGGAAGTCCCTCATGAATCGGTCTTGGTGTACGTTAGGGGCATAGAAAGTAGCAAACGTAAATATCACTCCTCCTATAGTCCCTTTTACCGCTAAGTATTGCCCCTTTATATCTACCAGGGAATCTTTTAAGGACCACAGTGTACTGGCTGATATAAGTATTGAAACTCCCCCCTTCTTCGCTGCCGGGTTCATCGCATATTATGCTATCGGGAAAAGCCTATTTCTGAGAAAAGGGAGCCCCTCCTTTCTAAAATGTGTTTCCTGAATCAGAGCTATGTTTCTCCCTCGTTTTTTCAGGTCCTCCAGTAAAATACGTCTCTTCTCCGGGATATTTAACCCCTTGGCATTAATTGTAATCACTGATAGAAATGGAGGCCCTAAGTGCCCCTCCGGTTCCCTAAGAACCGGGTGTAGAGGGCGGAACAAGAGGGAAGGATGGGGAGACAGAGAAAAAAAAAAGGGGGGAAAAACTCCTCAACCCTTCCACCCAACCCTATGAACCTCTAATCTAAACTGATACCCTAAGGCGGAGAAGAGAGGAAATCGTTGTTCTCCTCCTCTCCTAGGGTATCACAAAGCATAAGCTTTGAACACTCAAAAAACCCACCCCTCTGAGTGAAAACCTAATGGTAGTATTATTGACTAATATTGACCCACGCATCCCCTGGTGAGGGATCCCCCGTCCCCTCCATACGCACATTTTCTCTACATATGTATGCCATACACCCGCTCTGAGATAATTAGAATACCTCAAGGGCATCCTTTCGTCCTTTTTATACGAACCCATCCCAAACCTTTTTTCTTCTGAATCTTACTCCGTATGACAGTAGCAGATCATTTGATATACGTCCCCCTTCTCCTGATGGATCATAACGGAAGATCCTAACGGATCATAAGACCTCTCAGTATCTCTCATTCCTTTCAGTTAATCATGTCATAATCATGTCATAGTACCTGACCACAGTGCCCCCTCCTCCCCTCCCCCACAACCCCCCCCTCTATCCCCCTCCAAGCCCTACCCCTAGGGAGTTGTCACCCCCCACTCAAATCCCCCCCAAGCATCCCCCCTATTGGTCCCTCTAATAACCCTTCCCTTCATGGTGCCATGTGCATTCCCTGGTCCCTACCAAAACTTGAAAGAGAGAAAAAAACCCTTGAGAACTAAAAATAGTGAAAAGAAACCCAGCACTGGGTTATTATAGTGAAAAAAAAATGGGCCCTCCACTGCTCAATCCCCCCCTGAGTGACAGTGCTGGCGAAAGCGCCCAGTGAATTGGTTATAGTCCCCCCCTCTATCTTACCCCACATCCCTCATCCCTCATCCCTCTGAGTGTCTATGGATGTCAATAAATGAAAAGGAGTGAGCCGAGCTTAACTCCTTTCCCTACCTCCCTTTCCCAAATCATCTTGGTCAGGGCTACCCGACCATATTCCCCTAAACCCTGTGTATACACAGGCTGATGCCTGTAGACCCATAAGTGAGACTTCACGACCCCTTCCCTCTCTACCCCCCCTCCTAACCCTCCTCTCCCCTCTCACCCCCCCTCCCTTGCGGCGCTGCTCCAGGTGCTAGCCCAAATTCCAATGATAACCCCCTAATACCACTTTGCCCGTCCCTTCCCCCACCCCCTGTCAAGGGAGTGGTGCGGGCCACCAAAACAAAACCGCATATAACTAGGATGGAATGGCTAATATGACGTCTGATATAACATATAATATAACATATAATCTGGTGACGTAAAGAGGACCATGAAAAAGCTGATCGCTCTAGATTTCCTCTAAACTTTCTCTAAACTGCCCGTAAGACGGTGTCCATTTTCCTCCACCTGACAATTGAAAGAGAGAGGAAAAAAAAAAATGTCCAATGATCCGATCGGAGCCTTCCTTCAGAAAACAGGCGTCAGACTTTCTTATATTCCAGGAGTCTGGGGTTTAGCTGCAACCAGTCCGGGACTGGAAATGGCTCGGTTTCCAGGAATGTAAAAAGATCAGGGAGGTCTGCTTTGGAGCGTAACCAAAATGATAGTGAGCCTTTCTTTATCAACACCGAGATGGGGAACCTCCATCTGTAGGTCCCACCCCAAGCCCTCACTCGCTCCAGTATAGGGCGGAGCATTGCTCTGCGTTGGAGGGTGGCCCCGGACAAATCTGGCAGTATCTTGAGCTGAGTCCCTTCAAATTCTATCATACCAGCCTGCCATGCTTTCCGTAGAATTGCCTCCCTGTGTGAAAAATAATGTAACCGGCAGATCACGTCCCGGGGGCGACCCCTATCTTTTGCCTTTGGACCCAAGGCCCTCATGTATTCTGTCCATCTCATAATTTAACGAGCTAATGTCCTTTGTACAGGACGCCAGGGATGGGTCCTGGATGGACGCTACATAGCGCCAATTTTTGGAATCTGGTCCCTTTAAGCACTGGTTCAGGAGGTCACCCAAAGGGGGTGAGAGGTTCCGGACAGATAAAATGGATCCAGAGAGGACGGGCTTAAAGTCCTCTTTGTCTTCTTTTAATGATATTTGGGGGTCCGGGATTTCGGAGGCTCTGAAGCGACAATTGGGAGGGAAGAGAGCCTCCCCTTCTGACCCCTGGCTTCAGGCACACAAGGGGTTAAACACTTCCAGGAAGTGAGTTAAAAGGAAAGGAAGTCCTGACAGAGGGTGGAGTAGTTTTGGAAGTGAAGCTGTGTCTGCAGGGAAGGACTGGAGGACTTCTTACTAAAACGTATGTGCCTTTCTTTTGGTTGTTTTGCTGTGCTGAAGAGAGACTTATCTAATTTATGCTGGAAACAAGCAGGACTTTTGTTGTGACATTTTTGTGCTGAAGAAAGCATTATTTTGTTTTGGTCGCCAATAAAGACCCTTTGCTTTACTGACACGGTTTATGCACTTGTCTCGCTGAGCTAAAGAACCCCCAAAGTTCACAACTGGTGGAGAATGCGGGCAAAGTGCATTTGCAGGCGCAAAAAACATTTAAAAACTGACATTTAAAGAGACAGTGTACTTATGGCATGTCTTGGGTGAAGTCAGCCCAGACATTACAAACAGCATGCAACGACATGGAAGAGGTCATTAGGGCTTTGGCACAAGCCACCGTGACCCAGCAGCAAGCCACCGTGACCCAGCAGCAAGCGTCAGCGGACGCCAACCGTCGCCATGAGGAAGCGATGGCTCAGCAGCAGCAGGTCCTGGCACAGGCTATAGCTGCGCAGCAGGAAAACAAACGGCTGCTAGCCGCCCAGTTTACAGCCCAGCAGGAGTCCACTCAAGCACAAGTGGCTGCCTTGCAGGAGGCAGTACAGCGGCTGGCTCAGGGACAAGAGCAATCGGCCGTTGCCGTTAGCAACCCAGTGTCTGTTAGAGCCAGCCATTTCTTGCAAAAACTAACACCCAGCGATGACGTGGAAGCCTTTCTGACCACCTTTGAAAGGATAGCAGAGAGAGAAGCATGGCCCCGGGACCAATGGGCCGGCATTATCTCCCCTTTTCTTACTGGTGACCCACAAAAGGCCTATTTTGACCTCCCAGCTGAGCACATCAAAGACTATGAACGTCTAAAAGCCGAGATCCTGGCCCGCCTGGGGGTGACCACAGCTGTCCGGGCTCAGAGGGTGCATCGCTGGCGGTACAAATCGGACCAACCACCCAGGTCCCAAATGCACAAACTAATTCAGTTAGTTAAAAAATGGCTGCAGCCGGAGAAGTTGTCAGGTCCACAAATGGTGGAACGGGTGGTGATGGACTGGTACCTACGGTCCCTACCAGATGACCTACAACGCTGGGTAAGCCATGGAAACCCTACTAACGCTGACCAGCTGGTCGAGCTGGTCGAACGGTACACTGTGGTGGAGGACCTTCTTGGACTTGCCAAGCGTCGGGAACTCATGCCAAGGACACTGGGTTCGGAAGGGACAGAGTCTGGGGGATCCGGGCCTGAAACCTCCACAACACACCCCTCTAATGTAGAGAGACTTGTTAGTGATAATGACGTTGCAGAAAATCTTAGTTCTAATATTATTAGTCCGGTGTCTGGTCTGAAAACCGAGTTGACCTCTGAGGGGGGGGAAGTCTCCCCGTTACAAGTCATGCTGGGGGAGGATGACGAGGAGCTTACCCCGGTTGAGGAGGGTGAGGGGGAAACATCCCAAAGGCCAGTGCATCCAGACCTGGACGTACCCAGGGGTGCGTTTGGCACCGCCCAGTTACAGGACCCTACCCTGGTCAATGCTCGAGAGCAGGTTTCTGTCATTGATGGGGTTTCACAGATACCAGATGCAGACCAGAGGTTTCCTCATTTTGCATTAAAGGGGGACCTAGTCTATCGTGTGGTTGAGAGCCGAGGGGAACCCATAGAACAGTTGCTGGTCCCTCAACCTTATAGGCGGATGCTCCTTGATCTAGCCCACAACGATGCACTAGGAGGACACCTGGGGGTGGAGAAAACGGAGGCCAGGATAACCGACCGGTTTTACTGGCCAGGGGTGAAGGCTGAGGTTAAAAGATATTGTGAGTCTTGTCCTGTTTGCCAGTTAACTGCCCCGGTGCCTCGCTATAGAAACCCCCTAGTACCCTTGCCAATTATTGAGGTCCCGTTTGAGCGGATCGCTATGGATCTTGTAGGACCCCTGGTAAAGTCAGCAAGGGGGCACCAATACATATTGGTCATCCTGGACTACGCCACTAGATACCCAGAAGCAGTCCTGTTGAGAAAAACGTCCTCTAAGGCCATTGCCCGGGAGCTATTTTAAATGTTCTCACGAACTGGGTTCCCCAAGGAAATATTAACGGATCAGGGCACCCCTTTTATGTCAAAGGTGATGGCGGACTTGTGCAGGCTGTTTCAGATTAAGCAGCTGCGGACGTCCGTCTATCACCCGCAGACCGATGGCCTAGTTGAGAGGTTTAACAAAACTCTGAAGTCTATGTTAAAAAGAGTCGTCCAGAAAGACGGGAAAGATTGGGATATGTTGCTCCCTGCCCTATTGTTCGCTATCCGGGAGGTACCACAGGCATCCACGGGTTTCTCACCATTTGAGCTAGTGTACGGACGGAGGCCCCGGGGGTTGCTTGATCTGGTAAAGGAAACATGGGAAAGTGAGTCCTCCGCGCACAAAACCGTGGTGGAACATATTTCTCAAATGCGAGAAAGGGTGGCTAAAGTGATGCCGCTGGTAAGAGAGCACATGCAGAAAGCTCAGGATGCCCAAAGAAGGGTATATAACCGGTCGGCTAAAGTGAGACAGCTCCAAGTAGGTGACAGGGTAGCTGTCCTAATACCAACGGTAGAAAGCAAGTTCTTGGCCAAGTGGCAAGGTCCGTTTGAAATAGTGGAGAAAGTGGGTGAGGTAAACTATAGGGTACACCAACCAGGGAAAAGAAAACCCTACCAAATCCGCAGTGGTGGCGGTACAGTCAGGGGACCAGGTAGGGATCGACATGGTGCAGGTTGCAGCTACCCTAACTAGGCCCCAAACCCAGCAAGTAAAAGAGTTTCTGCAAAGAAATGGGGACATGTTTTCAGGGTTGCCAGGACTCACCAACGTCATCGAGCATGACATTGTGACCGAGCCCAAGGTGACAGTCCGGCTTAAACCCTACCGTATCCCAGAACCTCACAGGGTGGCGGTGTCTGGAGAGGTGAAAAGGATGCTTGTACTTGGGGTCATCGAAGAGTCGCAGAGCGAGTGGTCCAGTCCGATCGTATTGGTGCCCAAACCCAATGGTACTCTACGCTTCTGCAACGACTTTAGAAAACTCAACGAGGTCTCCAAGTTCGATGCATACCCCATGCCACGGGTAGATGAGCTGATTGAGAGGTTGGGTCCTGCCAGGTACATCACCACACTGGACCTCACAAAAGGTTACTGGCAGATTCCCCTAACCAAAGAGGCCAGAGAGAAAACAGCTTTCTCTACCCCGGAGGGTCATTTCCAGTACAAGAGAATGCCGTTTGGTTTACACTCCGCCCCCGCCACATTTCAAAGGGCCATGGACAAAACTCTGCGTCCCCACCAACGGTATGCCTCCGTGTACCTGGATGACATTGTCATTTTTAGTACGGATTGGGATTCCCACCTTCCCCGAGTACAGGCAGTGGTAGATTTCTTGAGAAGGGCAGGGTTCACCATCAATCCGGAGAAGTGTGCGGTTGGGGTGGAGGAAGCCAAGTATCTTGGATACATTGTAGGTAGAGGGTTAGTGAAGCCCCAAATGAGCAAAGTAGAGGCTATACAGGGCTGGCCCCGCCCCCTAACAAAGAAACAGGTCAGAGCGTTTTTAGGCCTAGTTGGGTACTACAGGAGGTTTGTCCCCAACTTCGCCACCATTGCGGCACCTCTGACTGACCTCACCAAAGGCCGAAAGTCCGTCATGATCAAATGGAATGCCGAGGCTGAAAAGGCATTTCAAATGTTTAAGACGGCACTGTGCCAGGACCCGGTGCTTGTAGCGCCAGACTTTTCTAAGGACTTTATAGTGCAGACAGATGCCTCAAGTGAAGGGCTAGGAGCAGTTCTGTCTCAAGAAATCAACGGAGAGGAGCATCCAATAGTTTTCCTTAGTAGGAAACTGATGCCAGCTGAGAAAAACTATGCGGTGGTGGAACGCGAATGTCTTGCCATCAAGTGGGCTTTGGACTCCCTACGGTATTTTCTCCTAGGCAGGAAGTTTTGCCTCATATCAGACCATGCTCCTCTTATGTGGATGAGACAGAACAAGCACACCAATGCCAGGGTAACTAGGTGGTTTCTGTCTCTGCAGGAGTTTAACTTTGTGGTGGAGCACAGACCCGGGAAACAGCATCAGAATGCCGATGCCCTCTCCCGAGTCCACTGTATGATGGCGAGTGGTGCCTCCAACACCTCCGAGTTGAGGCAGAGGGGGGGATATGTACAGGACGCCAGGGATGGGTCCTGGATGGACGCTACATAGCGCCAATTTTTGGAATCTGGTCCCTTTAAGCACTGGTTCAGGAGGTCCCCCAAAGGGGGTGAGAGGTTCCGGACAGATAAAATGGATCCAGAGAGGACGGGCTTAAAGTCCTCTTTGTCTTCTTTTAATGATATTTGGGAGTCCGGGATTTCGGAGGCTCTGAAGCGACAACTGGGAGGGAAGAGAGCCTCCCCTTCTGACCCCTGGCTTCAGGCACACAAGGGGTTAAACACTTCCAGGAAGTGAGTTAAAAGGAAAGGAAGTCCTGACAGAGGGTGGAGTAGTTTTGGAAGTGAAGCTGTGTCTGCAGGGAAGGACTGGAGGACTTCTTACTAAAACGTATGTGCCTTTCTTTTGGTTGTTTTGCTGTGCTGAAGAGAGACTTATCTAATTTATGCTGGAAACAAGCAGGACTTTTGTTGTGACATTTTTGTGCTGAAGAAAGCATTATTTTGTTTTGTTTTGTTTTGGTCGTCAATAAAGACCCTTTGCTTTAGGCCTCGTACACACGATCGGACATATCCGATGAAAACGGTCCGCGGACCATTTCCATCGGATATGTCCGATCGGGAGTTTGATCCGATGGCGTGTACACACCATCGGATCAAATTCCCCGCCGCCGGACGGCGCGGTGACGCGGCGGTGACGTTAACGCCGCCACGTCACCGCCACGTCACCGCACCAGGAAGTTAAACACTTCCGCGCATGCGCCGAATCCATTCGGCGGCGGCGCGGCGGCGGTGGGGCACGACATGTCTGCTGGTAAGTGTACTAACCAGCAGACATGTCGGGCGGACAGATTCCACCGGATGGATTTCAAAGCATGCTTTGAAATCTGTCGGGTGGAGAAATCTGTCCGCTAGCCCATACACACGAGCGGAGATGTCTGCTGAAACGGTCCATCGGACCGTTTTCAGCGGACATATCCCCTCGTGTGTACGAGGCCTTACTGACACGGTTTATGCACTTGTCTCGCTGAGCTAAAGAACCCCCAAAGTTCACACCTTCATGAGACTTTGGAGGATATTTTTAACCATAGCTTGCAGATCTTCTTGCCCGTCCGGTTCCGGGAGGCCGCGTATGCGTATATTATTACGACGACCCCGGTCTTGGAGGTCTTCTACCTGTAGTTGCAGAGAAATCGCAATATCCAACTGATTATGATTCTCTTTCTCAATCCTCTCAACTCGTTGCTCCAGTGTCTTTAACCCATCCTCACCCTCTCCATGCGGACCTCTAAGCCCTGTATTTCAGATCTGACGATCTCCAGATGCGCTTCCTCCACTTTTGAAATTAAATCAGCTATATCAGATCTTGTGGGGAGCGCTTGTATTAGGGCTTTCAGGGTCTCCATTTCACTTTTGAAATCCTCCCGTAAGGGTGAGGGGGCAGCAGGTCCTGATAGAATACTAGACATACGTGGGCTCTGCGGGGTAATCTGCAGTACCTCCACGTCTGCTCTGACCGCCATACAAGGTTGAAATACTGTCTCTAAAGATTTTTTGCCAATACACCCCATCTCCGGGACCGATCCCAGCAACCCACTTTTCCCTTCTGAAGTCCCACCCAGTCCCTGCAAAACTGGGAAATACCGTGATATTTCGGGTTGTTCAGTGGATCTGGGTACAGGTGTCTGAGGTGTCTGAAATGTCTGTGCTGCTGCGGCTGCCTTACGTGAGGTGCGACTCTCTCTTGGTCTCAAAGATTGCATACCTCACATGTCTCAAATAGCCTGTGCCTGTGCCTGTCTGATCAGAAAAGAAGACTTCGAGTCAGCGCGGCCCTTTTAGATCAGTTCACAGACTCTCCCAATAAGACAACACATAACAGTCTCCTTTGCAGGCCTTTTGACCTTGTTGCCTTCGCTACTTCTCCCCTTAGAGCAATAGCAAAAAAAAAAAAAGAAGGGTAATAACAGCCCAGGCAGTGGCAACTTTAAGTGTTAACAGGCAGCTCTTACTTGTTCCTCCTAAGGCCTCGTACACACGATCGAATTTGTCCGCTGAAAACGGTCCGATGGACCGTTTCAGCAGACATCTCCGATCGTGTGTATGGGCTAGCAGACAGATTTGTCCACCCGACAGATTTCAAAGCATGCTTTGAAATCTATCCGGTGGGAATCTGTCCGCCCGACATGTCTGCTGGTTAGTACACTTACCAGCAGACATGTCGTCCCGCTCCGCCGCCGCACCCCCGCCGAATGGATTCGGCGCATGCGCGGAAGTGTTTTACTTCCTGGTGCGGTGACGTGGCGGTGTCAACGTCACCGCCACGTCACCGACACGTCAGCGCGCTCTCTGCTGGCGGGGAGTTTGGTTTGCTCGTGTGTACACGCGAGCAAACCAAAATCCCAGCAGACAGATTTGTTCAAATCTGTCGGACGGACAGATTTGAACAAATCAGTCCGCTCGTGTGTATGGGGCCTAATAGTTACACTGTTGTTCACATTCATGCAGCCTGCTGCTTGTGTGACATCCTGCTTGCTTCCAGCTCTCCCCCTCCCGTCTAACAACAGTGTACCTGTAGTGGTAGAATTTCAGAGCTTGTTTCTGTCGGCGAGTGGGGAGGTTGTTTGTCTGCCGTGTGGATCAACGGTACAGCAGTGGCTTCGGTCTCTCACCGCGTCCATGCACCACCAGGATCTCCCGGCTCCAGGTCTCCAGCTCAAGTCCGGCTTAATGGCTGTGTGTCAGCGGGTACAGTCGCCGTGACCCGTGATCCCCGCGATCCCAACACGAGTCCGATCCAGCCTCCGCACGGCCAGGCACGTCCAGAGAGGTTCACCGCCCACAGCACAGTCGTCCAGGGAAGGACGAGGCGTCCCAGGTGCTTCGCCGTGCTCTGCTATCGAGCACCTCACCATTTCGGTGCACCGGTGTACCCCGCTGCCATCAGACCGCAAGAGTCGCTGGATGTCCGCCGTAGCTACTGCATTCAGAGCGGGCGGCAGGTTCAAACAAGCCCGCGTATGGAGGTAGGACGGGAGCTCACCAGCTCACTCCCTCACACGGCCATGCGTAGCCACGCCCCCTCCTATTCTTTCTATATATTTGAAATGTATTTCATAGGGAGATTCACTCTGCATTTGTTGGATCTTCCCGTGAATCGCAAAATCAGAACACACTCCATACACAACACATAGTAATTCGAGTAATATGTCCCTTGTCCTCAGAGGCGGAAGACAGATCTGTTTAATTCTCAGCCAAAGACTATTCCCTATAGAATGTTGCAAAACTCTTTCTAAGTCAGATGGGTTGAGATTGTACATATCTCTGACATTCTGCAAGTCACAAAACCATTTAAAAAATCTGTTTAAATCATGGCAGGGAACCATTTCTATTTCTTTAAGAATTCATCAGACTTCTGTGCAACTCACAGGATTGTTGTCACCACCGACTTCCATTACTATGTCCTGAAAATGCACTTCTGGTCACTTGAACGGCACCAATGTAGTCTTATAAAGTAGTATAGTATCCGGGTCACGGCACCAATGTAGTAATATAATATGAGGTATAGTGTATAGTCCAGTCTAGTTAGATAATTGATGTTTAGATGTTAGTATGATGACTATACATTTGTTGTTTCGCAGCAACACACCAGGCTCTCCAGAGAAAGCTAAATTAAATTCAACAACTTCAATACAGAATAAAGTCCAAATTCCACAGATGATACACAAATCCAACAGAGTATTTCAAAGTCTCATCTTAGAGAATATATATATTTTGATCACTTCCAGACCAACATATATTCATGTAGAGAATACATAGGGGTATATTCTCTAAGTGACAAGGCTCACCTCCAAGTTTATATTCTCTACCCACTGAATAGCTGAGCAATCTGATTGGTCGTCTTTAATCTGAAAGATAGGATCTACGTCCTGTCTTCCATAGTGCCAGGTAATTGTCACTCCCAGCAGGAGTCACTAATTAGTATTAGGGAGCTAACTAGTATACATCCTTGCATACCAATAAGCTACCTCTAATAAGTAATTAGATTACCTAAGGCCTGAGTAATGGTTTGATATGTAAAATCGACTCCATCCTGTCTCTTTGTCCATTTGACAATGCACAAGTGTTTTTTGATGTGTAACATGTAATTACAGGTTTGAAATCTGGCCTGGTCAAGTTTGGACTTATGTAATATATACAGGTCATTCTCAAAAAATTAGCATATTGTGATAAAGTTCATTATTTTCTGTAAGGTACTGATAAACATTAGACTTTCATATATTTTAGATTCATTACACACAACTGAAGTAGTTCAAGCCTTTTATTGTTTTAATATTGATGATTTTGGCATACAGCTCATGAAAACCCCAAATTCCTATCTCAAAAAATGAGCATATCATGAAAAGGTTCTCTAAACGAGCTCTTAACCTAATCATCTGAATCAACTAATTAACTCTAAACACCTGCAAAAGATTCCAGGGGCTTTTAAAAACTCCCAGCCTGGTTCTTTACTCCAAACCGCAATCATGGGTAAGACTGCCGAACTGACTGCTGTCCAGAAGGCCATCATTGACACCCTCAAGCAAGAGGGTAAGACACAGAAAGAAATTTCTGAACGAATAGGCTGTTCCCAGAGTGCTGTATCAAGGCACCTCAGTGGGAAGTCTGTGGGAAGGAAAAAGTGTGGAAGAAAACGCTGCACAATGAGAAGAGGTGACCGGACCCTGAGGAAGATTGTGGAGAAGGACCGATTCCAGACCTTGGGGGACCTGCGGAAGCAGTGGACTGAGTCTGGAGTAGAAACATCCAGAGCCACCGTGTACAGGCATGTGCAGGAAATGGGTTACAGGTGCCGCATTCCCCAGGTCAAGCCACTTTTGAACCAGAAACAGCGGCAGAAGCGCCTGACCTGGGCTACAGAGAAGCAACACTGGACTGTTGCTCAGTGGTCCAAAGTACTTTTTTCGGATGAAAGCAAATTTTGCATGTCATTCGGTAATCAAGGTGCCAGAGTCTGGAGGAAGACTGGGAGAGGGAAATGCCAAAATGCCTGAAGTCCAGTGTCAAGTACCCACAGTCAGTGATGGTCTAGGGTGCCATGTCAGCTGCTGGTGTTGGTCCACTGTGTTTTATCAAGGGCAGGGTGAATGCAGCTAGCTATCAGGAGATTTTGGAGCACTTCATGCTTCCATCTGCTGAAAAGCTTTATGGAGATGAAGATTTCATTTTTCAGCACGACCTGGCACCTGCTCACAGTGCCAAAACCACTGGTAAATGGTTTACTGACCATGGTATTACTGTGCTCAATTGGCCTGCCAACTCTCCTGACCTGAACCCCATAGAGAATCTGTGGGATATTGGGAAAAGAAAGTTGAGAGACGCAAGACCCAACACTCTGGATGAGCTTAAGGCCGCTACTAAAGCATCCTGGGCCTCCATAACACCTCAGCAGTGCCACAGGCTGATTGCCTCCATGCCACGCCGCATTGAAGCAGTCATTTCTGCAAAAGGATTCCCGACCAAGTATTGAGTGCATAACTGAACATAATTATTTGAAGGTTGACCTTTTTTTTATTAAAAACACTTTTCTTTTATTGGTCGGATGAAATATGCTAATTTTTTGAGATAGGAATTTTGGGTTTTCATGAGCTGTATGCCAAAATCATCAATATTAAAACAATAAAAGGCTTGAACTACTTCAGTTGTGTGTAATGAATCTGAAATATATGAAAGTTTAATGTTTATCAGTACATTACAGAAAATAATGAACTTTATCACAATATGCTAATTTTTTGAGAATGACCTGTATATATATATATATATATATATATATATATATATATATATATATATATAGATAGATATCTATCAATATATATATGTATATATATAGATAGATATCTATATATATATAACACCCAACATATTACCACATATACTACAACACAGAGGTGCCGCTTACCAGATCAGATGGACCTCTATTACGGAGGTCTTATGGGCTCAATAAACCAGGGGTCACTCAAGGGGATCCTCGTTGGCTAGGCACTGATGTAGTAGTGTATCCGTTTTCCTTCAGGCTTCCCCGGGCTGTGATAAATCCTATTACAGGTAGTCTCAGCTTCCAATGGAATAGAGTGATGTGCGGGTATGTTAAAGGAAGAGCAAAAAAAGCTTCATGGTGCAGTATGATTTAAATAATCAAAAACCCCTTTATTGATAAAGCAGGTTTACTGACATAAGGTAAAAGCTTGTTCAGCAGAATATTTTAAAAGCAGATAAAAACATCCAGCAATGGCTCAGGCTGATCAACTGGGGCGTGGTGACGTCAGGTATTATTGCTCCGCCCGACGCTGCCTTTTATCCTCACAAGGCATCAACAGCAATAGGAGGCATATATATATATATATATATATATATATATATATATATGTGTATATATTCATACACACATACATACAGTATCTCACAAAAGTGAATATACCCCTCACAGTTATGTAAATATTTTATTATATCTTTTAATGTGACAACACTGAAGAAATTATACTTTGCTACCATGTATAGTAGCCAGTGTACAGCTTGTATAACAGCGTAAATTTGCTGTCCTCACAAAAAAAACTCAACACGCAGCCATTAATGTCTAAATGGCTGGCAACAAAAGTGAGTACACCCTGTGACAGGAAGTCAGGTAAATCTGTGTGTGTGTGTGTGTGTTGTCACAGACGGGAGATACATTGCTGCCTTGTTTAGACAATACACCAATTACTATTAGGCGTCGGCTGCAGAAAATAGCCAGAAAGGTTTAGGGCATTGGAAAACTTCAGCTGTTCAGAATGAGGTAATTAAGGCCTCTATAAATCCTCAAAAAGGATGACTACTGATTGCTGCATCCTGAGGCTTTTCAAGTGTTTTGTTTATGCTGTTTTGATACTTGCACTTGTATCCAGCAATATGGAAAAATAAACCATATCATTTGTTTTCAACCATCCTCAACTGCCTTTCTGTACAGTTCAGCATGTAGTGAACTCATCCAGGGGGTCATACACACCCGCTACCGAGCTAATTCCTCACACATGGTGGAGTGTCGTGGGCAGTTAAAGTAAACCCAAAAATGGAGGAGATTCTGAAACAGCTGGCTATAGCAAATGCAGCTCAACAACAGGCTCACCAAGAGAGCCTTGCAGCTCACCAAATAAGCATTGCAGCTCAACAACAGGCTCACCAAGAGAGCCTTTCAGCTCACCAAATAAGCATTGCAGCTCAACAACAGGCTCACCAAGAGAGCATTGCAGCTCAGCAACAGGTTCACCAAGAGAGCATTGCAGCTCAACAACAGGTTCACCAAGAGAGCATTGCAGGCTTGGAACAGAGACACCAGCAGCAAATGGAGGGCACCGTGAAACAGCTTCAGAGACAGCAGACTGAGGCTGGGAGTCAGGCCAGTAACATATCGACTTTTCGGGTAAGGCACTTTTTGCCAAAGATGACAGCAGATGATGACCCCGAGATGTTTCTGACCACATTTGAGAGAACAGCGGAAAAAGAGAGTTGGCCTAAAGAACAGTGGGCTGGACTAGTGGCCCCCCTATTATCTGGAGAAGCCCAAAAAGCATATTTTGATTTGGAGTTTTCAGATGCAAAAAACTATGATCGGTTAAAAGAGGAAATTTTGGCACGTTTTGGTGTAACCCTGGATGTCCGTGCTCAGCGGGACCACAATTGGAGTTATCAGCTGAGGAAGCCACCTCGGTCGCAGATGTATGACTTCATCCATTTGGCTAGGAAATGGCTGCAGCCAGAAACTCTGTCCGGACCAAAAATTTTGGAGCGAGTAGTCATGGACAAATTTCTTAGGTCTCTTCCTAACACCTGCAGAAGTGGGTGAGCCATGGTGGTCCGGAAACCGCAGACAAACTAGTAGACCTGGTTGAAAGGTACCTAGAAACAGAGAATTTGTCCTCTTCACCCAGAGACTCACAGACTTTTCACCCCAAGACTAGACCATCCCCACCTGTAGGTAAGACTGCACAAGGGATGGGGGTGGAGAGAGGGACCAAAGAGCAACTAGAGGTGTTATCGGGACTACTGCTAATGACTGGCGAGAGCGGCCTGGAAGACCCATGCCACAGGAGAGGATCAGAAGGTTGATTTGTTTCCATTGCCGGGAAGAGGGACATGAAGTAGCCGTTTGCCCAGCGGTTGATGAACCCATGTGAAAAGGGGTGAGAATGTTAGCATGGCAATGTTGGCCTTAGAGCAGAAATGGTATAATGAGTGATTAGGTAGGCTAGAGCCTACGCAATAAAAGGAGGGATTGAAAGGCTAGAGTTCTCCTTAGATATCAATGCATTCTATGCATTAAGATAAGAAACCTTCTGTGTGTAGCGCCCCTCCCCAGCACTGGCTGAGGGGCACTCAAAGAAGGGAGGGGCTAGGAGCAGCAAAGAAGGACCCGAGAAGAGGAAGATCCAAGCTGCTCTGTGCAAAACCAACTAAACAGAGGAGGTAAGTATAATATGTTTGTTTAAAAACCAAATAAAAAAAACGAGCCTTTACAATCACTTTAAAACATGCATGCATCATACTTACTAGGAGGTGTACAACTGGGAGAATTACTGAGGTAAAAGGATCTTTGTTTTCTGGTAGATCATAGATTTAATAATAGCATGCAATGCCAAGTTGCTGTTTTCTAATAGACTTGTGCACGACGGAAAATTTTGTTTCATTTTTATTTGTAAAATACATAATTTCGTTCTGTTATATTTGTTATGTTGCGTTAAGTTTTCGGATAATTCGTTATTTCTGTATAGATATTCGTTATAACGAATCAATTCGTTTTACTGTTTAATTGCTTTGTTTTCGGATAATTCGATGTGTGTGTGCATGTGTGTGTATGTATATATATATATATATATATATATATATATATATATAAAAAATTGTGATAACGATTCGTAATTTGTAAAGTCGTTTTACTCCATGCCCGTAATCTAGACTTCCCACACAGAATGTATCAACTGATTGGACTAGAAACTGTAAACCTTAATTTAACAACTTAAGAACCGGACCAATATGCTGCTAAATGAAGGGGTTTTACAATTCGGCACTGCGTCGCTTTAACAGACAATTGCGTGGTCGTGCGACGTGGTTACCAAACAAAATTCGTGTCCTTTTCTTCCCACAAATAGAGCTTTCTTTTGGTGGTATTTGATCGCCTCTGCGATTTTTATTTTTTGCGCTATATACAAAAATAGAGCGACATTTTTGAAAAAAAAAAACAATATTTTTTACTTTTTGTTTTAAGAAAAATCAAATAAACAAAATTTTAGTCAAACATTTAGGCCAAAATTTATTTAGCCACATGTCTTTAGTAAAAAAAAATCTCAATAAAAAAAATAGCTACCTAGCGGGAACTGCGACAATAATACAGCGATCAGAAAAATTATCGCTTAGTGACACTCGCAATAGGGAGTGAAAGGGTTAACTAGGGCAGTGATCAAGGGGTTAAAACTTTATTAGGTGGGTATGGGGGCTACCCTGGACCTAACACTAACTGCCTGTCACACTAACTGTCACACTGACACTAAATGCAGTGATCAGTACATATATGATCACTGCATTCAGTGACACTGTGACGGGGGGTGGGGGGGTGATCGCAAGGGGTTAATGTGCCTGCGTGTACTGGTGTCAGTGTAGTGTTGTGCAGACTTACTATGTGATGTGATCTCTCCTCAGCGGCGGTTGAAAAAATCGCCGAGAGCAGAGATCACATCACTTCCCTCTTCCTGTGTTTACACAGGAGGAGGAAGTGCACTGCAGGGGGAGCGCGCGCATTGGCTGGGAGCCATTCGGAGGGGGCGGACAAAAACGAACAGCCGCCCCCTCAGCACGGATCGCTCCTACAGCCACCGGGACCGTCGCATGTACCGGGGGGGTCCCGATCAGACCCCCGACCCACGTCAAGGCAGCCACGTACAGGTACGTTGATGTGCCTGTCCGTGCCATTCTGCCGACGTAAATGTACATGCGGCGGTCCTTAAGTGGTTAATAGACTATTCATTCGTTATATTTTGCGGAGGGATCAATTTTCCACTTTCTCAGTTGCTCACTAATAGAATAAAAACAACCTGATGTTTCATTAGACCTCTAACGAATCATGCTGAATAAATTCCTTATTTTCGTTATTTCTTTCGTATTAGATGAAATACGTTATATTTTTCTTAAGACATTTGGATGCATCCGAAAGTCCGAAAGATGCAAAATTCAGAGGAATTTGGATTTTTTATGAAACAAATTGCACATGCCTAGTTTCTAAAGCTAAAAACATACTGTTGGAAGGCAACATGAATTAATATAATTTCTGGATTCACTACATATCTGTTTTCATTCCCAACGGTCAGCCAGGCTGATACTTGCAGTTCCCTATACGACAGGATGTCCCCCAGGTTGGAATGTAGCCAATTACGCCTCTAACTTTGAATGACAATACAGACTCTGATCTGTCTACTCTCAAGCAGCTTCAAAGAGAGCATGACTACCGGGATGATTGATGACAAAAATCAAGGACCAGCAAGCTTCTGGAGATGATATGGCCAATTACAGCAAGACGGTCAGTAATGAGGAAGACTGCCCTGTGAACACTCTGATTCGTCCAAAGCCGAGTGGGGCTGGCAATGGGGGTGGGGGGGGGGGTTTGAATGAGATACAACTGAGGTTCTTTAAATAGGACTGTTTGAAACAGAGAGCCCTCTTTTGCCATCTTGAGCTCAGCCAAAGTAGGAGTCTACCTAGAGGAGGCGATAAGTAGCTTTGATGATTGTTATATGTTGGTATCTGGGGCCAAATCCACAAAAACAGGCGTATCTTTAAGCGGGCGTAGCGCATCTGATATGAGCTACGCCGACGTAACTTTGAGAGGCTCGTAGGGTATCCACAAAGCACTTGCTCCCATATGTGCGCCGGCGTAACGTAAATCGGCCGGCGTAAGCACGCGCAATTCAAAGTAGGCAGGTAGGGGGCGTGTTGTATTTAAATTAAGCGTGACCCCATGTAGGTGCATCGTGGACGTATCCTAGTGTATATGTGTCGGATAGATTGCCTAAGATACGTCGAACACTGCCTACGACGTGAACGTAACTTACGCACATCCCTATTCGCGTACAACTTATGCAAACAACGTAAAATTTGACGGCTGTTCCGACGTCCATACTTAACATTGGCTGCGTCTCATATAGCAGGGGTAACTTTACGCCGGTCGTACGCCTTACGTAAAAAGCGTATATTGATACGCCGGGTGCAAGTACGTTCGTGGATCGACGTATCTAGCTCATTTACATATTCAACGCGGAAATCTAAGGAAGCACCACCTAGCGGCCAGCGTAAATATGCAACTAACATAAGACGGCGTAAGAGACTTACGTCGGTCTTATCTTAGCAAAATTCCGGTGTATCTTGTTTTGTGAATACAAAACAAAGATACGACGGCGCATCGTAGAACTTACGCGGCGTATCAATAGATACGCCGCCATAAGTTCTTTGTGGATCTGGCCCCTGCGGTTTAGTTTGTATATTCCTATTTTATTGGGAAATAAATGTAACATTGTTTACTAAGCAGCTGTGTTTGTTATATCATTGTGCTTATTTGACTCTTTAGATTAGCCAAGTTATAGGGATAGGCAATTAATACTTATATGCAATAGTTACATTAGATTGTACAATATTGCATATTTACTTCAATTGGCACCCCAGAAGGCGTGTGGAATTTATTTCTACACAGAGTTCACAAAAACCTAATGTATTTTTGTCTTGAATCCCTAAAGAATCAACTACACCTAGAACTGGAAGCTTTCTACTGTGGATAAAGATTTGTGCTGGTTTCGTGAATTCTGAAGCCCTGCTTGGATGGTCCTGAAACCTCTATGAAATATTTAATCAAAAAGCAGATGTGCAAAATCTGGTGAGATTTTTAGCTGATATATATGTTAAACATTTATTGTATTGTTAATGTCCGTTAGGCCTGTAGCCAGTCAAGAGTGCTGGTGAGTGAGGGATTGATCACCTCTGGTTATATGATGTAGCCTGCAGATTGACAGGATAAACCACACATCTTTGAGGAGAAAGAATATATAAAAAATATATATTTTATTTTGTTTTTGTTTTTTATTCGTTTTTTTATATAATTTTTTCTCCACACGTGAGAGTGAAATAGCTCTCTGTTCCAATAGAAGTTCAATGTGGCCTGCAATTTACACAGGAGAGCATTGATTAAGGCCTCATTAACACTTAAGTCCGTTCAGGTCCGTCTGTCAATTTTGACGGCGGACCTGAATGGGCGCTCCATGTATCTCTATGGAGCGTCGGATGTCAGCGGAGACATGTCCGCTGACATCCGACCTGATCCGATCCGCTAAAAACAAATGTATGGGGGATACGTCCCCATCCGTCCATGCGGATCGGATTGGGTAAGATCTGATGAAAACGGACATGCTGTCCGTTTTCATCAGATCGCTCCATAGGAGACATCGGCGCAGCACAAGCTCCTCCCCGCTCAGTGAGCAGAGAGGAGCTTGTCATTCGTCGGCTCAGCGGAGATCTGCGGACTGATCTCCCGCTGAGCTGGCGGACACAGGTGGACTCTGTCAGAACGGACTGCGACGGAGTCCGACATGTGTGAATGTAGCCTAAGAGTGTGCTCTCTGTATGTAGAAAAAGCTAGTTGTAACCACTTAAAACCCGCCGCATGTATATGTACATCCACAGAGTGGCACGTTCAGGCAGATGGGCGTACTAGTACGTCCCTGCCTTCCTGCGCTTCCTCCGCTACATGCAGTGGTCGGTAAGCGTCTGGGAGCGATCCGGGATCAGGGGGCGGCTGTTCTATTCTGTCCACCCCCTCTTGATCGCTCCCAGCGAATCTGCTTCCTCCCCCTCTGCCCGCCCTCTGCCTGTGTAATGTTAACACAGGCAGAGGAACTCATGTCACCTCTCCTCTCGGCGGTATTTTCGTTCTGGTGAGAGGAGAGAAGACATCAAATAGTAAGTCGCACCAACACTACACTGACACCATACACATAGGCACATTTAACCCCTTCAGATCACCCCCCCCCAGCCCCCTATCACAGTGTCACTAATAGCAGTGATCATATATTTACTGATCACTGCATTTAGTGTCAGTGTGACAGTTAGTTTGACAGGCAGTTCGTGTTAGGTCCCTACCCCCCCAATAAAGGTTTAACCCCTTGATCACCGCCCTAGTTAACCCTTTCACCCCCTATTGTCAGTGTCACAATCACTGTATTAGTGTCACTGTTGCCGCTAGGTAGCTAGTTTTTTTTTATATTGCGTTTTTTTTTTTTTTTTACTAAAGACATGTGGCTAAATACATTTTGGCCTAAATGTTTGACTAAAATTTAGTTTATTCGATTTTTCTTATAACAAAAAGTAGAAAATATCATTTTTTTTCAAAATTTTCGCTCTTTTTATATCGCAAAAAATAAAAATCGCAGAGGCAATCAAATACCATCAAAAGAAAGCAAGAATAGGATGCAAATTTTGTTTGGGAGCCACGTCGCACGACCACGCAATTGTCTGTTAAAGCGACGCAGTGCCGAATTGTAAAAACACCTTTGGGCATTTAGCAGCATATTGGTCTGGGGCTTAAGTGGTTAAACAGCTTGGTATGAGTTTGTTTGTTTGTTTGTTTGTTTGTCTGTGGGTATTGTCTAAGCAACTGTTCAAACAATTTAAACAAGTTTCAGTGTAGCTAGTTGCAAAATTAGCATATCAATGGAGTTCCTTGAAGAGTTTCTTAAAAAAAAAATGTTCAATTCAATACTATACAATAGAATGCTTTAACACACCAATTCAATGACCTCTAAAAACAATTTAATAATCATAATAATGCCGCAAAATATAAAAAGTATTTTAAAAAAGGCAAGAAGGAGAAAACGGCCAATGTTGTATGCATGTTATTGAAAATGAAAGGCATCACGGAACAAAAAGAATTGGAGTGGTATAAAGATAGTACAGAATTAATAGGAAATATAGAAAATGTGAGTAAAGATATTTCAGCTTTAGCTGCGAATGCAGACACAAATGTTTGTGAGTGTGATAAAATGAGGGATGAGATTGAACAATTGGTGACTGAGAATGGTTTTGTTGGAGCAGGGATTGGATAAATGGAAGGAAACATGTATGTTGAGGGAACAGTGTATTGCATCTTTATAAAGGAAAGAACCTGGGAGTGAAGCTGCAATAGAAATACTCAAGAGAGAGTTACAGGAATGTAAAACTCAACTAGCCCAAAATGATCATGCCATTCTATCTTTGAAAGCACAGGCAATGGAGAAAGTGCACAGCCATTGTTGTGCTAACAACGATACACATTCCGTTGTGACACAGGAGCAGGGAGAAAGGATGCTGATCCAACAGCAACCAGTATGTTCGGCGGACAGTCCTGAAGAGTCCCTAAATCAGATTTATTCTCCCATTTACTCCTGCGCCAAAAAGGACTTGGCAAGGATCTGGAATTATAAAAAGGGAGGGTAGCACCCAATCAATGACACTCTCCATACAAGATCGCACAAATCTGTGCCAGATTTTGGGAAAATTTGACACGAGTGCTTCCCCCATTAGTCTCTCGAACAGGCTGGAAGCTGTAGTGACACAGTACATTTTAAATAATAGGGATGCATGCATACTCCTCCGCGCATGGCTTCCAGTGCAACCGTGTGAAAAACTGCAACCACCATTCGGGAATCATAGAGGTCTATCTCCCGAGTTTTACTCAAATTGGGGGAACTCAGCAGATAGAATGATAGAGGGAAATGCAGCGCATAATGGGAGGAAGAGATACTAGGGGTTCAAACACCCTAGAGAATACAACATTTAGAAGGGGAATTGATCCAATACTCTTTTGCAGTGAATACTTCACCATTTAAAAGCCACATACAATTGTCCTGATATGTCTCCTGAAAACAGTAGTTTTCTGTGTTCTATGTCTAATAAGTGCACATGTAATGATTACCATACAGAATTGCACTGAGGAATGCCATCTCATACCAGACCTTTATAAACATATTAAAGGATCACTAAAGGAATTTTTTTTTTTTTAGCTAAATAGCTTCCTTTACCTTACTGTAGTACTGGTTTCATGTCCTTATTGTTCGTTTTTTCTTTGAAGTTGCTGTAATCCTGCTCTGTTCTCCACACTTCCTGCTTGTCTGTTTCCTTATAGCCACAGTGCTGGGAGCTTTCTCACGGTGGTCTAAGCTGTCATTACTGTGTGTCTAAAACTTCCCAGAACCAATCAGATTCATTTTAAAAACAAAACACTGCCCTGGATGTGTTTGTTTTTGTTCTGTGTTTCTATTTCTACTTCACAGAAACATGAAGCCAGTTCAAAAGTGAAACTAACCTGCAGGCACATTATATGATTGATTTTTATCTATTTTTAATCATTTTTTAATCATTTTGAAAAGGAATCAGTTAACTTTTATGTCTCTATACCCTGTAAACAGTCATTTCAGCAAAATTATTTTTTTCCTTTAGTGACCCTTTAAGGGACTGGGTCTGGGAGACTGATCAAGACAATAGACCCCACAAACGAATGGCAGAGGTAGTTAAAAGAAAAGGTAGTGAGATTTGCAGGTGTTACAGATGTGGAAATACATGCCATGTAATCAAGGGCTGTAAAGGACTTGGCATAAGAAAGAACAGCAAAAACCTGAATCAGATAAGGTGGCAACGGAGCCGAACGAGACACATGATGCTATAATATATGGGCATCTTTTGAAGGAATTACAGAGGATAGGACTAGGGTTTAAAGAAAACCAGGAGGAATATAGAACCCCACCCCCAACCAATCCTCATTTTAAACCATAGGGATGTCAGGCCCCGATATTGTCCCTAGTATGTCATCTGGAGAGGGACAAAAGCAGCAGATCACATATCCAAGGGGTGTTAGGGGGCCATAGCACAAATGTACATTTAGATACAGGGGCAGCTGTAAGTGTAACGAATATCAAACTTCAAAAGGTTCCTACCGGGAGACGCATTTTCCTTAAAGGATTCAGAGGACAACTAGTACCTTCTGAGCAGTCAAAACCTGTACCCATAGAAATAAAGAGGTTATGTGTGGAACACAGTTTGTTTCTTTCCCCATCGCATGAGGGCACTATTTTGGGCTCTGATGTCATGGGGGCACATGGACTGATTCTCGATCTATGTAGTTAGGTACTGTGGAAAGGGCCTAGATACAAAGGCAAGGTGCACATGGAACAGCTGGGAGGTTGCATCAGTTAAAACAAATGAAATTCTTGACATCACTTGTCTTCACGCTTATAGTATTTTCTAGTATATGGAAAGTGCTTCATGTTTTTAGGCGCTGCATTTTATTTTTCATACTTCATACAATTTTTCCTTTTGTTGTGCGGGCAGCCTACTATAGATATCACACATTAAATGAGCGCAGTATATTTACAATTTTCGTTCTATAATAAAAGCATCTTAACGATGCCTGAGTAATTGGATTGCAGGGTAACTAATAGACGGTATGCTAATTGTTCCTGTTAGTCATAAGGGTTAAAGGGGTTGTAAAGGTTTGCTTTTTATTTTCTAAATATGTTCCTTTAAGCTAGTGCATTGTTGGTTCACTTACCTTTTCCTTCGATTTCCCTTCTAAATGTTTTTTTTCTTTGTCTGAATTTCTCACTTCTTGTTTCTCCTCAGTAAGCTTACCCCCATCATCCGAGCTGTTCTGGCTTCTCCACTGAGGAGACTCTTTACATTTTAGAGTTAGGGTCTGCAGTACACAGGGAGCCTTGACGGGGCCTGCAGCTTACGCATTTATTTGCAAATGCGTGCAACTAAACCCACTGTTAGACAGGTGAATTCGGATGGTTGCTGATTGGTTGGTAAGATGAGCTTGGAAATTCTGTGTGTTTTTTGACATGCGTTCACCCCTTCCAGTGCTCCATGCTGTGAAGACCAGTTATAGGTAGGGGCAGTGACTGCTGTTTTTTGGGCTTACTGAGGAGGAATAAGAAGTGAAAAATTCAGAAATGCACTAGCTTAAAGGAACCTATTTAGAAAATAAAAAACTAACCCCTTTAATACCATGCTGCGCCAATGGGTTCGGTTTTTGATATCATTTAAAACCTTGGTAGGGAAGGGGTCTATTATTTAGTGTTTTTAACATTAGGTTAATTAACTTAAGAGATGAAGTAAAACTTCTGAAAAACTATGTGGTAACATTCAAGCATTTTGGTTGCACACTTAATGTACTTACTACCTCTTAGTGCCGGTTCACACAGGTGCAACATGACTTACAACGCGACTTTGCAAGGCGATTTCAGAGCGACTTCAGCGTGACTTGGAGCGACTTATAACGTGACTTCAAGTCACCTCCAGGACAGGCGACATTGCCTGTGGCCAATCAGAGCTAATCAGCTCTTGTGACATCATTTTTGTTCCTGTTTTCTTCCTGGTTCCCTGTTCCCTGTCTGTGTCCTGTGACCACAATGTTCTTTTTGCATTATTTAATGACAGCTGTCATAACAGCTGGTGTGGCAGTATTGATGGAAGAGGAAGAGAGGAAAGCGAAGGATGAGGATGAGAAGAAGACGTCACTACTGGATCCATCCAATCATTGCTAATAGAGATAACATGTATGAGAATTTGTGTGTTTTTGAGGACACGTTTTTCAACTATACCCGGATGTCGATCGCAAGGCAAGTAAATATGCTATATGTGGATCTACACATATGAACTAGCCTATTTTCCATATATTTTTTTTTTAACTCTGTATCTTTTGCTAGATATAGGGCCAGATTCAGGTAGATGGGCGAATCTTTATTTTGGAGTAACGTTTCTCATTTACGTTACTCCGCCGAAACTTTAGGAGCAAGTAGTGTATTCACAAAGCACTTGCTCCTAAAGTTGCGGCGGCGTAGCGAAAATGAGCCGGCGGAATTCAAATTGGGCGGGTAGGGGGCGTGTAGTATTTAAAATATCCCACGGCGAACGTACTGCGCATGTGTCGACTGTCAGTGCGCATGCTCCAAATTCTGTCAGTGAACGTCAATGACGTCAATCCCCATTCACAGACGTTTTACGCAAACGACTCCATTTTTTTTAAATTCGACGCAATGACGACGGCCATACTTAACATAGGATACTCCACTAGGGGGCTGGTTTTTCTTTACGCCGCGTATCTCTTACGGAAACGTCGGAAAGTCACTGCGTCGGGCCCGAATACGATCGTGAATTGCCGATTCTCGCTGATTAACATATTCTCTGCGTTAATCAGCGGGAACGTCCCGAGCGCCATTTTTAAAATTGCAGTTCCGATACGACGGCGAAATACAATTACGCCGCTCGTATAGGAACTCCAACCTGGCGTTTCTTGTTTTCTGCTTACTGAAAACCGAAACGCCGGCTCAAAGTGAGAGTTAGGCTGGAGTATCACTGATACTCCAGAGTAACTCTACCTGAATCTGGCCCATAGTCTTTATGAACCCCAAATTTGACATACCGTTTATATTTTGTAGCATTGACCCTAGAGAATAAAATGACAAACGTTGCTATTTAGCTGAATTGGTTGTTATCCACCTAATGCTGACGACCATCCACTCTAATCAATGTTACTAGGGTGATGGGTGAACATTCATGCATCACCCCGGCAGAACCCATTTTATCAGAGGCCCCATATTTGCATGTGGTAGGCTTAAAGTGGTAATGTGTGTGTGTGTAGCTACCATTGGCTAATATTTCTTATATTCAATATAGTAAATTACCTTCTTTATTCATTTTTTATTAACAGTTTAGATGAATTGCCTGGTCTGGTTACATCCATCTGGAGCGACAGAATACATCATATAGGAGGAATATCTTACCTACTGAAAGACTGATTATTACACTAAGGTAAACTATCTATTTTTTTGATGTACATTAGTAACATATTTTCAACATTATAGTAAAGTCCAGCCTGAGCTCATTTGTCTGGGCTTCTCGAACAGGTACATGAGTGCAATTTTTTTGCACTCCTGCAACCCCTTCTCAGCAAGCCTTGCTGAGAGGCTGGGACTGCCGTCAGTCCAGGCAGCTGGTGGAACAAGAACTTTGAACAAATGAGCTCAGGCTGGACTTTACTATAATGTTAAAAATATGCTACTAATGTGCATCAAAAAATAGATAGTTTACCTTAGTTTAATAAAACAGCAGCTCTCAGCTCGGGATGGGGAGAAAACTAAGCCATCGACCACGTTTGTTGACTCAATTCTGTGTATCAGTGGAGAGATGTAGCATTGGTGCAATGCTGCATCCACCTAGGTAAGTATGATTATTAAAAAAAAAAAAATTCTGTTGAATAAATATTGCAAGATTTAGCACACAAACACCTAATACATTTTGAGAAACATAACATTTTTAATACTGTAATATATTTTAGAAATCTATCAAAAATAGCTACTTTTTTTATTTGTATAAATTTACAATTGTTCGTAAATTGGTTGGTATTCAGAACGGGAGGTTGCAAAGCTAGTGGAAGGCCTTGGGGACGGTGTTGGTGGGAAATTGTCAGATTCATGAAAGAATCGTTGGTTACCTGGTGCGCCAATTGTGGATAGAATTGGGGACGGAGATGGATAGGGGATCGGTAGGATTCATTGCATTGCCATATTCATCAGTATGGACAGAATGAGAGGGATAGTAGGGGTGGGTTCTGGGTGGTGGAGAGTTTGGATATGTATAGTGGGGACTGGATGGTAATGGTGGTCCAAACATAGAAGAGGAGGCAATTGCTGGCTCATAGCGAACACTAGCATCAAGGAGGTCCATCACAGCCTTCTTCACACTATTCTTCCGCTCCTGGGGATTTTTTTTTTTTAGCATGCCTGTGACCATTAGACCAAAATGCATGATCTTTAGACTGTAGGTCGTCTAATTTTTGGTTCATACGTTCAACGAGGTCCGCAAATCAGTCGATGTTTTGACCATGCCTTCCCTTTGGTGGTCTGCCCCTATGCTGGTTTCCTAGCTGGATAGGCCCAGCTGGCTGCTTTATGAATGATGAAGCCTCTCCCTGAATCCTTCCGATTCTTCCACTAAAGAATGCTCCAGCAACTGCAACCCTTCTGCATCTTGAGATGCTGCTTGTTCAGATGCTGCTTCTTGTGATGCCTCCTGCCCTTCCTCTCTCAGTTCCCAACTGGATTGTGTCCTGCATTAAACATATAATACAGTTAAAGCACATGCTTCTTCATAGAACTGTATAGTATCACATTACAAATATGAAAGATGTTATTTCACTCTCTCAGATCCATGAAAGGCCTCAGAAACTCCAGTTCTTCTGCGTTGACGTAGGGTACCATGCTTTTTGTTCCAGATGCACTCCTGGCCTCTTTCATTTTTTTTATGTATCTCTTGAAACAGACTCTCAAGCCCTTCCATCAATTTTGTAATACAGCCACTGCAAAACATACATAGGAATGAACTCATAATGTAGGCTAACTAGGAAATGACTCATTTCCTAGTTAGCCTACATTATGAGTTCATGGTAGGGAGGTCGACAATTAGCTACAGCATCCAAGAAACCTGCCAAATCTTATGGGATATGCTTAACACCATAGTTATAAAGAGGCCTACACAAGAGAATTGGCGGGATATTGCAAAACTATTTTGGAGTCGGTGCAATTTTCGCAATTGCATTGGAGCTATAGATGGGAAGCACATGCGTGTCATTAAGCCTGTTGGTAGCAGAAGTATGTTCTTCAATTACAAAAAAATTGCTCCTTTGTACTTGCCGTGGCCGATGCAAATTACTACTTCAACTATATAGATATAGGATCCTATTTTAGTAGCTGCGATTCACGTATTTTTTCAAATTCCTCCTTTGGGAAAGGCTACGAGATAATCGGCTAGATATTCCTGTGAACTGTCCTCCTTCTGGCACAACTGAACCCCCGCTACCCTATGTGTTCATCGCAAATGAGGCTTTTGCATGGTGGGAACACCTAATGAGGCCTTACTCCAACAGGAACCTGACTACTCCTCAGAAAGTCTATAACTACCGTCTAAAAAGGGCAAGAAGGGTGGTTAAATGCAGTTTTGAAATTCTTGCCAATAAATGGCGTTTGTTACATACTGCAATTCCCATCATGCCTAGTCAAGTATGTCAGTGCCTGGGATGTTTATTTGCACAACACATGAATAACAGATATAAAATAAAGGTTAAACTTACATTTGTCACTACGTTCGTTTGCCGACATTGTCTCCCAATTCTCAATACTCAGCCAACAGATCCTCAGCCAGGCATTGTCCCTCTTCAATTGATCCTTGTAGTTTGGATCAGTCTTATCATAAAGACATGGACGCTGTCTCACTAGCCTTATTAGAGACTCATTGTCAATTGGCTCTCTGTGATGGACTTTCCTGTGTTCTCTGGTAGACATTGTGCATACAGGTGGTCGCAAGCATACAGAGACAACAGCATTCAGGAAGTACTCTGTGGGAGGGAGGGAGCTGTCTGTTTTTAGTGGGGAGTACGTGGGTAAATTATTTTCTTCTTCCTGTTAAGTCGCTTCATTATGGACGAGGATCCGACTTGGAGACGACTTCCATTGAAATCTATGGGTACAAGTTGCCTAGAAGTCACCTTGAAGTAGTACAGGAACCTTTTCAGAAGTGGGAGCAACTTCAGTAGTGTACATTAAGATGGCTCTCATTAACTATAATGGATCTTCTTATGTCAAGCGACTTGGGGTGACTTGAGGCCTGACAAGTCGGATCCCAAGTTGCTGTAGTGTGAACCGGCACTTACTACCTTGTTACTTAAAATAACAATCAAATGGTCAAATATTTTGACAACATTCCTATGTAATGTAACCTTAGTATTTCAGAAAATGTGAGAATATATAAAAGCCAACTGGGTTAATAAGAGTTTAAGAGGATGAGGGATAGGAATTTGTGTCTATGGTCTATGGAAATCCCTGTATCTAACTCCTGTTCTGCGTTTGTGCAGTAAATGGTTTGCTAACATTTGGTATGATCAGAAGTTATAGATTGTTGGGAAAGAATTTCCCCATGGGACATTGGGGAGTCTAAAAAATAGGGGTTAACAAAGATGAGGCATATAACTTATAGAAAGCATAACCTTGCTTAGGTTATGAATCTATGAAAAGGCCTTATGTCTTCATGCGGCCAGCCTTTTAAAGAACAAACTCTGAGAAAGTACATTAATCTGAGATTATAACTGATATAATCTGTCAGTCCATAGAATCTTCCACCTCTAATGGGGAAGGGGCATAACGGCTTCTCTTGTGGGAATGGTAGCTTTCTTTTTCCTGTTTGGAGGTGAGGATAAGGTTGTTCTTCTACGTGATTGAGAAGTGATGATTGAAGCTTCCGTGTAGCTTTTGTAGTTTTAGTAGGGTATGTTGTAGTTCCTCTGCAGATCTGCACATGTACCTGGTGCCTTGATAGGTAAATTGAATTGAGAAGGGCAAACCCCATTGGTAAGTTATGTTGTGGCGTTGTAGCTCCATTAGCTGGAGTTTCATAGAGCGCCTTTTAGCAATGGTGAGCTGGGATATGTCATCGAACAATTGATAGTTGTGGCCTTGGAAGTTTAAATCTTTTTTATCCCTTGCAGCTGCCAGTAGTTGCTCTTTTGTTCTGTAGTAATTACATTTTGTGATTATATCACGTGAAGGGCCATCAGTTTTCTTGGCTGTGAGGGCTCGATGTATTCTGTCCAGTTCCAGATGCTCAATTGGAATAGCCAGTTGAAGCTCTTGAAATAGAGCTGTGATTGTAGATTGCAAGTCTGTCACCGATTCAGGAATTCCTCTTATGCGAAGATTGGAACGTATGGCTCTATTTTCGTAATCTTCCAATCTAGTTTGGAGTGTTAAATTCTCCTCTTTTAAATTTTCCAGTGCAGCCATGCAGTCTTGTGTTTTCAAAGTAATTTCATCTACTTTAAATTCCAGTGCAGCTGTGCTGTTCTGATGTCTGTTTTAATGCCTTATGAAGCATTCACTTAAGTTGCTGTAAAAGTAGGGTTGCCACCTTTTCCTCATGTCAAACCCGAACACTTTAGCAGCGCACAGCAATTTTTTTTATAGTATAAACTATACATATATTTTGCTATTAAATAACATTTCTAATCTTGAAGTTAAAAAGAGTCCCCCTTTACATCTGAATCCACAGAGTCCCCCTTTACACCTGAATCCACAGAGTCCCCCTTTACACCTGAATCCACAGAGTCCCCCTTTACACCTGAATCCACAGAGTCCCCCTTTACACCTGAATCCACAGAGTCCCCCTTTACACCTGAATCCACAGAATCCCCCTTTACATCTGAATCCACAGAGTCCCCCTTTACATCTGAATCCACAGAGTCCCCCTTTACATCTGGATCCACAGAGTCCCCTTTTACATCTGGATCCACAGAGTCCCCTTTTACATCTGGATCCACAGAGTCTCCTTTTACATCTGGATCCACAGAGTCCCCTTTTACATCTGGATCCACAGAGTCCCCTTTTACTTCTGTATTCACAGAGTCCCCTTTTACATCTGAATCCACAGAGTCCCCCCCTTTACTTCTGGATCCACAGAGTCCCCCCCTTTACATCTGAATGCACAAAGTCCCCCTTTACATCTGGATCCACAGAGTCCCCTTTTACATCTGACCTCACAGAGTTCCCTTTCACTGTAAGGGGGGGGACTCTGCAGACTCGGATGTAAGGGAGAACTCTGGGGACTCTGACATAGGGATGCTCTTGGAACCCTGATTTAAGGGGGGACACTGAGAACTCTGATGTACAGAGAGGACTCTGATGTAAAGGGAAACACTGTGGCCTTTGGTTTAAAGGGGAACTCTGATGTAAGGGGGGCTCTGAGAACCCTAATTTTCCTTATTGTACTTACTCAGAGGCAGGAGAGAGAAGGGGTGTGTTTGGGGGGCGGGTTTATTAATGTTGGCTTTAGGCAGTGTGAAGGAGCAACAGACACTCTCAGCTTAGACAACTGCAGCCAGCAACCCTGTTGGGAAACCATAGTACAATCTAAATTATGTGTCCGGGTTTCAGGCAGTCTGAAACCTGGACACATAATTCCAAACCCGAACTGTCCGGGTGAATCCTGGACAGGTGGCAACCCTATGTAAAAGAGCTGGAGGTGCTGTGGAGACTTGTGAGGAGTTTTGTGAGGGAGTTTGTTCTGTTTCAGACTCACCTGGGGAATCTGGCTGAGAAAACTTCTGTCTGTGGGATCGCACTGAGGCAGTGTATGAGGAGATAGCCAGTGCTATTTTAGCAGCGGTATGCGCCTGTGTGTCCCTTATGAGGGGATTCTTTGGTTTGCCATGGCTGCCTCCCAGAACCATCTTTTTGGTCCAAATTGTGCCAGCCTGTTCCCGGGTACTTGTTCCTTCGGTTGGGTACCTTTATGTCCTGCTGTCTCCGCTATATTTGTGTTTTTTCTCCTCGGCAGAGTGGAGCTCTAGCTATGCATATCTGCTTTGCTAGACTCCACACATGCTCCCCCTAAAAAGGGCTGTTTGAAACAGAGAGCCCTCTTTTGCCATCTTGAGCTCAGCCAAAGAGGAGGCGATAAGTATCTTTGATGATTGTTGTTATATGTTGTAGATATCTTCTGTTTAGTTTGTGATATTTCTATTTTCTTGGAAAATAAATGTGACACTGTTTTTTTTTTCACAAGAAAAAATGTGACACTGTTTACTAAGCAGCTGTGTTTGTTATATCATTGTGCTTATCCAACTCTTTAGATTAGCCAAGTTATAGGGATAGGCAATTAATACTTATATGCAATAGTTATATTAGCTTGTACAATATTGCATATTTACTTCACATACTTTCTTGTATTAAAATAGGTATGGACTCCAGAGAGAGAGAGAGAGAGAGAGAGAGAGAGATATTATTTTGCCCCTGTACAAATCATAAGTAAGACATCATCTGGAATATGCAGTTCAGTTTTGGGCACCTACACAAAAAGGATAATCAGGGAACTGGAAAAAGTGCAGAGAAGGGCAACCAAACTTATAAGAGGCATGGAGGAGCTCAGCTATGAGGAAAGATTAGAGGAACTGAATGTATTTTCTCTTGAGGAGATTAAGTGGGGGTATGATCACCAAGAATAAATACATAAGTGATCCATATAGTGAAATTGGTGTAGAGTTTGTTTCTTTCGGGTCATTACAGAGGACTAGGGATGAGTTTGATGTTAGGGTCGAACATAATAGACTAAATAATATAGTGAAATATAATATTAAGTACAGTGATGTAAAAAGGTGTACTCTGAAGATCAGTATCTCTATAGGCATACGAATATGTCAGACACCCTGCATAAAAATAAATGAACTGTGACACAAATAAATACAAGTGAACAACTAATGTGATATTAATTGTCCTATACCAGGACAAACAAAAATGTCCAATAAACTAAATGGGCAGAATAAGCCCAAACAAAAAGGCCGTTCCAATATGTTAAGATTAAATAACAAAAAAGTCTGATGCAAAGGAAGAAGAAATCCAAATCCCATACAGTAGAGGATAGATATGTGAGGGCAAAGATGAAACCACCACCATGCTGTAATTTTCTCCAGTGTCAACCAGGGTATTAGGAAGGGACCCTAACCAGATATGTTGGACCTCAGAATATAAGGTCTAATACGCTTATTCAGATACAAGCCTCTGCAGAGGTTATGGATGAACCGGATCCTCCAGACAGCAGCCCTCTCCGGGATCTCCTCCTCTCGAGTTAATATGGGGATGATGTCATCTGTCCAGCGAGTACCAATCAATAGATCATAAAAAAATTGCAAAGAAGAGGCAACATGTGCGTTATCTTCTTAAAAACAGGGGGATGTTTATTGTAAAGCTCCCATGCGTTTACACAAACAAAACAGATTTAAAATTCATCCGGCATAGCTTAAAAACAAATAGCAGATATGAGCGACAATTCTGTCTAAACTGGTCAGGGCCGTGCTACGCAGTGACGTCACCACGTTCCCACGCGACCCCGGAAGCACGGGCGCTCGTATCTGCTATTTGTTTTTAAGCTATGGCGGCTGAATTTTAAATTATGGGGAGTTTGCGGCAAATTAGAGTGCCACGGAACGCCCCATAATGCACTGCAAGATCGTGCATTACTTATGATGATTGGCCAAAGCATGCACCATGACCTGCATGCTTTGGCCAATCCCAGCGCCCTCTGCTAAGAGAGCCATAATTGGCCATAGGCAGGGTGCCTTTGGACAATTATGGCGCAGGGGGACTAAGTCCACGCCCCCACACAATATAAGGCTGCCTGCACAGCAGCCCTGTGTAGTGTGTTGTTGGTGTGGACAAAGAATTGTGTGATTTAGATTGAGCAGGCAGGTTTTTCAGTTAGCTGCGCTTGATGGGCACAGTGGCTGCATTTAATGGCACAGTGGCAGCAATTGATGGACACAGTAGCTGCAATTGATGGTTTATTTTTCAGTTTGTTTGCGCCCCAACCAAAAAAATTTGGAGCACCAGCTGCAAAAAATTGTAAAAAAAAATGTAAAAAAACAAAACAAAGATAAATAATTTCAGAACTTTTTCCACCTTTAATGTGACCTATAAACTGTAAATCTCAATTCAAAAACAAACCAAAATCTTTTAGAAGGGTAAGAGTAAAAATAAAAAAAATTATAATGTGGTTGCATAAGTGTGCACACCCTCTTATAACTGGTAATGTAGCTGTGTTCAGAATTAAGCAATTACATTCAAAGTCGATACACACCTCCCATCATTTAAAGTGTCTCTGATTAACCCCAAATAAAAATCAGCTGTTCCAGTAAGTCTTTCCTGACATTTTCTTAGTTGCATCCTACAGCAAAAGCCATGGTCTGCAGAGAGCCTACAAGGCATCAGAGGGATCTCATTGTTAAAAGGTATCAGTCAGGAAAAGGGTACAAAAGAATTTCTAAACATTAGATATGCCATGGAACATGGTGAAGACAGTCATCATCAAGTGGAGAAAATATGGCACAGCAGTGACATTATCAAGAACTGGACATCCCTCCAAAATTGATAAAAAGAGGAGAACAAATCTGGTTAGGGAGACTGCCAAGAGGCCTACAGCAACATTAACCACTTGTCCTCCGCCCACCGTCAAATGACGGCGGGAGGAGGACTCCATTGTCCTGACATCACGTCATATGATGTGATGTCCTTTTAAAGCCGCGGGCGGGCGCACGCACCCGCCACTCTGCGGGGATCCCGTGCGAGTGCCCGGCGGCAACGATCGCCGCCGGGCACACGCGATTGCCCAGTAACTGAGCGGGGACGTGGAGCTCTGTATGTAAACACAGAGCTGCACGTCCCTGTCAGGGAGAGAGGAGACAGATTGTGTTCCTTGTACATAGGGACACAATCGGTCACCTCCCCCAGTCACCCCCCCTCCCCCTACAGTGAGAACACCCCTTATAGGACACACATTTAACCCCTTCCCCGCCCCTAGTGGTTAACCCCTTCACTGCCAGTCACATTTATACAGTAATCAATGCATATTTATAGCATTGTTCACTGTATAAATGTAAATGGTCCCAAAAATGTCAGAAAAGTGTCCGAAGTGTCCGCCATAACGTCGCAGTCCCAATAAAAAAAAATCGCAGATCGCCACCATTAATAGTAAAAAAAAAAAAAAAAAAATGCCATAAACTATCGCCTATTTTGTAAACACTATAAATTTTGTGCAAACCAATCGATAAACGCTTATTGCATTTTTTTTTACCAAAAATATGTAGAAGAATACGTATCGGCCTAAACTGAGGAAAAAAAATATTTTTTTTATACATTTTTTGGGTTATTTATTATAGCAAAAAGTAAAAAATATTGCATTTTTTTCAAAATTGACGCTCTATTTTTGTTTATAGCGCAAAAAATAAAAACGTCAGAGGTGATCAAATACCACCAAAAGAAAGCTCTATTTGTGGGAAAAAAAGGATGCCAATTTTGTTTGGGAGCCACGTCGCACGACCGCGCAATTGTCAGTTAAAGCGACGCAGTGCCGGAAGCTTAAATTTTGTCTGGGCAGGAAGGGGGTGTAGGTGCACAGTAGGCAAGTGGTTAAAGGAGCTGCAGGAATATCTGCCAAGTACTGGATGTGTGGCACATTAGACAACAATCTCCTGCATTCTTCATATGTCTGGGCTATGGGGTAGAGTGGCAAGATGGAAGCCTTTTCTTACAAAGAAAAACATCCAGGCCCTGCTAAATTTTGTAAAAACACATCTGAAGTCACCCAAAAGCATGTGGTAAAATTTGTTATGGTCTGCTGAAACAAAGGTTTAACTTTTTGGCCATAATTCCAAAAGATATGTTTGGTGCAAAAACAACACTGCACATCACCAAAAGAACACCATACCCACCATGAAGCATGGTGGTGACAGCGTCATGCTTTGGGGCTATTTTTCTTCAGCTGAAACATAAGCCTTAGTCAAGGTAGAGGGAATTATGGATTGTTCCAAATACCAGTCAATATTGGCACAAAAACTTCAGGCTTCTGCTAGATAGCTGACATGATGAGGAACATTATCTTTCAGCATGACAATGACCCAAAGCATACATCCAAATTAACAAAGGAAGGCATTCTCCAAAAGAATATTAAAGTTTTGTAATGGCCCAGCCAGAACCCAGACCTAAATACAATTGGAAATCCTTGGGGTGATCTTAAGATAAATGTGCAAAGGCGATGCAGTGGGCTGTGCACAATATGCAATTATCAGTTCCTGATATTAACTGGCAGTTGTAAAAAAAAAATCAAATTTTTACAAACTGTCAGTAAATTTACTGGTGGTTAGCAACCCTGGTAGGCACCACTACTACAGTGATCTCTACTAGCTTCCCAGGCTTTATTGAGCAGCTCCCTTGTTGCATTTTGAGCACAGAACTTTGCTCACTCGGTGTGGGCTCTCTTTAAGGAACACTATATATTTTCTCAATGCATGCAAAGCATTCCCTGAATGGGCAAGGTAGTAAAAATGCAAACAGTTTTCTGAATGGTGCCTATGCCGATCGAGAGAGCGGCCTCCTGTGTTCATTAAGCAGCTGGTCAGCCACTCGGCATGGGACCTGGAGGCTGGCAGAAAGCACCATAGTAGCGGTGCTTAACCAGTTGCCGACCGTCCGCCGTCATATTACTGCGGGACGGTGGCACTGCTGGCGAGAGCCCGTAGCTATACGGCTCGCCCCCGAGTCCCGCGCGCGTGCCCGGTGGGTACGATCGCCCCTGGGCACACGCGATCGCTCGTTACAGAGCAGGGACCGGGAGCTATGTGTGTTAACACATAGCTCCCGGTCCTGTCAGCGGGGGAAACGCTGATCTTTTGTTCATACAATGTATAAACAGAAGATCAGTGATTTCCCCTAGTGAGGTCACCCCCCCATACAGTTAGAACACACCCAGGAACACACTTAACCCCTTCCCCGCCCCCAAGTGTTAACCCCTTCACTGCCAATGGCATTTTTATAGTAATCCAATGCATTTTTATAGCATTGATCGCTAAAAAAAAAATTCCAATGGTCCCAAAAAGTGTCCGAAGTGCCCGCCATAATGTCGCAGTACTGAAAAAAAATGCTGATCGCCGCCATTACTAGTAAAAAAAAATATTAATAAAAATGCCATAAAACTACCCCCTATTTTGTAAACGCTATAACTTTTGCGCAAACCAATTATGATTTTTTTTTACGAACAATATGTAGAGGAATAAACTCGGCCTAAACTGAGGAAAAAAATTTTTTTTATATATTTTTGGGGGATATTTATTATAGCAAAAAGTAAAAAATATTGCATTTTTTTCAAAATTGTCGCTCTATTTTTGTTTATAGCGCAAAGAATAAAAACCGCAGAGATGATCAAATACCACCAAAAGAAAGCTCTATTTGTGGGAAAAAAAAGGAAACCAATTTTGTTTGGGAGCCATGACCGCGCAATTGTCAGTTAAAGCAACGCAGTGCCGAATCGCAAAAAGTGCTCTGGTCAGGAAGGGGGTGAATTCCTCCGGGGCTGAAGTGGTTAATACAGTGATTTCCAACTTATGCAGGCACCCCCCAGGTATGACACACACATACCGTACTTACATTGTACAATGTAACTATGTAGAAAATGCCATACCTAAACTTAAGCTTTAAAATGTATGCTCGATCTCTCTAGCTGCAGCTGTTCTAAAAGGGTTTAATGTGGAAACCTCTGGCTGGCAGTGACAGCTGCAGTGTAACACTAAGCTCAGGAGCTGATCAGTTCAGGCTGCAATCCTGCAATAAAGCACTCAATATAAATGCTTACAGGCACTGAGGCCCGCAAAGTGTGAACAAGGAAACTGTTTACACGTCTGGAGCCGCCTGCCACTGTGTAGGCAGCCTATATTAGTCAATAGAAATACAGTCACTGTACAGCCACGCATTTGAGTGTGACAGGCATGCAGGGGTGAGGGGCACTTCCCTAAACGCAGATCATCTGCATTTGGGACATACGTCCATCTTTGTCTAATTGATGTCTATGAGCTGCTGTGTGCTCGATAACCAATGGCGTCCCTAGGGGGGGGCCAGAGGGGGCCCTGACCCCCCCCCAACATTATGCTGTGCCCCACCATGTGCCCCCCCCCCCCCAAATGTTTTTTTCTTTTTTTTGCATTTTTTGGATTTTGCTCGGGCCGCCACTGGAGTAACACAGTCTCTCCTGAGAGGGAGAGCATCCCCAGTCAGCTCCTGCAGGGGGTTCCTCCCCCCTCCCTTTGCTCACTGACACTGCATAATGCGAGCGATCACACAACCACAGCCGTCTGATCTGCTTCTTCCCCTGCATCCTCATTGGCACGGAGTGAGTTGCAGGAAGGACTCCATGAGCACTGTGGGGGGGGGGGGGCAAGCCTTTATCTCAGTTACTAAAAAAACAGACTGATTTCTCCTGCCCTTAAAGGGGTTGTAAAGGTTTGTTTTTTATTTTTTAAATAGGCTCCTTTAAGCTAGTACATTGTTGGTTCACTTACCTTTTCCTTCCATTTCCCTTCTAAATGTTTTTTTTCTTTGTTTTCTTTGTCTGAATTTCTCACTTCCTGCTCCTCCTCAGTAAGGTGTTCAGTAACCTGTTCTAAATGACTTTCCACTGCTCAGATGATGGTGGAAAGCTTACTGAGGAGAAACAGGAAGTGAGAAATTCAAACAAAGAAAAAAAAACATTTAGAAGGGAAATTGAAGGAAAAGGTTAGCGAACCAACAATGTACTAGCTTAAAGGAACCAATTTAGAAAATAAAAGACGAACCTTTACAACCCCTTTAAGACAGGAGAACCAGCCTGTAAATTCTGAGAGTGGTGACTGCAAGCTGATTCGAGTGTCAGTTTATGACACTCTTTCACAGCCCAGCAAAAACAACCACCCCCCCACTCTCCTCACATACGAGCAGGGAGAAATACAGCTCCTCCTCCTCCTCCTTCCAGTCCCGTCCACACTATCCTGGTGTGCTGTATCTGAAGAGAGGGGATGTGTGGGCGGGAAATATGAAAATCAGCAGCATTCTTGGCTGTGTGTGAATGATGCCTGAGATTCTAGCCTGGACCGTGGGTAAGTGTGTGCACTGCAGACTGCAGTACACTGTAATCACTGAACTGCAATATGTCCATCCCTTCTCTCCCCCATCTGTCTCCCTCCCCCTCTCCTGTTCTTTCAATACATTCAATATTTACTTTCAGTTAGGCAGGTAATATACAGTGCAAATTTGTTTCCTGCATCCGCAGATTGCAGGAAAGAAACTTGCATGATTCCCCCATCAACACAGACAGTGCTAACAGGTGAATATCCCTCCTGCCCAACAATTGTATTCTCCCGACAAACAGTGATTATCACTAGTGGCTATACAGCAACCACTAGTGATAATCATAAGAGAATCTGCTCATTAATGGTTCAAATCTCGGAAAGTTCCTGCTGAACCAGCTGAGATTTAAATGGTCCATGGCTGGTCTTAGATCTTAGGCAGCCCATACATTGATCACTTTTTTCATTCAACTATTAGGTTGAATGAAAAAAAAAAAAAGAAATGATCCAATCCTCCCAGTGTGGACCAGTGCTGGAACAACCAGAGATGCTGTCCTGTCCCGGGTATTCACAGCACTGGTCTCTGTCTCCATGGCAGCGGTGGCAGCACATTGGAACCCAGTGCTGGTTACTTTATGGGGCTGATTTACAGGAGGGCAGCACAATTTGTTGTTAGAGATGGGCTGGGTATGTTCAAAATTACACATGCCAGATCCTGCCAGGAAGCCCACACTGCACAGCGCTAATCACAGGCAGTGAGACATTTCCCAGTCCGCAGCTGCACAGATCAGGAAATGTCTCACTGGCTGTGATTAGCACTGTGGAGTGTCGGCTTCCTGGCAGGAGATTGGGCATGTGGGATTTCAAACACACCCGAGCCCATCTCTATTGGTTGTAGACAGTGGAGCTCCCTGCAGGTTGCTTAGCAGCAGTGGAGCCTTCTCTGACATGCTGATCGGGATGCAATCCAGGTGATGCTCCCAGTCAAGTCCTAATTTTAAATAGGGATTTTATTGATCACACTTTAAAGGCATAGAGCCACATGGCTGCTGAACATACTTTTGTCCCTGTCCCCCCATGTACCCCCCTAAATATTAAAGCTGGAGACGCCACTGTCGATGACAGAAAAGCATTTGAGCAGGTTCTAGACCAGGGGTGGGCAAACTTTTTGACTTGAGTGCCGCAATGGGTTCATATATTGGACCCGGGGGCCGGACCAAGAGTAGATGGACGGTGTGTATGTGTGAATTAATATGAATTAAATTTATATTTGTAAATGTTTCGATTAATTTAAGGTAGAAAAGAATAAAAAGAGTTATTTTACAAAACTACAATTGATGGCACAGTGGCTGTGTTTGATGGCATGGCACAGTGGTGACAATTGATGGCACAGTGATTGCTTTTGATGGCATGGCACAGTGGTGACAATTGATGGCACAGTGATTGCTTTTGATGGCGTGACACAGTGGTGACAATTGATGGCACAGTGGCTGCATTTGGCATGGCACAGTGGTGACAATTGATGGCACAGTGGCTGCGTTTGATGGCATGGCACAGTGGCTGCATTTGGCATGGCACAGTGGTGACAATTGATGGCACAGTGATTGCTTTTGATGGCATGGCACAGTGGTGACAATTGATGGCACAGTGATTGCTTTTGATGGCGTGACACAGTGGTGACAATTGATGGCACAGTGGCTGCATTTGGCATGGCACAGTGGTGACAATTGATGGCACAGTGGCTGCGTTTGATGGCATGGCACAGTGGCTGCATTTGGCATGGCACAGTGGTGACAATTGATGGCACAGTGATTGCTTTTGATGGCATGGCACAGTGGTGACAATTGATGGCACAGTGATTGCTTTTGATGGCATGGCACAGTGGTGACAATTGATGGCACAGTGGCTGCGTTTGATGGCATGGCACAGTGGTGACAATTAATGGCACAGTGGCTGCATTTGATGGCATGGCACAGTGGTGACTATTGATGGCACAGTGATTGCTTTTGATGGCATGGCACAGTGGTGACAATTGATGGCACAGTGGCTGCGTTTGATGGCATGGCACAGTGGTGACAATTGATGGCACAATGGCTGCATTTGATGGCATGGCCCCACAGCTCTGGGCCCCCTGCATGTTACACAGACACCCTTTAGTTTACACCCCCTTCAGTGCAGACACCCCCCTTAGTGAAACCCCCCTCAGTGCAAACCCCCAGTGCAAACACCCCCCTCCCCATTCAGTACCTCAGATCAGCTCAGCGACGATCACGGCACATGGACAGAAGGCCTCCTTCGTACACACAGAGAGGAGGGGGAGGTGGCAGCGGCTTCACTCGGCTGTGCCTGTGTGCCGAGCACCGCTAACAAAAAAAGTGTTGCCTATAGTTCTACTTTAGGCACAAATTTCTGATAATTTTATGGAGAGGACTAAGAAGATATAACCATGCCGATGGTGCAGCAGAAAACATATAGTACAGTGAGGAAGGTTTGTGGTCCAGGATGATAAGACAGTCAAAATTAGAAGCAGCTTGCGTTATACTAACAGTGTAGTACAAGCTGGTGGGGACTCTTTCCGTGCTGCCCCCCTGGAAAGTGCTGCCCTAGGCCTGGGCCTTGTTGGCCTAGGCCAGGATACAGCATTGGTCCTGGGATCAGTAGCCACGTGGAACAGCTACCACTAGGACTACACCATATTTTGCTACACCATAGGGGCCTGCACTCCCTTCCTGCAAAGGGCATTTGCTTTGGGCCTGGCTGAGCCAGTGTCAGGCCTGAAATTCAGTGTTAGCTAGTCCTGGAAGTTGTACTTCTAAAAGCAAGTTTGTAGCAGAGGAGAAGTGTGTATATACCGGATATATATAGTTACAGTAAGTCCCCTAAGAATTCCTATTGATCACCTGAGCATCCCATATGTAATAATATAGCATATACAATTGCGCATGGAGTAAATTGGAATTATGCTGGTCAAATCAAATACATTTTTGATGAACAACCCGTGTCAATATGAATAAGGTTGATCAGCTCCAAAAATAAATAATAGTAAGTAAAAAAGCTGCTCCTTAATACACACACACACGGTGCACAGGCCTGGGCCCCTTCCTTCATTTTTCCTGTCGCCCCTGCCCAAATCTCTCTCTCTCTCTCTCTCTCTCTCTCTCTCTCTCTCTCTCTCTCTCTCTCTCTCTCTCTCTCTCTCTCTCTCTCTCTCTCTCTCTCTCTCTCTCTCTCTCTCTCTCTCTCTCTCTCTCTCTCTCTCTCTCTCTCTCTCTCGCCTAGAGGAGGATTGGAGAAGGAGGTTTCCCACTGTACACAAGTGGTTTACATATTTGGTGTAATGAGCGAATCTTGGCCCACTTATGCCGCGTTCCGTTTTCCAACAGAATTCCGCTCAAGCTTGGCTTGCATACACACGGTCACACAAGAACGCAGTGACGTACAACACTACAATGAGCCGAGAAAATGGAGTTGAATGCTTCCGAGCATACGTCTAATTGTTTCCGAGCATGCGTCTGAATTTTGCGCCTCAGAATTGCTACGAAACAAACGGAATTTCCAATAGGAATTTCTTCCGACAGAAAATTTGAGAATTAGCTCTCAATCTTTTGTTGGCGGAAATTTCGACAGCAAAAGTCCAATGGAGTATACACACGGTCGGAATTTCGGACCAAAAGCTTACATCAGAATTTCTTGTCGGAATTTCCGATAGTGTGTACGCAGCTTTAGAAGGAGGTGTACAGGTTTTTCACCTATTGGTGGAGGCAGATTGAAGATTTATGTGTGTCACTAATTGCACTGTGCAGTTTGATATATCACAATTACTAAGGACTGAATGGAGAACTTTTTTTTTTTTTTGCTTTTATCATATTTTATTTTTCATTGTTGTGCTACACTAATTGAGACATATACAGTATGATTTGTTGTGGAGCCACCTGCACAGTGTTTGAGCAAGCAACAACACAACAACAGTTGGTTGTTCATTTATTTTACATTTTGCATTGCAATATCTTATTTATCATTGGTGTAGGTTGCGCTGATTTCACTTGAGTTTAGAAACCAAGGGCATGTCTCCATGATTATTGCGCAAATAAGGCTCCTGAGCCTTCTAAATGGTAAGAGGATATACAAAATAGTTGAAACTATGGGTAAGAGCTTGATATAGAAAAAAGGGGAAGCAGCTTTGATCCAAATGATTAAGACCCCTTTCACATTGAGGAGTTTTTCAGGCGGTACAGCGCTACAAATAGCGCTGCTATACCGCCTGAAAAACTCCTTCACTGCATACTCAATGTGAAAGCCCTAATGGCCCATACACACGATCCGAATATCGGCAGACGGATCGTACGACTTTTTTCACTTAATAATCGCGAGTAAAATAAAATAGGTTTTTAAACTCACGAAAATTCTCGTACGATAGAAAAAAACGATCGGAAGTGATGTCACGTGTTGTAATGTATTTGTATTGTATTGTCGGACAACGGCTGTACTGACTAAACGAAAATCGTACGATCGGACATCGGACGAGAAAAATTTTCGCGCTTGTCCGATCGAATTTAATCGGATGAACGGTCGTGATCGGCTGTCGAAAGTAGTGTACACACGATCCGAAAATCGTACGATCCATCATCGGACGATCGTTTTCGTCCGATATTCGGATCGTGTGTATGGGCCATAAGGCTTTCACGCTGGCGGGAGAGAAAAAAATCTCCTGTCAGCAGCATCTTTGGAGCAGTGAGAGGAGCGGCGTGTATAGTGCTCCTTCACCGCTCCTTCCCATTGAAAACAATGGGAAACCGTGGCAACACCGCCTGCAATGCGCCTCTATAGGCTGAGTCTTTCAAGGTGGTGATGTGTTTTATATCTGGTGAGGACATGTGGTTGGAGATGTGGACACACAAAAGGTAACAAATGAGAGTAAGAAGGGAACTCAGTGCGCTATAGTAACTCTGAAAGATCAGAAGTTCTGTTCTGTAATAAGAAGTAATGTTCTGTGGTTTACAGCGTAGTGCACATGTGTCTATGCTGTGGGTTAGCTGAACTTTTCCATAGACTCTGCCAGTGCAAAAACCGGCACTGTAGAGGAAGCATCGGCTTATGGGGCTCTGCTCTGCAGCCTCTTTCTTCCTCTACCACCAGCTTCATTCACAACACTGATGCTGTGGTATGGCGGGTCGGCAACCTGCGATCTGGGATTGCCAGTCCACCATTTCAGAGCACGAAGTCGCGTGCCACATCAGAGGGCTCCGCGGGCCATATGTGGCCCCCAGGCCACTGGTTGGCCACCCCTGATATAGAGCAATCTAGAGAAGATCAGGAAAAATAATGAGGGGGGGGGGTAGTTTTTTATCTTTGGTGAACAGAAACTGTCCTCACTGGGACATTGTATTATTATAACAGCTCCTGCTGCCTTCAGAAAATAATGATCAGCTGGAGCCACTGAGTTGGACAAAAATTTGTTGACTTGTCCCCTTGACTGAATTTGATCAAATGATCGACTTCTGTTGAACAGGGAAGGCCACACACTAATAGAAATTTGCCTTGTCTCAGATGAACCAGACAAACTTTGACCTATCTATGGTCAACTTTAGTACTAGAAATCAGGTCTACAGCTCTGAAGAAGATGTCATTTGTTGGCCAGCCTAGTGCAAATTCCATGTTGTCATCCGTGATTCACAGGAAGATTATAAATTACCTGAACTGGAAAATGTTGGTGTGCTCTAAAATGGCCATTATCAACTCATGCTGTAGATTTATAGGACACGGTTGTCCCAAGGGGCCACTGAATGGTTGCAAAATGCAGTCACTAATGTCCACCTAGTTATATCGGTTATTAAAATAATGATTTGTTAACACTGCCAGCTGCTGCATCCAGAAATGCTTTCTCTAACAATCAAGCGATCCAGGGGCTTACTACACAGTGACCTACTTCTCGTGGCATGCTGAAATTATCTCAAGCATGAAAACACTGACGGAAGAACCTGAAATGCACACTGTCTGGCTCTCAGCAGGAAAAAAAACTGTTTGTCTAAAATCCTTGGATAGATAAAAAAAACTAAAGTTAATATGTTACTGCAACATATATTTATACAGAGTTGCAGGAATATATACTGATTATTGATTTAAAAAAATACTACAAAGAATATTTTTTTCTAGAAAATAATAATAGTCAGCATGGATTCATAAAAGACCAACGTGATAGATAGATAGATAGATAGATAGATCAGTGGCGTCACTAGGGTTGGTGTCACCTGGTGCGGTAATACTTGGTGACACCCACTAAGCACTAAGCAGGCTAGTGCGTCAGTGCGGCTCTCCCCCTTAAACTACCAGAATGGATGGAGCTGGAATGGAATTGGGTGGATGGATGGAGCCAGGCCCGGACTGGCCATAGGGCATACCGGGCAAATGCCCGGTGGGCCGTGGCGGCCTGCGGGCCGGTTGTGGTCCGCGAACGGCCCGCGAACGGCCCTCGCGGCCCACGAACGGCCCCCGGCGGCTATTAAGCCTCACTGTGCCCATCAAATGCAGCCACTGGGCCCATCAAATGCTGCTACTAGGCCATCAATTGTCATCACTGTGCCATGCCATCAAACGCAGCCACTGTGCCATGCCTTCAAACGCAGCCACTGTGCCATCAATTGTCACCACTGTGCCATGCCATCAAACGCAGCCACTGTGCCATCAATTGTCACCACTGTGCCATGCCAACAAACGCAGCCACTGTGCCATCAATTGTCACCATTGTGCCATGCCATCAAACACAGCCACTGTGCCATGAATTGTCACCACTGTGCCATGCCATCAAACGCAGCCACTGTGCCATGCCATCAAACGCAGCCACTGTGCCCTTTAATTGTCGCCACTGTGCCAATTGATGCCACTGTGCCCTTTAATTGTTGCCACTGAGCTCATTGTCGCCACTGAGCTCATTGTCGCCACTGTACCCATTGATGCCAGTGTGCCCATTGATGCCACTGTGCCCATTGTCGCCACTGTGCCCATTGTCGCGGCTGAGCCAGAGGGGGCGGCTGAGCCAGAGGGAGAGGCGCTCCGGCGCCCTCTATAGACGCACTGCCACTGTCTGTCTATCTATCTATCTTCTTTCTTTCTATCTATCAATCTATTTTTATCTATCTATCTAGATCTATCTACCTATCTTCCTTCCTTCTCTTCTTTTTTTCTGTCTTTATCTATCTTCCTTCCTTACTATCTTCTATCTTTATTTATCTATCTATCTATCTATCTATCTATCTTCATTTCTTTATCTACCTTTCTTTCTGTATCTATCTCCCTTCCTTCCCTTCTTTCTATCTATCGTTATCTTTATTTCTTTATCTATCTTCCTTTCTTCCCTTCTTTCTTTCTATCTTTATATTTCTTTCTTTATCTATCTAGTATTCATTCTTTATCCATCTTCCTTCATTTCTATCTATCTATCTATCTATCTATCTATCTATCTATCTTCCTTCCCTTCTTTCTTTCTATCTGTATCTATCTTTCTTTATCTATCTTCCTTCCTTCCCTTCTTTCTATCTGTATCTATCTTTCTTTATCTATCTTCATTCCTTCCCTTCTTTCTTTATCTATCTTTCTTTCTTTCTTTCTTTCTCTATCTTCCTTCCTTCCCTTCTTTCTTTCTATCTGTATCTATCTTTCTTTATCTATCTTCCTTCCTTCCCTTCTTTCTATCTGTATCTATCTTTCTTTATCTATCTTCCTTCCTTCCCTTCTTTCTTTATCTATCTTTCTTTCTTTCTTTCTTTCTCTATCTTCCTTCCTTCCCTTCTTTCTTTCTATCTGTATCTATCTTTCTTTATCTATCTTCCTTCCTTCCCTTCTTTCTTTATCTATCTTTCTTTCTTTATCTATCTTCCTTCCTTCCCTTCTTTCTTTCTATATGTATCTATCTTTCTTTATCTATCTTCCTTCCCTTCTTTCTTTATCTATCTTCCTTCCTATCTATCTATCTATCTTCCTTCCCTTCTTTCTTTCTATCTGTATCTATCTTTCTTTATCTATCTTCCTTCATTCCTTCCCTTCTTTCTTTCTATCTGTATCTATCTTTCTTTATCTATCTTCCTTCCTTCCCTTCTTTCTTTATCTATCTTTCTTTCTTTATCTATCTTCCTTCCTTCCCTTCTTTCTTTCTATCTGTATCTATCTTTCTTTATCTATCTTCCTTCCTTCCCTTTTTTCTTTATCTATCTTTGTTGCTTTATCTATCTTCCTTCCTTCCCTTCTTTCTATATTTATCTATCTTTATTTCTTCATCGATCTTCCTTCCCTTCTTTCTTTCTATCTCTCTTTATCTATCTTCCCTTCTTGCTTTCTATCTTTATCTATCTTTCTCTATCTATCTTCCTTCCCTTCTTTCTTTCTATATTATCCATTCTTTCTTTATCCATCTTCCTTTCTTTTTTATCTATCTATATCTATCTATCTTCCTTCCTCCCCTTATTTCTTTCTATCTTTTATCTTTCTTTATCTTCCTTCCTTCCCTTCTTTCTATATGTATCTATTTTTTATCTATCTATCTATCTATCTATCTTAATCTTTCAATCTATCTTTCTTTATCTCACCTCACATCCCGTCATTAACCCCCCCTGTGCCCCCCCCCCCCCCCTGGGCTGCTCAGTCTAAAATGCCCGGGCCTATTTTTTGTCCCAGTCCGGGCCTGGATGGAGCACAGGATTAGATTGGGGTGGTGGATAGAGCTGGAATGGGATCAGGGGAATGGATGGAGTAGGGATAAGATCGGGGGGATGGATGGAGCGGGGATAGATGGAGCGGGATAGGATCAGGGGGGATGAATGGCACAGGGACAGGATCAGGAAGGATGGATGGTGCAGGGATAGGATCAGGGAGGATGGATGGAGCGGGATAGGATCAAGGGGGATGGATGGTGCAGGGATAGGATCAGGGGGATGGATGGCGCAGGTATGGGATCAGGAGGGATGGATGGCGCAGGGATAGGATCAGAGAGGATGGATAGAGCGGGATAGGATCAGGGGGGATGGATGGCGAAGTATCCTGTAGCATACCTCAGACTCAGAGAAGGCGCTGACTGTAGCATGGTGTCATGGTTCCTGTGTAAACAGTAAGCAGTGAAAACAGTCTCAGTGTTGTGGCCACGCTGTGTCGTCATGTGTCAGTCCTGTCAGTCTCTGCCTCGCTCCCTCCTCCCCCACTCTCCCTGCACATCGCAAGGAGTAGAAGAGATCCCGGAAGGGAAGGAGGGAGCTGCGGCGCACCTCTCAATGCGGCGCCAGTCTGGCGGGTGTCACCCGGGTGCGGGCCGCACCCCCCGCACCCCTATAGCAACGCCTGTATGATAGATAGATAGATAGATAGATAGATAGATAGATAGATAGATAGATAGATAGATAGATAGATAGATAGATAGATAGAAAACTTAAGCCTAGCCTTGTACACACTATTAGAAAATGTGAATAAATGATCTGTATTCAAAATGATCATTTAATTTTCTGTTCCTTATTAGACTGCTTTCAAGAGCTGATATGAACTGTTCAGATGAAAATTTCCAAAGGGATATGAAAGAAAGTTTACTGCTCAGAGGTCCCAGGGTGGAGTCCAAACGCCTGGGTGCAGGCACTGCAATAGTATGCAAAAATGTATAGAGAAAAACCGGGATGGCCGCACTCCAAAAAAATGTTCCTTTTAATAAAACTGGTCACAACATGAACATGTCACAGCAAAAAATCAGGAGAACACCTGACGCGTTTCACACTATCATACAGTGCTTATTCATTGTATGATAGTGTGAAACGCGTCAGCTATTCTCCTGATTTTTTGCTGTGACATGTTCATGTTGTGACCAGTTTTATTAAAAGGAACATTTTTTTGGAGTGCGGCCGTCCCGGTTTTTCTCTATACATTTTTCCAAAGGGATATGTTGTAAACTTTTTCTTGTTGGTTATCATAACGTTCGATTTTCGTTTAATTAGTACAGAAATCGTCCTATTAAAATCCAATGAGCAAGTTAGCGCATCATCTGAAACAAAATGCAACCATAGACCACACATAGACTGTAGCTACATACATGGGACGCCGACGTTGTATTTTGTCGTACGAGAATTATCATACTATATAATGTCACTTAAAAAAAGAAAAAGGTATATCGTAGGCCTATAATACACCTCCCAGCGCCTGATAGATCAAACTTTGCAAAAAACTGGACAACAAAAAGCAATTGACAGATAACTTCAAGATAGTGTGGATGAATGACTGTGATCCACAGCCAGACATCAGAGGAGAGCAGCTGTTTAAATAAATAGCAAATATAAAAAAAATGGTAAACACACTATAAAACAAATGTACAAATAGTTAAAACCACAAACAGCGCTGGTAGTGGTAATTCAGTGTAGTTCCCAAAAAGAGACACCACTTCTACACTTAAGTGCAGCAACAATGATAAAGTGCATCAGTGAAATGAGAAATTGTCCGTTGATAGCTGAGTGTGGAAAAAGCAGATAGCAAGCACCTTCCACCTGGATTCTCAGAGACACTGCGTCTGATAAAAATTCCCCCCTGGGGTACGCACTCACCGGAAAGCTCTAAAAAGAAAGGTAATGTATGAATATCCTCAGACTGATACAGCTCTTCACAATAAAGGCAATCAAAATCATCTGTTATGAGTCTCCAATTTAAGCAAAAAACACAGAAAAAAGGCATATAGCGTAATTCCGTTTAATGAGTAAAAAGATTCCCCACAGACAATGTTCCCTTCAAATTATGCACGTACATTAAATAAAATAAACAGCGCATATAATCACCATCTCCGTTACAGGAGGAGAGCCGTGCTGACCGGGTGAGTTAGCTGGAATACAGCGTTTCCTGGTTGTAGACGTGACTCTGGTGGAGCGCAAGTGTCACTTCCTGGCGTCGTAGAAGCCACGCCCTGACACGTTTCGTCATAGGACTTCGACAGAGGGCGTGGTTCCACGACAGCAGCCGAGGATTTAAGAAGGCCATCCGATCAGCATTGCTCCAATCAGCGCAAAGACGGGGCGGATCATGGTGCTTGTCCCGCCCTGCCAATGGTAGCTGACGATATCAAGCAACGGACTGAGACGGGGCTACGAACATTAACGTGCCACATACAGTATTTAGTTTAGAACCAATGACGGCCAAACATTTTATACTGCGGGCATAACACAGTAAATAGCGTATGATGCGCACATAATCACTTTTTTTTTCCTTTAATGATATTAATTATTATGATTGTAAAAGTGATTATGTGCGCATCATACGCTATACACTGAATTACCACTACCAGCGCTGTTTGTGGTTTTAACTATTTGGACATTTGTTTTATAGTGTGTTTACCATTTTTTTTATATAATGTCACTTGTTTTCCATATGGGACTAGATGGGACTAGCATGCAAAAAAACAAAAACACCGCCGGTGTCTCGTGATCGGGGGTCACAGAGCTGAAGAATGGGGAGATGTCAATGTAAACACTCTCCCCGTTCTTCCTAGTGACAGGTCACTGATCGTCTGCTCCCTCTCACCGGGAGCAGCGATCAGTGACGTATCACTCATAGTCGTAGAATCGCTCCCTAGGACACACTTAAGCCCTTCCTAGCCCCCTAGTGGTTAACCACTTCACTGCCAGTCACATTTACACAGTAATCAGTTCCTTTTTTATAGCACTGATCGCTGTATAAATGTGAATGGTCCCAAAATAGCGCCAAACCAATCAATAAACGAATATTGCGATTTTTTTATCAAAAATATGTAGAAAAATACGTATCGGCCTAAACTGAGGAAAAAAATTGTTTATTTTTATATATTTTTGGGGGATATTTATTATAGCAAAAAGTAAAAAATATTGTTGTTTTTTTTCAAAATTGTCGCTCTATTTTTGTTTATAGCGCAAAAAATAAAAAACACAGAGATGATCAAATATCACCAAAAGAAAGCTCTATTTGTGGGGAAAAAAGGATGTCAATTTTGTTTAGGAGCCATGTCGCACGACCGCGCAATTGTCAGTTAAATCGAAGCAGTGCCGAATCGCAAAAAGTGCTCTGGTCTTTGGCCAGCCAAATGGTCCAGGGCTGAAATGGTTAAATAAAATAAATAATAGAATTTAAAAAAATGTAATGTGCCCCTGTCCCCCCTTGCACATGCGCACATGTAGGTCTCACACGCATATGTAAATGGTGATCACAGCACAAGTATGAGATATTTGTCATTGCACGGCAGAGTGAGAGCAATAATTCTAGCACCAGACTTCCTGATTAGCTGTACACTAGTAGCAAGTAATCCAGTGCACTGAGATATGGTCACTTTAATATACTTTCATTTATTGCCCCCTTAAAGAGGTTAATAAAAGTCAGCAGCTACAAATACTGTAGCTGCTGACTTTTAATATCAGGAAACTTGCCTGTCCAGGGATCCAGAATCTCACCTAGGCTACTTCTTCACTGGCTTTCAAGTTACCGGCGCTGGCATCCTAACTATTAGCAGACGGCTGTGCTGCTTGCGGCTTTACAGCCAGCTGTCCACTGCGCATGTGCAAGCCACACTGTGCTCTGTGAATGGTCTTGCAGTCTTCTGGGACCTGTGACATGTCCCAGAAGACTGAGGGGAGGGAGGGGAAGAGAATTTCCGCTTGCATTGCCTAGGCGATCTGAGCGAAAGTGGAAGCCGTTACCTGTCAAAACCATGTACGCCCCCCCCAAAAAAATTGACCTGCCAAATGTATCAGAGGAGGGGGAGGAGGACTTAAAGCAGAACTTCCCCTTTTGGGTGAAGTTTGCTTTAAGTATAAACATCAACATCACAGCATGATAAAGCTGGCTTACTTCCGATTCTGGTCATGTATGATTACATAGTGTGACTCCCCCCCGATGTGACCCTTGACTTCTTCCTTTACACAGCATGGGTTAATACATGTATATTAAAGCAGCCATATCTCAGTGCATTGGATTTAAATGCACCTGTAGCACCCACTTAGGTAGGTGCTAGGATTAGGGCAATATAATTTCTGTTCACCTGCCTAATAGGAGGATAGTTGATGACATTTACTTTTTTCCCCAGAGTTGAGAACCTCTTTAAAGAGGAAGTAAACCCTCTCGGGAAAAAAAAAAATTCACCCTGCAAGACAAAAGGCATATTAATGTCGCTCCAGCCAATCACAGGTGGGTCGGGCCTGAAGGATGCTGAGAGAGTGTATTTATTCTTTGGATTCACTGAGCACAAGGTCTTTCCCAGGAGAGAATTGTACCAGCCAGGGCTGGACTGGGACAAAAATTTGGCCCTGGACTTCATCCAGACTGGCCCACTTTGACAGGTCTCTCCCATGGCGTCCGGACAACTCGCGCCCGGCCACCCGAGCCCCCTCTCCCCCTTCAGTTGTCACTAGCCATTCTACTTTATTAGAGTAGAACGGCTGGTAATTGTACTCTTATAGGCAGTACCAGTGGGGAAGCTAGACATTATTTCACCCGGGGCAAAGAATCAGTTTGTTGCCCCCCTTATGGGACAAGATTAGACAGAAGTGAGAAACTTCCAGGCCATAGCTGTTTAGTTAGCTGTCTGTCCCCTCCCCCATGCTCCTCTGTCGCCCCCCTGCTCCTCCCTCTGCTTCTCTGTTCCCCACCAGGTGAGCGCTACGGGAAGGGAGAGACAGAGGAGCAGAGGGGGGTGGTGGTCTGCTGTTACTGAAGCCGGCCCACTGAGCCATCGGCCCACCGGGAAACTCCCTGTAGTCCCAATGGCCAGTCCATCCCTGGTAGCAGCTAGGGGAGAGGCTGCTGCCACCCCTTGCACCGGCTTCCATGTGGCTTCAGGTGGGGGACCTGAGGGTTTGAATTAGAGAGTGAGAGAGTATGCTGCCATGCGGCCACAGATGGCAGTCCTTAAGGTTGATGTTGGTGAAAGTGACCCTGGTTCTGCAGAAAGCTGGTTGAAGGGGCTGTCCATAGAAGCTCTGGTCTGGTATCACTGGTATAGGAGAAATCCTCACTTCCTGTTCTTCTGTCTGTAACTCCACACAGTAATGCAAAGCTTTCTCCCTGGTGTGGAGTGTCGTGCTCGCCCCCTCCCTTGGACTACAGTAGAGTCAGGACGCCCATTAACACACAGCTCCTTTTTCTATCTGCAAAATAGAGAGCGTCCTGACTCTCCTGTAATCCAAGGGAAGGAGCGAGCACGACACTCCACACCAGGGAGAAAGCCTCACATTACTGTGTGGAGTTACAGACACAAGAACAGGAAGTGAGGATTTCTCAGAAGAAATAAGGACATCGAAGGATGAGGTAAGTGAAGGAGAACTGCACTAAGGTAAAGGAAGCTATTTAGGAAAAAAAATTGTACCTTTACAACTAGGGTTGTCCCGATACCAGTATCGGGACAGATACCGAGTATTTGCGGGAGTACTTGTACTCCCGCAAATACCCCCGATGTCTAAATAGAATACTACCCCCCCCCCCCCCGCCACCGCCGCCGCATCGAAAGCCGCAGCTGCATGGGTTAAACAGTGTGCGGGAACATCACAGCTTTCATTTGAATAGCTGTAGTGTTCCCGCTGCGTATAGACACTCCCCCTTGCTCGGGATTGGATGGGTGATCGTGATCTGTCCAATCCCGAGCAAGGGGGAGTGTCTATATGCGCGGGGAAAACAGCTATTTAAATAAATGCTGTGATTTTCCCCGTGCGGCGGTTTTCGGCGGCTAGGGGGACATGGCTGGAGGGACATGGCTGCATATGTGGGGGACATGGCTGGGGGGAAATGGCTGCATATGTGGGGGACATGGCTGCGGGGACATGGCTGCATATGTGGGGGACAGGACTGCGGGGACATGGCTGCATATGTGGGGGACAGGACTGCGGGGACATGGCTGCATATGTGGGGGACATGGCTGGAGGGACATGGCTGCATATGTGGGGGACATGGCTGGAGGGACATGGCTGCATATGTGGGGGACATGGCTGGAGGGACATGGCTGCATATGTGGGGGACATGGCTGGAGGGACATGGCTGCATATGTGGGGGACATGGCTGGGGGGACATGGCTGCATATGTGGGGGACATGGCTGGGGGGAAATGGCTGCATATGTGGGGGACATGGCTGGGGGGAAATGGCTTCATATGTGGGGGACATGGCTGGGGGGAAATGGCTTCATATGTGGGGGACATGGCTGGAGGGACATGGCTGCATATGTGGGGGACATGGCTGGGGGGAAATGGCTGCATATGTGGGGGACATGGCTGCATTTGTGGGGGACATGGCTGCATTTGTGGGGGACATGGCTGCATTTGTGGGGGACATGGCTGCATTTGTGGGGGACATGGCTGCATATGTGGGCAGGGCAGGACTTAGGGTGGTGGGGGCCCCTGGGCTTGAGTGTTGAAGGGGCCCCCTGGAGCGAGAAGGGATCATAGTTGTTGAGCGGGGGGGGGGGCATTAAAGTTGTTCAGCGGGGGGGTGACTCTCACCTGTGCACGGAATTTGTCGGCTCTCTTCCCTTCAGCAGACATCCCCACATTGCTCCGGTTCCTCCTGGGGGGAGGTTTTGCAGTTGTTGAATGGAGGGGGGGGGTGCCTCTCACCTGTGCCGACAGCCAGGGCCACAGACTGTCATTAGCCCGGCTGTCGGCTTTCTTCCCTTCAGCAGCCACAGTCCTCCACACACCGCTCCGGTTCCTCCTGCTTCCGTGCTGCCTTCTATTGCAGTGCGGGAAAATTAACTCTTTTGCGCCAGCTTAAGGCATGGGCCCCCTGGAGCAGAGAGAACCGGGGGGGGGGTGCTGCCGCCTGAAATTGAGAAGCGAGGGGGCTGCCGCAAATTGAGAGAGAAGCAGGGGGGCCTTTACAAAAAAAAGAAGAAAGAAAAAAAAAAATATATATATATATATATATATATATTATATATTGTAGTAGTCTGGTACCCCAGGGATGTGGTGACCCAGGGTTCTCAACTGGTCTGGTTGAGGGGCTCCAGGAAACTAGTAGTTTACAGAAGAAACTGGCCTTCCAGTTTCCTCATTTGTTAATAAAATCCAGTTTGGGACCTGGAGCCCGGGGATTTCACAGAGATCTGGGTGGGATGATATCCCCAGTCCTGGGTCCAGACTGTGAGATAGATCAGCACACTGATTGTGCAGGTGGGTGTGGTCCTGATAGGAAACTCAGGACCAGCATTCTGGGCTCCACCCTCCCGAGGAGACCAGGCTTGTAATGGCCCATACACACGATCCGAATATCGGCCGACGGATCGTACGACTTTTTTCGCTTAATAATCGCGAGTAAAATAAAATAGGTTTTAAACTCACGAAAATTATCGTACGATAGAAAAAAAACGATCGGAAGTGATGTCACGTGTTGTATTTGTATTGTATTGTCGGACGACGGCTGTACTGACTAAACGAAAATCGGACGATCAGACATCGGACGAGAAAAATTTTCCGATCCGATTGTCCGATCGAATTTAAATCGGATGAACGGTCGTGATCGGCTGTCGAAAGTAGTGTACACACGATCCGAAAATCGTACGATCCATCATCGGACGATCGTTTTCGTCCGATATTCGGATCGTGTGTATGGGCCATAAGGGAGTACCCAGAGAGTGCAGGTGTGCACGGAATTAGCTGGAGAGTGCAGGCTGCACTGTGAGAAACCCCAGAGACCTGAGTGAGGTTGCTGACAGGAGTCAGGAAGGTTCCATGCTGGAGCCTAAGCAGTTGGGCTACTGCTGAGGAGAGCCAGGTGGCTCGGTATTTTCTTTAGACGTGTAAGCCAGGAGGCTGAAGGTATCGTTCTGTGTGGACAGAGAAAACCCCTGCGTGGGAAACCTATGTTTGGACTTTTGTTTATTTTTGCCTTTTCAATAAAAGTGGGCCAACAAGCCCTTAAAGAGAGTTCCTGACTGGCGTGAATCGCTTAAAACGCATATCCCACTTGAGCTAACAACCCCCAATATTACAAGTGGTGGATTCAGCGGGCACAAGGCGGTGAAATCCGGGTCCTTGCTCTACAAAGGGAGATATACGCAAATATGCGGCCCCACGGATAAACACCCAGTCCAGTAGGGCTGCATATTTGCATATGGTCGGCATGAAGGGGTTAAATATCAGTTGTCTTCGTTTTAATAGGAGCTCTGTCATTTTTTTATGTTGTCGGTAAAAAATTTGCTCAGCCAATAAATTTTAGATGTTTCGCCAGTAAAAAAAAGTTTACAGGAGGTTGGCAACACTGCTTGTAACTGAGGAGCTTTGCCCTGCAACTACTACTACTACTACTAGTACTACTACTAAGGGACTTTGCTCATTCCCGAAATGACTTTGTTGCTACTTCTACAGAGAAATCTGCTATCTGCTCTCAGCAAGGACTTCACCAGAGCTTAAAGCGGAGTTCCACCCAAAAATGGAACTTCCGCTTATCCCACTCCTCACTCCCTTACATGCCACATTTGGCATGTAATTTTTTTTTTGGGGGGGGGGGGGGGGTGGGGGCTTTAGGAGGAGTGGGACTTCCTGTCCCACTTCCTCCTTCCACCGAGGGGCTGGTTAGGCGATTAAGCTTAATCGCCTACAGCAGCCCCTCCCTGTAGGCGATCGCATGGGACACATGACAGGTCCCATGTGATCGCCTGTCCAATCAGCGGCGGGCCGCGCGCGCATGCGCAGTGCCGCTTGCGCATGCGCAGTGGGTGCCCGGCCATGAAGCCGAAGGAGAGGGGGGGGGAGAGGAGCGGAGCCCCGGCCGGCTCGTTGCTGGAACCCTGAAGCAGGTAAGTGATTGTTTATTAAAAGCCAGCAGCTACACTTTTTGTAGTTGCTGACTTTTAATAAACATAAAACAAGGCTGGAACACCCCTTTAACCAAGAGATCAGTTAGATCAGTCCTCAATTGTGAATAGTTTTATTTCTTTGAGTATCCCACTAAATACCCTCCCCTATCCAAGTTCTCCAAAAAATAAAACAAAAACAAAACCCTTACACTTGCTATTAAAGACAATGAGCGGAAGTAGCCGAATAGCGCCGCACCTCCCGGCCAATCCGGTTGCTCCTCCTCCTGGCCAATCAGGTGTAGCACTACCCCCGAAGGAGCTGCTGGTTTGTTTTGGGTGGCATGTTACCTCTATTCCTTCGCCGTCTAGGGTATACTATGAGAGTTGAGAAAAACCCCAGACAACAATAGTGGTCACTCACAGTACAGCCATGGCTGGAACAGCGGCTCAAATTTGACAAAACAATACAGTCAGAGGTAGCAAAACCTCTAAATTTAAGGCAGCGCCAGCTATGAAAGTAGCAGGCCGCTACACAGGTCTTAGGACCTGATTCCTGTCCTGATTGGCCAGGAGAAGAAGAAGGAAGACAATACCGAATGTTCATTCGCTAATATCACAAGTGGGTGAGCTCGGGGCGCAGAGCACTGTGCCCCGAGCCCACCCATTTTGAAGCTAATTAGAGCCTCTGGCTCTAATCATGTGCTTAAACCCCCCCACAAAAACCACCTCTATGTGCCCGGCTCCTCACATGGAGATTAGGGGCTGGTGCATAGAAATTATGGGGGCGGCACCCCTGTGCCTCTTATGAACCAGCCGCCACTGGGTTAAAGGTTTTGTCGTGCTGCACCTTTTATCAATCTTTATCGATTTTTTTTTTTTGCTTGATGAAGGAACACAGTGGTTTAGCTGCCATATACATAGTGATTTATAATTTGGGGTTATGTAGTTATTGGTGGAGCAAAGGATTTAATTTTGATTCATATATTTAATGTTTGGAACACATGGCATATACAGTATGTGAAGGGACAGCATGTATACCCTTTAAGATTTGACAGATGCTTTAAAGGAGTGCCTTTATAAAAGGTTAGTGGACTTACTATTAAGAGCGCTCTTACATTAGGTGTGCAGGAAGGGCAAAATGCCTTGTTCCCTTTGGGGCCAGTTCACACCACTGCACTGCATGGTGCATCAGCACTGTATCTTCCCAGAATACACAAACGGCACTTAATACAGTAGTAGGCCATGCAGCTGAATACAACATACATTGTTGTGTACAGCGATAAAAAAAAGGTTTTGTCAAATCTGATTTGTTTGTTTGTTAGGATGCATTGCCAGAATATTCAGCACTGGTGGGCTGCTTATTGCAATGCACCCTAACACACGGTAACAAGCATTTAGCCTAAACAAATTGCTCCCCTATCAGGCCATTAGGTCAGATGCAGAATTAGGACATTTGTGGACAGTTTTGGTTTTTGTTTGTACAGTAGTATTAGTGTTGGACTATGTGTAGTTTCCTATGGGGTTTTGAGTGTAAAGCTCTCAGTATAGTAACAGAATCTTTTTAGAATACTGTAGAAGGGTGCCCTCTGCTGTTGACAATTATGCATTACATTTTACCTGTAATATTGCAAGAGATGCATTGTCCCTATAATAATCCATCCAAAGTGGAGAGTCCATTATGTATTTTTATTTGTATATTTGTTGCAAACATGTTTATCCTTATGACACCAAGATACTGTTGCTGCCATTTAACCACATGCAATATCCTGGTCAGGTTATGTTCCAGCGCCTATAATCAGGGATGGACTGGCCATTAGGACTACAGGGAGTTTCCCGGTGGGCCGATGGCTCAGTGGGCCGGCTTCAGTGACAGTGGACCGCCGCCCCCCCTCCGCTCCTCTGTCTCTCCCTTCCTGCAGGGCTCACCTCCTCTCCCTCCCCGCAACGCTCACCTGGGGGGGAACAAAGAAGTAGGGGGAGGAGCAGTGGGAACGACAGAGGAGCATGGGGGAGGGGGACAGACAGCTAGGAGTTTCTCACTTCTGCCTAATCTTGTCTCATAAGGGGGGGGCACCAAACTGATTCCTTGCCCCGGGTGAAATAATGTCTAGCTTCCCCACTGGTACTGCCTATAAGAGTACCAGTACCAGCCGTTCTACTCTAATAAAGTAGAAGGGCTAGTGAAGGGGGAGAGGGGGCTTGGGTGGCCGGGGTGGGGGGTGCGGGAGTTGTCGGGCCGCCATAGGAGAGACCTGTCAAAGTGGGCCAGTCTGGATGAAGTCCAGGGCCAAATTTTTGTCCCAGTCCAGCCCTGCCTATAATATCACTACTCCATTTTTGCAAATTTCCTTTAGCCTGATTTTATTGAGACATCTTTTTTTTTTTTTTTTTTCACAAGAAATTATTGAGACATCTTTAGATATTTTTAGCTACCCCAATTGTTTGTATTATGCCACAAAGTATAACTCTCCCTGACTATGTAAAGGTTTTTAATTGCTAGGCATATAACTATGATATGTCATTTCAATTTTTTATATAATGTTTGATATGAATTAACGTACACCAAATATTTTATATTGGAATTATCCACTGTTTCCACGGTTTTACACATATGTTACTTTCTCATTTTGTGTTCTGTGTCTGTGTCATTTTTTTGCAATATTTTGTGAACCCAAACATTTTGCATTGTTGTTTCTTGCTTTGCTTTGGATAGAGAAGTGGTCTTCAAACTTTCTAAACAAAGGGCCAATTTACTGTTCCTCAGCCCACATTCAGCTGAACTCGCGCATTTGGCTAGATTCACACTTGTGCAGTGCGAATTTCAGCTCTGTAATCTCTCTGCAAAGATAAGGGAAGTGTTCAGCAGATTAGCTCCTTTTTAGCTGCGAATTTGGAGACCTGGGAGAAGTTCCGGGTGAGAGGAGAGTGGGGGAGAAGTGTATTGAGCTGAATGACAGAAATTCCTGAAGAGAACTGAACACATCTGTGAATCAGCTGCGTACCCATAGAAGATAATGGGACTGAATTCGCACCTGAGCCGCACCACAAGACATAAAATCCGCACACGTTTTTTCTGCAATGCGCAGTGCGAATGCATCGCACATATGTGAACCAGCCTCATTAAAAACAATGTATTTAGAAGTGTTCTGCGTATTAGATGCGGTTTAAGCCGCACTCAATTCGCATAGGTGTGAACCCGGCCTTTCAGTCTGACTTCGGGGGCGATATGACAGATATCTCTGTGGGTTTCTGTACAGATGTCTATTAAAATCGCCCCTGAAGTCACCAAAAGTAACTACTTTTGGGAATCGGTGCGCTAATCCAAATGGTGCCATTGCCGGCAATAGGCTCTGATTTGGCTTGCGATTTGACATGCCAAATTGGCCCAATGTGAACGTGGGCTCAGAGTTTGAGGGGATCGGACTGTGGCCAGTGAAAGCAGAAAATGCTCTACCATCACTGGGAGTAAACAATGCCCCATCATTGATATTAATAGGAGGAATAGTGCCCCATCAGTGGAGTTAGTTGGAGAAATAATGCCTTGCCATTAGTGTCATGCCACATACACACAATAAATTTTTGTGATGAAAAAAAATGACATTTTTAAAAATGTCATTTAACCACTTGAGATCCGCGCTATAGACAAAAGACCTCCACAGCGCGGCTCTCAAGTGCCAAGTTGACTTCTTTGGATGTCATTTAAATTGCATTACCCGCGTGCGCCACTGGGGGGCGCGCAGCGGGTAAACACTGTCCCGGCGCATCGCTGAATGAATGAAAAACTTATAGAGCGCGGCACATGCGAACTGAATCGCCTCTGGGCGCTTGTTGTTCCTGTCTCCTTTGATATCAAAAGAGATGAGTCTTGATCTTTCTCCTAAAGGCTAAGCGATTCGCCTCCAACCGAATGCTGGCTGGTAAAGCGTTCCATAGTCTGGGACCTTGGACGGCGAATCTTCTTTCTCCTTTGGACTTGTAGTTGGCTTTTGGGATCTGTAGTAGGTTCTGATTGGTGGATCGCAAGATGCGATTGGGATTGTGAGCTTTTATTTTATCGCATAGATATTGGGGGGCATTCCCATGGACACATCTATGCGTTAGACAGAGAGCTTTAAAAGCAATCCTGTCTTTAACTGGTAGCCAGTGAAGGGATCTCAGTGAAGGTGAGATTGATTCCCAGGGTTTTTTTCCAGTCACAAGTCTGGCGGCCGTATTTTGAACGACTTGCAGACGAGCGATTTGGTACTTGGGGAGTCCGAGGTAAAGGGCATTTGCATAGTCCAATCTGGAGTTGACAATTGCTCCCACCACGACCGCTAAGTCTTCTTTGGGGATGAAGGGGGTAAGTCTGCGTAGTAGGCGCAACAGATGGTGAGATCCGCTGACTACTGATCCTATTTGTGCGTCCATGGTCATAAAGGAGTCAAAGATGACCCCGAGACTTTTGACTTTGGCGCTAGGGGTGATGATTTTGCCCAGAATGGGCGGGGGTGTCCAGGTTGTTGCAGGTTGATTCCTTTGCTTGGCGTGAAACAGAAGAAGTTCTGTTTTCGCTCCATTGAGTTTAAGATAACTCTTTGTCATCCAGTCCTCTATCAAAGAGAGGCATGTCTCTAGATTGAGGTGGTGATCCTTTCTGTTGCAAATGCGGAAATAAAGTTGCGTGTCGTCTGCGTATGAGTGATACAGCAGGTTTTGGCTGTTGATAATCTCAAAAAGAGGACGAAGATAAACGTTAAACAGCACTGGTGACAGAGGCGATCCTTGAGGGACTCCGCATGTTACTGTGCGTTTCTCAGATGTGAAGGGTCCTAATTTCACTGTTTGCGATCGGTTTTCCAAAAAAGAGGAGAACCAAGATAAATCGCCTTCTGCGACTCTGGCTACTGAAGATGGGAACACAGCAGATGACAGCAGGGACGTGGAGCTCTGTGTGTAAACAGAGCTCCACGTGCTGTCAGAGGAGAGGAGACCGATGCTGTGTCCCTTGTACATAGGGACACAGCATCGGTTACCTCCCCCAGTCACCCCCCTCCCCCCACACAGTTAGAACACAACCAGGATACACATTTAACCCCTTCCTCACCCCCTAGTGTTAACCCATTCCCTGCCAGTCACATTTATACAGTAATTAGTGCATTTTTATAGCACTGATTGCTGTATACATGTGAATGGTCCCAAATTTGTGTCAAAAGTTTCCGATATGTCCGCCACAATAAAAATCGCAGATCGCCGCCATTACTAGTAAAAAAAAAAAAAATAATAAAAAAAAATCATAATTAAGTTCCCCATTTTTTAGGCTCTATAACTTTTGCGCAAACCAGTCGCTTATTTTTATTTTTTTACAAAAATACGTCGAAAAATACGTATCGGCCTTAACTGAGAAAAAAATGTTTTATTTATTTTTTTAAATTGGGATATTTATTTTAGCAACAATTAAAAAAAATATATATTTTTTTTAAATTGTCGCTCTTTTTTTTGTTTATAGCGCAAACAAATTAAACCGCAGTGGTGATCAAATACCACCAAAATAAAGCTCTATTTGTGGGGAAAAAAAGGACCCCAATTTTGTTTGGGAGCCACGTCGCACGACCGCGCAAATGTCAGTTAAAGCAACGCAGTGCCGGAAGCTGAAATTTCGCCTGGGCACGAAGGGGGTTTATGTGCCCAGTAAGCAAGTGGTTAAAATGATCGTGTGTGGGCTTTACATCATTTTTTGTCTTGTGCAAAACGACAAAAAAAAAATTCGAACATGCTTCAATTATTTACGTTTTAAACCCGCACATGCCCAGAAGCAAGTTAGGAGACGGGAGGTAAAACTACCATTCATAATGGAGTAAGCACATTCATCACGCTGTAACAGCCAAAAAAGCACAAATCGTCTTTTACTAACAAGTAACCAGCTAAAAGCAGCCTCAAGGTGAATAGAACTTCCCCTTTAGCGTGCCGTCGCTTTGTTCATCATTTTTCAAAAACTATGGTGTGTGGGCAACATCATTTTTAATGATGAAGTTGGAAAAATGTCGTTTTTTTTTCATGATTAAAAATTACGTTTTTTTTTTCAAGACAAAAAGTGATCGTGTGTACGGGGCATCAGTGGAAGGAATAGTGTCCCGTCATTGGTATCAATGGGAGGAATAGTGCCCCATCACTGATATCAATGCGAGGAATAGTGCCCCATCATTGGTGTCAGTAGTAGCAATAGTGCCCCAGCAGTGGAGTCAGTTGGAGAAATAGCGCCCTGACCTAAGTGTCAGTGGAAGGAATAGTGCCCCTTCATTGGTGTCAGTGGGAGAAACAGTGCCCCATTGTTGGTATCAGTGGCAGGAATTATGTCCCACTGTGAGTGTCAGTGGACGAAATAGTGCCCCAAGGGGCAGATATAAGCAAGCAAAGAGTTTGGGGACTACTGGGATAAAGGAAGGAAGAAAAAGTAAACCTCCTACTTAAAAAAAAAGCATATTTTGTGAACAAGGGTTAGAACCCTCTTGTTACACTACTGCACCCCCCACAGAGGGCATCACAGGGCCAGAAGAGGAAATCTTTCCAATGGATTTATTGGCAGAAAAAAAACTAACATTTTCAGCATGAATGAGTAATGCTGTCCAACACAGCCCAATCAAGTGAATAGGGCCGCACCACAACTGGCCTGCAACCCTGTACAATACACACTGTTGAGGCCCAGTGGTGTGCTATTTACAGGGTTAAAATAGACAGTGAGGAAGAAACATATTGCCTCCTCACAGCCTGTCAATCACCTCTGAAAACCGAAACGGATCACTTTTCAGAGGGGCGCGTGTAAACTAAGTCTAACTGCTTAGAAACACCCGTAGTGTGCTTACATTTGAGGCCTGGCAGACTGCCAAGATCTGATCTCATAGAATAACACAGTGCCTGAGTTGTGTTGAAAATGTATTTCTTCACAAGGCTTATAGCTGAATTCCAGGCACAAAAATGTTTATTTAAATATATTCCTTAGACAGTCCCAAACTAAATAAAATCACTTTGTACATTGTACATGTAGCAGTGACGTCACTGTACTGCCAAAGACAATAAAGACACGCACACGTGATCCATTCGCTGCATGCAGACACAAACCAAGTCCCTGAAGGTACTGTAACCAACACGGCCCCTAGTGGTACTGTAACACGTAAATACTGATCAGCAGGGATGGACTGAGATCAAAATTTGGCCCTGGACTTTATCCAGACCGGCCCACTTTATGTTTGCAAACAAGAACAAAAACAGTATACAAACTATACGCAATTGTGCAAAAAAACATAAGTAGCATAACAAAAGGAGTCCTCACTCTTTTATTATTTCACTTATTCTCCTCTGTATTTTCCTCATTCTTCTCACATCACTGCATGAAGTGGAGGGCAAGCTGCGCAGCCATTACTTTGACAGGCTGTCACTCAAACCGGCCCACTGAGCCATCGGCCCACCGGGAAACTCCCTGTAGTCCCTATGGCCAGTCCATGCCTGCTGATCAGGGTCGTTTGAAGGAATTTGGGGGCCCCAAGCAAAATAAACATGGAGGCCTCCCTACTCCTCCCCATCCCTATGTTCTTCTTACTACTCCCCCCTCCTTATGTTCTTCTTACTACTCCCCCCTCCTTATGTCCTTCTTACTCCCCCCCTCCCTATGTCTTTCTTACTTACCTCCCCCTCCCTGTGTCCTTCTTACTCCCCCCTTCCCCTTCCTGTGTCCTTCTTAATCCCCCCCCCCCATGTTCTTTTTACTCCCCCCCTGTTTTTTTTACTCCTCCTCCCCCTCCCTATGTTTTTTTTACTCCCCCTATGTTCTTTTTGCCCCCCCTCTCCCTCCCTATGTTCTTTTTACTACCCCCTGGGCCTCCTCCCTACCGGGTCCGTATCAGTGCTCAGTGCCACCTGTCAGTGCCACCGCATTATTGCCCATCAGTGCTGCATATCAGTGCCACCGCATGAGTGCCTCTCAGTGCCACTGCCTGCCAGTGCCACATGAGAGCCCATCAGTGCCGCCTGTCAGTTCCACCACATGAGTGCCCATCAGTGTTGCCTATCAGTGCCACCGCATGAATGCCTCTCAGTGCTGCATGTCAGTGCGACCACATGAGTGCCTCTCAGTGCCACCTATCAGTGCCACTGCCTGTCAGTGCCACATGAGTGCCCATGAGTGCCGCCTATCAGTGCCACGTGAGTGCCCATCAGTGCCACGTAAATGCCCATCAGTGCCGCCTGTCAGTGCCACCACATGAGTGCCCATCAATGCAGCCTATCAGTGCCACCGCATGAGTGCCTCTCAGTGCTGCATGTCAGTGCCACCACATGAGTGCCTCTCAGTGCCGCCTATCAGTGCCACATGAGTGCCACATGTCAGTACCCACCAGTGAAGGAAAAAAATTACTTATGTTAGCCTGCTAGCATAAAAAATCACCTGCATGTGGCCATTCACTCTGTAATACTTCTTCACTACAATTCCCATAGTGCCTTGCAGGACCGGAGGGAAGGGGAGGAACTCTGTACTCTGTTCCCCTATGCTGCCAGGAGCGCGATTGGAGGAGGGAGCCAGAGGTAGGAGGAGAGGGGCAGGATGCTGGAAGAGCGAGCAGTCATGTGATGGAATCTTCAGCTGAGGAAGAGTGGCGGCTAAGCTACTACAAATAGCACACATAGGCAGGCTGGAGTCGCTCCAGCTCCTCCTCTACACAGCTCTGCATGTGCTATCTCTAATAGACAATGCCCTCGTCCATCGGGAAACGCCCCCGTCCTCCGGGAAACTGCTGCAGCCTGGCTGCCCAAGTACCGAACATGGCCATAATCCAGGGATGTCTGATCACTGTAGGAAACGCAGCAAGGGTGGCAAGCAAGAGCACTGTTTGGGACCCCAGGCCGGCTCGGGGCTCCAAGCAATTGCTTGGTTTGCCTGCCTGGTAGCGAGGGGCCTGATACTGATCTGGGCACAGATTCCCTTCAAGTCTTCCCCATTCTATTTTACGTTTAGAAAAATGTTGAACTTAGTTGAACCTAAAGCGATTGTAAAGGCTAATTTTTGATTTTTGAAAAATAACAAACATGCCTATACTTACCTGCTCTCTGCAATGGTTTTACACAGAACAACCCCCATCCTCCTCTTCTCGGGTCCCACGCCAGTGTTCCTGGCTCCTTCCCCACTGCGGAGTGCCCCTATAGCAAGCCACTTGCTAGGGGGCACTCCTGCAAGCTCGCTCCCAAGCTCAGCTCTGTGTGTCCATAAGACATACTGAGCAGGGCCTGACCCTGCCTCCTGTTCGCTCCTCATTAGCTGTGATTGACAGCAGTGAGAACCAAAGGCTCCTGATATTGTGTCTGAGCCAATAAGGAGGGAGAGAGAGCCAAGAGAGCTTCCGCTCTTGTGCACATCGCTGGATTGAGATCGGGCTTAGGTATGTATTTGGGGGGGGGGGGGGAGCTGCATGCAAAAGTTTTTTTTACCTTATTGCATGCATTCAGATGTAGCACCCTCTACCATAAGTAGGTGCTAGAGGTGTAGTGTTTGTAGGTTCTGTCAGTGCAGGTACATTTAAGCAGACCTATGCTGCCTGCTAGGCCTGTTTGTTTTTCATCTGGGGGCAGGGAGTGGTTAGTGTAGCAGTGGGTGTGACTGACATATACTTAAGATGTTGGGCACCTCCCCTGCTTCCAGTGAGAATGTTCTGAAAGGGGCAGGGTTGAAAGTTGGAGTGGCATGGAGTACATGTTTGGAGCCCTGACCAATCCCCAACTCAACGCCTATTGATGAAGACGGATTCACAAAATGCGTCTAGGTGTACTACACAGCTTGCTACATTGGTCATTGGCTCTGGTTTCTTCCCGGGAACCACCACGGACAATCACAGCTCTCCGATAGGTGGTGAGACTAACAGAACCAAATTTACCGTACTACTATTTTATTGGATGCTTTTTCCAAACATTTGTTTATAAGTTTAATATATTAAGGGAAGGTGGTCTTTTAGAAAAATAAAAGCTTTACAGTTTTATACTATGAGGCTTCCTTTTCTCGTTTTTTGCCTAAGTATGATAAAAAAACTATCAGATGATTGGATCCAGGTGAATCAGAGAATGCAAGTGTCTGTTTTCCTGCTGGCTGATCATTTTCTGAGGGTTGGACGGATTTGGCAGTGATCCCAGCCACCTCACACATATACAGAGGCTTTCCCGACGGCTTCATGTCAGCACAGCTGGGTGAGGCCCCGCCCACCCCCACATGATCAGGACTTGACTATACATTTTTCACTCACCTCGGCCGCAGGATTCTTCTCCTTTCCTCCTACGTGCAGGATGTGGGTGTGCTCCTCTACCTGGCTGGTCTAAAGGGCTGGCCGTCTATCCATACATGTGGATGAAGCTGGACGAAGTCCCTGGTGTCTCGTCTAAATCACCATAATCCAGGGACCCCCGCTGCTGGTCCTCGAAGCGGCTTTATCATGGCTAACAGCCACGGTCCAACCAAGATGGACAGCAGTCGTGGCAGAGTGTTCCCCTCAGGGCCGGATTAACATAGGAGCTTTTGGAGCTTCAGCTCCAGGCCCCTTCCTCAAGAAGGCCTATTTGTCCCAAAAAAAAAAAGAATCGACTTTGAGGGTTGTAGCTTGGCGACCAGGGGTCACAGAGGTAGGTTGATGAAGACGTACCCCACCACTGGATAAAATATGGGACTGCTATAATTTATGGTCTCAAAGCTACATACAGAGCAGCCAGTTTAAATACAAGCTGACACACTCTGCAGCAGACTGACAGGAGGAGATCACAGTGCTTATAATAATTATTTGTATATTACTTATGGTTATTAACCCCTCACCACCCAGGCCAATTCTGACACTTCTCTCCTAGATGTAAAAATCATATTTTTTTTTTGCTAGAAAATTACTCTGAACCCTTAAACATTATATACTGTATATTGTTTTAGCAGACATCCTATGGAATAAAATGGTGGTCTTTGCAACTTTTTATGTTTTATGTCTGTACACAGTGTTTTTTTTTTTTTTTTCGAAAGAAACTGCTTCATTCATTAAAAAAAACAACTAAAGTTAGCACGAATTTTTGGTATACTAAGCAATGCTTTACATTTTTTTACTGGTTACATGTTTATGCCGCGTACACACGATCGGTTCGTCTGATGAAAACGGTCTGATGAACCGTTTTCATCAGTCGAACCGATCGTGTGTGGGCCCCATTTTTATTCATCGGTGAAAAAACTAGGAACTTGTTTTAAAATGATCTGACGGTTAAAAAAACGATAGAAAAAAACGATCGTCTGTAGGCACAACCATCGGTTAAAAATCCATGCATGCTCAGAATCAAGTCGACGTATGCTTGGAAACATTGAACTTCATTTTTCTGAGCACGTTGTTGTGTTTTAGGTCACTGCATTCTGACACAATCGTTTTTTTTAACTGATGGTGTGTAGGCAAGACTGATGAAAGTCAGCTTCATCGGATATCTGATGAAAAAATCCATCAGACCGTTTTCATTGGATGAACCGATCGTATGTACAGGGCATTCGAGTTAAAGAGGAGGTCCAGTGCTAGAATTATTGCTCTCGCTCTAACAATCGTGGCGTATGTAATTAGTGTGTATTTGGCTCTGATACTAGCCAGTGCCTACCCAGCCACTGACTAGTATCTCTCCCCAGCCTGTCCCCACACACATTCTCACCTGCTGACCTGTGGATGGGGGAATCACTCCTGCAGTTTTATTGTGTTCTGCCTGTGAATACAATGATCAGTTTTGCTAACTATAGCTGGCAGCACTGATTGTTTTGGGAAAAACCTGACAGGCTGGTTGTATTTAAGTCGGTTAATAGGTTGACTTGTGTAAAACCAGCTAGCCCATACATAGAAAGACTATGGCTGGTCTCTGTTTAATTGGCTTAATTTCAATCCATGTATGGCTCGATTAACCGCTACGCAGTCCCTAAACATCCTTCCACAAACCTTTAAATTTTTCCTTCCCAGATTCCTTCATACTCCTCACCTGTACATACTCTCCACACTCCTCTCCTGTACATATTGCCCGCTGTCATACTCTCCACACTTCTCTCCTGTACATACTGCTCACTGTCACACCCTCCACACTCCTCTCCTATACATAGCGCCCGTGATCATACTCTACACACTCCTCTCCTGTAAATAGTGCCCACTGTCATACACTTCTCTCCTGTACAAAGTGTCCACTGTCGTACCCTCCATACTCGTCTCCTGTACATACTGCTCACTGTCATACCCTCCACACTCCTCTCCTATATATAGTCCCCACTGTCATACCCTCCACACTCCTTTCCTATACATTGTGCCCACTGTCATACCCTCCACACGTCTCTCCTCTACATAGTGGCCACTATCATACCCTCCACACTACTCTCCTGTACATACTGCTTACTGTCCTACTCTCCACACTTCTCTCTTGTACATAGTGACCACTGTCATCCCCTCCACACTCCTCTCCTGTACATACTGCTCACTATCATACCCTCCACACTCCTCTCCTATACATAGTGCTCACTGTCATACCCTCTACACTTTTCTCCTATACATAGTGACCACTGTCATAACCTCCACACTCCAGTACATACTGCCCACTGTCATATCCTCCCCACTCTTCTTCTGTACATACTGCTCACTGTTTTACCCTCCACACTCATCTCATGTACATACTGTTTAGTAGGGTTGTCCCGATACCGATACCAGTATCGGTATCGGGACCGATACCGAGTATTTGCGGGAGTACTTGTACTCCCGCAAATACCCCCCAAAGCCTAAATAGAATACCCCGTCCCCCGCCACCGCCGCCACCAAAGCCGCCGCATTGAAAACCGCGCCGCATGGGTTAAACGGGAACGTGCGGGAACATCACAGCTTTCATTTGAATAGCTGTAGTGTTCCTGCGCGTATAGACACTCCCCCTTGCTCGGGATTGGATGGGTAATCGTGATCTGTCCAATCCCGAGCAAGGGGGAGTGTCTATACGCGCGGGCAAAACAGCTATTCAAATGAATGCTGTGATGATCTCCGTGCGGCGGCGGCTAGGTATGGACATAGCTAGAGGGACATGGCTGAAGGGACATGGCTAGAGGGACATGGCTGGAGGGACATGGCTGGAGGGACATGGCTGGAGGGACATGGCTGGAGGGACATGGCTGCATATGTGGGGGACATGGCTGGAGGGACATGGCTGGAGGGACATGGCTGCATATGTGGGGGACATAGCTGGAGGGACATGGCTGCATATGTGGGGGACATGACTGGAGGGACATGGCTGGAGGGACAAGGCTGGAGGGACATGGCTGCATATGTGCGGGACATGGCTGGAGGGACATGGCTGGATGGACTTGTGTCTTTTTTTAACCTGACTAACTATGTAACTATGTAACTATGCATATGTGGGGGACATGGCTGCATATGTGGGGGACATGGCTGGAGGGACATGGCTGCATATGTGGGAGACATGGCTGCATTTTTGGGGGACATGGCTGCATTTGTGGGTTACATGGCTGCATTTGTGGGTGACATGGCTGCATATGTGGGGGGACATGGCTGCATATGTGGGGGGACATGGCTGCATATGTGGGGGGGACATGGCTGCATTTGGGGACACATTTAAAAAAAGTATCGGTATTCGGTATCGGCGACTACTTGAAAAAAAGTATCGGTACTTGTACTCGGTCCTAAAAAAGTGGTATCGGGACAACCCTACTGTTTAGTATCACACTGTCCACACTCCTCTCCTGTACATACTGCCCACATTCATAAACTTCTCTATTGTACATAGTGCCGGCTGTCATACCCTCCACACTCCTCTCCTGTACATACTGCTCACTGTCTTGCCCACCACACACATCTCATGTGCATTCTGCTCGGTATCATACCATCCACACTCCCCTCCTGTACATATTGCCCACATTCATAAACTCCTCTATTGTACATAGTGCCGGCTGTCATGCCCTCCACAATTCTCTCCTGTACATACTGCCCACATTCAGAAACTCCTCTATTGTACATAGTTCCAACTGTCATACCCTCCCCACTTCTCTCCTGTGCATACTGCCCACTATCATACTGTCCACACTCCTCTCCTGTACATACCACCCACTGTCATACCCTCCCCACTCCTCTCCTGTGCATACTGCCCACTATCATACCGTTCACACTCCACTACTGTACATACCACCCATACCACAAACTGCCCCATCATACCCTCCACGCTGCTCTCCTGTACATGCTGCCCCCATAATACCCTCCACACTCCTCTCCTGTACATACTACCTAATGTCATACACCCCACACTCCTCCCCTGTACATACTGCCCCAATCATACCCTCCACACTCCTCTCCTGTACATACTGCCTCCCATCATACCCTCCACACTACTATCCTGTACACACTGCTCGCTGTCATATCCTCCACACTCCTCTCCTGTACACACTGTTTACTGTTATACCCTTTACATTTCTCTCCTGTACATACTGCTCACTGTCATACTCTCCACACATCTTTTCTTTACATAGTGCCCGCTGTCATGCCCTCCACACTCCTCTCTTTTACACAATACCCACTGTCATACACTTCTCTCCTGTACATACTGCCCATTATCGTACTCTCCACACTCCTCTCATGTACATAGTACCCACTGTCATACCCTCCACACTTCGCTCCTGTACATACTGCCCACTGTCATACCCTCCACACTGCTCTCCTATACATACTGCCCCCATCATACCCTCCACACTCTTATCCTGTACATACTGCCCACTTTCATACCCTCCACACTCCTCTCCTGTACATACTACCCACTGTCATACCCCACACTCCTCTCCTGTACATACTGCCCACTGGCATACCCTTCACACTCCTCTCCTGTACATAGTGCCTTCTGCCATACCCTCTGCACTCCTCTCCTGTACATAGTGCCCACACATTCCTTCACATTCCTCTCCCTCACCTGCACAACTTCCCACTTTGCCTCTTACCCACAAAAACAGTTCTTTAAAATTATACGGAATATCCTCAATGTTGCCAGCTCTAGAATGGGCACACTTTTGTTTGTTAAACTAAAGGAAATATTCTCAGCCCTCATATTTGTTCTGCCCCATTATTAATACTCATTTAATTTTGTGATTACTACTGTGATGTATAGCAGAACATAGGGAATCTCAGCTACTCTAAATATAGCACTTGTAAAAAAAAAAGTGTCTCTGAAAATATTTTTGAAATGTTGCCAACCACTGGCGTAGCGGGGGGGGGGGGGCAGGGGGGGCTGTCGCACCGGGCGAAAAATGGGGGGGGGGCGAATCCATCCACCGGCTCCGCGGAGCGCTCCGGAGCCTCGGCCTAGGAAAGTCCCCGGCTTCGGCCTAGCTCCGGAGCGGCGGCCATCTTGGTACACCCGGCGGCGGCCCTCCTCTCTGTTCACACCCACAGAGGAGGAGGAGCCCGCGCTTGAGGGAAACCACACACGCCGCTGTCTGAGGTCTGAGGTCTGCACTACTGGGGGTTACTGTCTGAGGTCTGCACTACTGGGGGTTATTGTCTGAGGTCTGCACTACTGGGGGTTATTGTCTGAGGTCTGCACTACTGGGGGTTATTGTCTGAGGTCTGCACTACTGGGGGTTATTGTCTGAGGTCTGCACTACTGGGGGTTAATGTCTGAGGTCTGCACTATTGGGGGTTAATGTCTGAGGTCTGCACTATTGGGGGTTACTGTCTGAGGTCTGCACTACTGGGGGTTACTGTCTGAGGTCTGCACTATTATGGGGGTTACTGTCTGAGGTCTGCACTATTATGGGGGTTACTGTCTGAGGTCTGCACTATTATGGGGGTTACTGTCTGAGGTCTGCACTATTATGGGGGTTACTGTCTGAGGTCTGCACTATTATGGGGGGTTACTGTCTGAGGTCTGCACTATTATGGGGGGTTACTGTCTGAGGTCTGCACTACTGGGGGTTACTGTCTGAGGTCTGCACTACTGGGGGTTACTGTCTGAGGTCTGCACTACTGGGGGTTACTGTCTGAGGTCTGCACTACTGGGGGTTACTGTCTGAGGTCTGCACTACTGGGGGTTACTGTCTGAGGTCTGCACTATTGTGGGGGTTACTGTCTGAGGTCTGCACTACTGGGGGTTACTGTCTGAGGTCTGCACTACTGGGGGTTACTGTCTGAGGTCTGCACTATTGTGGGGGTTACTGTCTGAGGTCTGCACTATTGGGGGTTACTGTCTGAGGTCTGTTAAATAGGGGGTCTGTGATTGTGGGGGGTCTATCTGTGATTGGGGGGATCCATCTGTGATAGAGGTCTGTTATTTAGGGGGTCAGTCTGTGATGGGGGATCTGTGATTGTGGGGGGGTCAGTCTGTGATGGGGGATCTGTGATTGTGGGGGGGGGTTCAGTCTATGATGGGGGATCTGTGGTTGTGGGGGGGGGGTCAGTCTGTTAATCCCTTACAGTAAGGGGTTAAATGATTAATCCTGCAATAATTTACCCCTTACATGCTGAAAGCCCTGAGAGGGATACATTACAGATCCTTATAACCAGAGTGGATGATTATACAAGGGGGGGGGCGAAAAAAAATTCTGCCCCGGGCGCCCATAACTCTGGTTACGCCACTGTTGCCAACTATGCACTTAGGCACTGTCCAAGACATCTTCTCACACATGCGTCGAATGGATTCGACGCATGCACGGAAGTAATTCACTTCCTGGTGCGGTGACGTAGCGGCTTCAACGTCACCGCCACGTCACCGACACGTCAGCGCGCCGTCTGCCGGCGGGGATTTTGGTTTCATAGTGTGTACACGATCAAACCAATACATCCCAGCAGACAGATTTGTTCAAATCGGTCTGTCCGACCGATTTGAACAAATCTGTCTGCTCGTGTGTACGGGGCCTAGGGCCTTACACGTGTAAGTTCAGTTTCATCGGTCCAAACCGATCGTGTGTAGGCCCCATCGAACTTGCTTTAAAATTGAACCAATGGACGCCTGATCGATGGGTCAAAACCGATCGTTAGTATGCAAAGGCATCGGTCAAAAGGCCACGCATGCTCAGAATCAAGTCGACGCATGCTTGGAAGCATTGAACTTTGTTTTTTTCAGCATGTCGTGTTTTACGTCACCGCGTTCTGACACGATAGTTTTTTTAACCGATGGTGTGTAGGCACATCAGACCGTCAGTTAGCTTTGTCGGTTAACCGTTGAAAACGGTCCTTTGGACCGTTCTCGTCAGATGGACTGTCCTTGTGTACGCGGCCTAACAAGCGGACAAGAACGCACTGCAAAAACAGATGCAAACTGACTACAAGCACTGAAAGACAGATACGAACACACAAGCACAAACGGAACACCAGAAAACGATCTTTAAAGCAAGAAGAAACGTTTAATAACACGCGGTAACACAAAATCAGCAAAATTAGCCCCAAGGGTGGCGCCATCCGCATGGAACTTCCCCTTTATAGTGTCGGTGTACGTGTTGTACATCACCGCGCTTTGCAAGAGCATTTTTTTTTTCACAATCGTGTGTAGGCAAGGCCGTTTTAATGATCGGGTTGAAAAAAACCTAGTTTTTTCTAGACCCTTAAAAACTTAATTTTTTAGAACCCAAAAAACGGTTGTGTGTACGCGGCATAAGGGGCGGATAGCTACAGAAGACGCCAAGTTTACTATTTATGTGGACAGCTGATAACTTGGGGGTGGTTTTAGCAATATACTACAAATCTGCACTGATACTGTGATAAATTGATTCTGTTACTTAGTTAAATAGGTCGTGCAAACCCGCCCATTAACATTGCAAAACCCACCCATCAACATTGCAATTCCGTCCTCTGATTTGTTTAAAACACGACCCGCAAAAACGTGTAGTATATTGCTAATTCCACCCCAAATTATCAGCTATGCACATCAATTGAAACCTCGGGTTCTTCTGTAGCTACCCGCCCCTTAGACGATATAACAGTAATGCACCCGCCCCCTTGCAGAGTAGCACGAGCATTGAGAGAGTGCGGCAGCGTCTGTCACAATATGATCGTCATTTCACAGGCGCCGTGTTCAGCTGACTCTGAGCTATTTATCTTCAGCTATTTCTGTTGGCCCCGATGTGGTTCGCACTGCGCAAGCGCTGCACTTGCACAGTACGGGGGGGGGGGCATTATCCACCGGGGGGACCCTCATCAAATGGCAGGGAGCCCAAGCTGGGACGTGCACAAGTGGATACAGGATATGCCGGGTTGTAGAGACCATCCCTCCACCAGGGAGATCACCTATCCGCCACAAGAGAAACAGGCACAGGTGGCACCTGGCAGTGGCACGAAACGCTGCAGGCCTGGATGCAGCAGAGCACTCAATAACAATAGTAGTTGAACAGTACACTTTTAATATATAGTACAACCAAAAAATAGCAAAAAACATATACCATTATACATTTATAGTAGGGCTGTGGAAATTAAAGTTTAATTCTTCAATTAATCGTACATTTTTTTGATCAATCAAAATTCTTTTGATCAGAACTAGTGGTGCAACGGATCATAAATGATCCGTGATCCGAACGGGTCACCATATGCGGATCGGCACACCACGTGATCGAGCTCAGCTGCTGCCTCAACCATAGGAAAGGCCGTGACTTCGGCCTAGCTCCTGGAGCGGCGGCCATCTTGGTCCACCCTGCAGCTGCAATCGTCATCACTCAGCCTCACCTGCTCGTGTTCGGTCAGCTTCTCTGGTAAGACTAAGCAAGCACTAATCTTCCTATACAGTGGGGGAGATGTGGACCATATTACAGTGGAGAGATGTCTGTGGATTTTACAGTGGGGGGGAGATTGTGCATATTACAGTGGGGGAGATGTCTGTGGATATTACAGTGGGGAAGATGTCTGTGGATATAACAGTGGGGGAGATGTCTGTGGATATTACAGTGGGGGAGATGTCTGTGGATATTACAGTGGGGGAGATGTCTGTGGATATTACAGTGGGGGAGATGTCTGTGGATATTACAGTGGGGGAGATGTCTGTGGATATAACAGTGGGGGAGATGTCTGTGGATATTACAGTGGGGGAGATGTCTGTGGATATTACAGTGGGGGAGATGTCTGTGGATATAACAGTGGGGGAGATGTCTGTGGATATTACAGTGGGGAGATGTATGTGGATATTACAGTGGGGAGATGTCTGTGGATATTACAGTGGGGAGATGTCTGTGGATATTACAGTGGGGGAGATGTCTGTGGATATAACAGTGGGGGAGATGTCTGTGGATATTACAGTGGGGGAGATGTCTGTGGATATAACAGTGGGGGAGATGTCTGTGAATATAACAGTGGGGGGAGATGTCTGTGGATATTACAGTGGGGGAGATGTCTGTGGATATTACAGTGGGGGAGATGTCTGTGGATATTACAGTGGGGAGATGTCTATGAATATTACAGTGGGGGGAGATGTCTATGGATATTACAGTGGGGATATGTATGTGGATATTATAGTGGGGGAGATGTCTGTGGATATTACAGTGGGGGTGATTGTGGATATAACAGTGAGGGAGATGTCTGTGAATATTACAGTGGGGGGAGATGTCTGTGAATATTACAGTGGGGAGATGTCTGTGGATATTACAGTGGGGGAGATGTCTGTGGATATTACAGTAGGGACTATATATGGTGGTGATCCGAAAAAATATATGTGTGTTATAATTAATCTAAATTTGTCGATTATATTGTCTTTTTTTTTTTTGTTTCACAATACAGGGGAAATTGATCCCCCTCCTATCATATTGGGGTTTTTTTTTCTCTTTTTTTTGGCACCTTTAGTATATACACAATGGGCCAGATTCAGCAAGACTTGCACTGGAGTAATTCGATATGCGCCGCGTAACTGTGATTATGCGCCGTCGTTTCTATGTGGCCGTACCCACCAAACTAGATGCGACAGAAAACGGGCCATTTCCGATCGGCTTAACTTTCCGACGCCAGAGTATCGTCAGCGCATAATTTCGCTTGGCGCATCAGTCGCGCCTATTGATTTCCCCTGCAAATATGCAAATGAGGGATATTTCCCTATTCGCGAACGGATTAGCACCATACGCTGGCTACATGCGCTGCACGTATCTCGTCCGTCCGACGCAAAGTTATTTCTACAAATAGCTTCTTTATCTTTACTCCAGACGGCCACAGGTCAGCAGGAGAGCAGCTACAGCAGCGTTACCGACGATAAAAGCTAGCTGAGCACCCCCACTTGCAGGACAACACCTCTGTCCATGCTTGTCTGTCAACTTTTACAGCCATGGAGGAAGACATCATAGGTCTCCATAGCCGAGATGACGGCTGACAGCTCCTGGCCTTTAGAGTTCAGCTTTCTCCTGTGTGTTTGCGGGGAACGGGAGCAGCCATCTCAGAACAAAAGTAACTTCACTGCGGGGAGGGGGAACGGGATATACTTTAGTGCCGGAATGGCGCATCTACGGGCGCATTTAAACGCCCAACGGAACGCATTGCGCTGACGTTTCCCGTGAAGTGGTGCCGACGGAAGTTGTAAGCATGCGCACAAGGGGGCGAGTGAAGCCTCACTTACTGTGCATGCTCCGTGGATGATGCGCTGAACGTAAGCCTCTGCGCTGGGCTCCGCCCATCATTTACATATGATCACACCCACTTCCACTTGCGTCGGGTAACGCCAGCGCATTATCGTTACTCTGGCGCAAGTTTACGCGCAAGTGCTATGTGAATAACAGTACTTGAGCCGAAAGTGTCGGCGGAGTAACGTAAATGAGAAACGTTACTCCAAAGTAAAGAAGCGCCCATCTACCTGAATCTGGCCCAATAATGGAAAATGATTTCCCCTAAAATAGATTGTTTTTTCTTTTTTCACCTCTCACAATATAGAGGAACTTATATGTTTTGTTTTTCCTCTTCTTTTTTTTTCCTTTTCTCACAATACAAAAGGAATCTGATCCCCCTTCTATTATATTGCCTTTTTTTTTCTTTCCTCCCTCTTCCCCTCTCTTCCTCCTCTCCAGGTTTCTCTGCCCTCTCCCTGAATCCCCCCCCTGAAAACATGCAGGAAGTATAGACCTGGGCTCGAAATGGGGGAGGTAAAATCCAGTTGTATTATTGGTAGAAGGTGTCTCCTTTTTCTTTTCTTTTTTTGTAAGGGGTACCTATTAAGACCATTTATGTTGTATGTCTGTATGGGTACTGTATGTTGTATTTATTGTACTGTTGAAAAAAAATGTATAAAATAATTTTGTAAAAAAAAAAAAAAAAAATGTTGATTAAAAAAATAAAAAACGATTAATCGAACACGAAAATTTTAATCAGTAACAGCCCTAATTTATAGTAATACAAAAAGCATAACAATCAATGGGAATATCTATTGGTGACCACAAAAATTTGACAGAGATCCTAATAAACCCACATTTATTCAGATTGGAGGCTACAATATGGAATGGGCCATAATGATAGTTGCGCCTTGCACATACTATATAAGAGAGGGACTGAGTGAGAAATAACACTGGAAAGACATAAACAAGGCATGGAGAATTATATATTAGAACAACCGTTGCACCCAGCTGGGCATCTAGTTTAATGACAGTGTAAAAACACACTAGAGAAATAGCTTGAACGAGTTAAACTCATTAAAGCCAGGGGGTATAGTGGCACTTAACCTCTCGATCCCAAGGGTCTATCACTGCAGGAGAATCCTGTCACGGTCGCCCCCCCCTCAGATCCAGAGGTACCACCTCCAGCACTAGAAATTTGACCGCCAGTGGATTGAACCTATGATAGAGGCCAATATGCCATCCTATAGGGGTAAGTTATCTGTTGGTAGAGTAATAGAGGTGATCCCCTATTCGATGTCTGAGCTCTCTAATAGTCTTCTCTGCATAAAAAGACTTGCAGTCACACAGCATGAGATAAATAAACGTTGTGCTGCAATTAGCTGAAAAACATGGGGGGGGGGGAGTTTCCCATTGGGTAGTCTATAAGTAGTACTCTCCAGGATCCAGGGACAACGTGGACACATTGTGAAGTTCCCCAGGTACCTGAGAGATGGTTAACTGATGATCGGTAATGGCTACTTGTTAAGTGATCTTTAAGTGACGTTGCACTTTTAAGCTCGATTCACACTAATGTGTTTTTGGATGCATTTTGCAGAAATGCAGGGACCTTTTTAACATGGGTTCCTATGGAACATGTTCACATCAATGCTTTTTTGTGCCTCTGCGTTTTTGGAAAGGGTCAGGGATTTTTTTTCCAGCAAAAAGCAGCGCTTTGCATGTAATAGAATTCGATGAACCCATATCCAAAACTCAAATACCACGTTTTTACAGCAATTTCCATTTTTTCTTACACTGTATATAGCTGGTTGCTAAGAAGGGGGCCGGGAAGCTGGCCGCTGCATCCTTACCAACCGATAAATCATCAGTTCTCCGCTGACTGTAAAAAAAAAAGAATTGCCGGCAAAAAAAAAAAAAATAATCGGGGAAAAAAAAAAACAGCGTAGGGTCCCCCCCTAGGTCCATACCATGCCCTTGGGTCTAGTATGCATTCGGAGGGGACCCCCACACCAAAATTCATATCAGACTCTTATGCCAGAATGCAGCTCGGCAGGTCAGGAAAGGCAGGGGACGAGCAAACGGCTCTCCCCTCCTGAACCATACCAGGCCGCATACCCTCAACATGGGGGATGGGTGCGTTGGGGCAGGGGGGCTCTGCGCCCCCCCCCCACTCCAAAGCACCCTGCCCCCATGTTGATGGGGACAAGGGCCTCTTCCCGACAACCCTTGCATGGTGGTTGTCGAGGTTTGCGGGCGGGGGGGCTTATCGGAAGCTGGAAGCCCCCTTTAACAAAGGGGTGCCCAGATCCCGCCCCCCCCATGTAAATGAGTATGGGGTACATTGTACCTCTACCTACCCACAAAAAAAAAAAAAGTAGTGTAGTGTTAAAAAATATAGTAAACAGTTTTTGACAAATCTTTTATTAAAAATCTTCTTCTCCGCTTCTTCCTCCGATCTTCTCCTTCTCCCCCTGATTCTTCTTCCGTTATTATTCTGTCTTCTTTGTCGGGTGTTCTTCCTCTACCTCTGCTCCTCCGATACTGCGTAATCCGATTGCGCTGACATCGGCGCTGACAGATCAGCAGGACGCAGCATCAGAGGAGGAGTGGCGGCGGCAGAGGAAGAAGAACACGGGACAAAGAAAATAGAAGATTTAAGGAAGAAAAAACAGGGGGAGAAGGATTTTTAATAAAAGACTTGTCAAAAACAGTTTACTATATTTTTTAACACTACACTACTTTTTTTTAATAATGAGTGGGGGCCGGGATCTGGGCGCCCCCTTGTTAAAGGGGGCTTCCAGATTCCAATAAGCCCTGCGCCCGCAGACCCCGACAACCACCGGGCAAGGGTTGTCTGGAAGACGCCCTTGTCCCCATCAACATGGGGGCAAGGTGCTTTGGAGTGGGATAAATATCCCATTAAAAAAAAAAAAATCCTCAGTTTAGGCCGATATGTATTCTTCTACATATTTTTGGTAAAAAAAAAATTACAATAAGCGTATATTGATTGGTTTGCGCAAAAGTTATAGCGTCTACAAAATAGGGGATACATTTTCGTTATTTTTTTTACTAGTAATGGCGGCGATCTGCAATTTTTATCATGAATGCAATATTACGGCGGACACTATTATGGGACCATTCACATTTATATAGCGATCAGTGCTATAAAAATGCACCGATTACTGTATATATGTGACTGGCAGGGAAGAGGGCAAGAAAGGCGTTAAATGTGTATCCCAGAGAGTGATTCTAACTGTAGGGGGAGGGGACTTACAAGGCGAGGAGACTGATCGGTGTTCCTTTCTTTTCTCCTCTGACAGAACGTGGATCTGTGTGTTTACACACACAGATCCACGGTCCTGCTGTGTTCACGGGCACTCGCATCGGGTGCTGAGTGACGCAGAGGATCAGGAATTTAAAGACGTCATATGACAGCGGCTCGTAAGGACAAAGGGTTCCTGCCACCGTCATATGACTATACGCGGTAGGGAAGTGGTTAAATAGAATATGGTGATCCGTAAGCAAATGCCAATGTTTGGTTAAAATGCTGCGTAGTTGATTCTGGTGAGCTGAAAATTTTGTGATTATCTTGACTGTTTCTGTATTTTTAGAAGATGGAGGGTCAAATAATAGAGAGGCTCCGGTATGGCCCCACGCCCTGTTGAGGGCCTTTCTCAGATTATTATTATACAGAATTTATATAGCACCAACAGTTTGCGCAGCACTTTACATCAGGGAAGACAGTACAGTCACAATACAATTCAATACAGGAGTGATCGGAGGGCCCTGCTCGTTAGAGCTTCAATCTAGAAGGGAGGGTCAAGTGGAACAAAGGGTAGTTAGCTTTGGGGGATGATCAGATGGACGCAAATGAAAATACAGTTGTTAGGTGTGGGAAGGATAGGCTTCTCTGAAGAGGAGGGTTTTCAGGGATCCTCTAAAAGCTAATAGAGAAGGAGATAGACGGACAGATTGGGGTAAGGAGTTCCATAGGCTTGGAGAGGCTCTGGGAAAGTCTTGGAGACAAGCATGGGAGCAGGTAATGAGGGAGCTAGAGAGTAGGAGGTCTTGAGAAGAACGAAGATAACTGTTAGGTTGGTATTTAGAGACTAGGTCATTGATGTAGCTGGGGGCAGAGTTGTGGCTTTGTAGGTAATTGTTAGTATTTTGAATTTAATTTGTTGGGAAGAGTAAAGTCACGGAGCCCATAGGTGTGTAGATTTTTGAGGAGTAGGGGGTGGTCAACCGTATCGAAGGCAGCAGAGAGGTCCAGGAGTCATGCCGCGTACACACGATCACTTTTTGTGATGAAAAAAAACTACGTTTTAAAAAAACGTCATTTAACCACTTAAGGACCGCCTACTGCACATTTACGTCGGCAGAATGGCACGGCTGGGCACATCAACGTATATATACGTTGATTTTAGTACCCAGCCATGGGCGAGCGCCCGTGACCCGGTCCGAAGCTCCAGGACCGGGACCGCGGGATTCGCGGACCCGATCGCTGCTGCAGAGCGGCGATCCGTCCCTGGAGCGGAAGAACGGGGAGAGCCGTGTGTAAACACGGCTTCCCCGTGCTTCTCTGTGGCCGCAGCATCGATCGCGTCATCCCTGTAATAGGGGGATGCGATCGATGACTTCACACCTACAGCCACACCCCCCTACAGTTGTAAACACAACACATGGGTCACACATCCCCTACAGCGCCACCTGTGGTTAACTCCCAAACTGCAACTGTCATTTCCACAGTAAACAATGCAATTTAAATGCATTTTTTGCTGTGAAAATGACAATTGTCCCAAAAATGTGTCAAAATTGTCCGAAGTGTCCGCCATAATGTCGCAGTCACGAAAAAAATCGCTGATCGCCGCTATTAGTAGTAAAAAAAAAAAAATTTATAAAAATGCAATAAAACTATCCCTTATTTTGTAAACGCTATCAATTTTGCGAAAACCAACCGATAAACGCTTATTGCGATTTTTTTTACCAAAAATACGTAGAAGAATACGTATCGGCCTAAACTGAGGAAAAATTATTTTTTTTATATATTTTTGGGGGATATTTATTATAGCAAAATTAAAAAATATTGAATTTTTTTTTAAATTGTCGCTCTATTTTTGTTTATAGCGCAAAAAATAAAAACCGCAGAGGTGATCAAATACCACCAAAAGAAAGCTCTATATGTGGGGAAAAAAGGATGCCAATTTTGTTTGGGAGCCACGTCGCACGACCACGCAATTGTCAGTTAAAACGACCCAGTGCCGAATCGCAAAAAGGGGCAAGGTCCTTTACCTGCATTTTGGTCCGGGTCTTAAGTGGTTAAAATGATTGTGTGTGGGCAAAACGTTGTTTTATGTCTTCAAAAAAATGACCAAAAGAAAATTCCAACATGCTTGATTTTTTGTGTCGTTTTTCAAAATGTCATTTTTTGTGTCATAAAAAGTGACCGTGTGTGGGCAAAACGACGTTTTTAAACCCGCGCATGCTTAGAAGCAAGTTATGAGATGGGAGCTTCAATGGAACAGAGTGCCGTCGAAAGTGTCTTACGTAACCGCGCTTTGCAAGAGCATTGTGGAAAAACGATGGTGTGTATGCAATGTCGTTTTTGAAAATGAAGTTTGAAAAACGTTGTTTTGTTTCGTCAGATAAAATTACGTTTTTTTTTTCATCGTGTGTACGCGGCATAAGAGTACAGAATAGTGTCCCTTAGTTTTGGCCGTTGGTATATCGTTTGTTTGTTTTAAGAGAGCAGTTTCTGTGGAATGTTGAGGACGAAATCCAGACTGAAGGGGATCAAGAAGGTTATTATCAGCAAGGTGGACGCTCAGTCGGTTGTAGACTAGACGTTCAAGGAGTTTGGATAAGAAGGGGAGCAAGAAGATGGGGCGTAGGTTGTCGAGATAGGATGGGTCCAGTGAGGGCTTTTTAAAGGGGTAGTTCCCCCAAAAACCTTTTTTTTAACATTTATTCAGGCTCGTTATGTCAAGGGGAATCAGGTTTTTTTTTTTTAGAAATGAAGCAGTACTTACCGTTTTAGAGATGCATCGTCTCCGACGCTTCCGGGTATGGGCTCCGACTATAGGCGTGCCTATTTGATTGACAGGCTTCCGAGGTCGCATACATCGCGTCACGATTTTCCGAAAGTAGCCGAACGACGGTGCGCAGGCGCAGTATAGAGCCGCACCGTCGCTCGGCTTCTTTCGGCTACTCGTGACGCGATGTATGCGACCGTCGGAAGCCTGTCAATCAAATAGGCACGCCCAGACCAGACGATCATACCCGGAAGCGACGGAAACGATGCATCTGTAAAACGGTAAGTATTGCTTCGTTTCTAATAAAAAAACACCCGATTCCCCTTGACATAACGAGCCTCAATCAATGTTAAAAAAAGGTTTTTGGGGGAATTACCCCTTTAAGTATGGGGCTGACTAGTGCATGTTTCAAAGAGTTAGGGAAGACGGCAGAAATTAGAGAGGGATTGAAGATTACTTCGTCAATAGGCGGTCATGCAGTAAAGCAGCTTGAGTGTTAAATTTTCATCCCGAATTCCTGCATAATTGCAGGTGTTGCGTGTAGGGGATGCTATGTACAAGTGGTTTGGGGTGTGCACTAGAGGTATGCAGCAAGGTATTGCCAGCCGTAGGCTTATAGTATAGATTCGTGCCCAAGGTTCCATCAGAGTTTTTTATGATTAACAGATCCAAAAATGGGATCTGTGTATCATCGGTGCTAAATTAAGGTGTAGGTTCATATGATTGATATTCAGTAGTTGAATGAATTCCTTCAGGAAAGCCACTGACCCCATCCAAACCAGGAACAGATCGTCTATGAATCTGTACCAACAGAGGATAGACTGTAGAAATAACATATATTGATTAGAAAAAATGAATCTCTCCCAGGCTCCTAGGTGAAGTTTGGCATATGATGGTTCACATGATGTGCCCATGGCAATGCCTCGGGTTTAAAGATAAGGTTGTTCTTCAAAAAACAAAATAGTTTCTGGTGAGGACAAAGGACAGCAGCTGTAGAATGAACTCATTGTTCATGGCTCATGGCCAAGATGTACAGTCTTGTTCCATCAAGAAAGATTTGGCCATCAGTAAATTTGACATGTGACCGTGTTAAAGGATTTAATAAAAACTTAAAATTAAAACAAAAAGTCACAAGGACATAAGTGAGTATACTATGTTATTTACCCCTTTGGGCTTAGACTTGTGGATTGGGGGTAGGTTTGTCCCGATACCACTTTTTTAAGACCGAGTACAAGTACCAATACTTTTTTTCCCCAAGTACTCGCCAATACCGATTACTGATACGTTTTTTAATGTCATGCGACAGTGGCACATGTCGTTTTTTTTTTTAACAATTTTTTTATTATTTTTTGTTATTTTTTTACAATGCTTTCTTTTAGGGGGAGGGTGTGGTGGACGTGTTTTTATTGCAATTTTTATTATTTTTTCCAATTTTTTTTTAAATTATTTATTGCAATTTTTTATCAGCCCTGTTGGGAGGTTTTAGTGAGATATCAGGGGTCTTAACAGACCGCTGACATCTCCCCTTTGAGACAAAGAAATGGATGAGGATAGAGATTTCCCAGTCCCTTTCTCAGCAGCACTGAAATTGAATGGAGAGGAGACAGCGGCTCCTCTCCATTCATAAACTGAGACATCGTAATCACAGGTTACGATGTTTCAGTTATGTGAATGGACAGTCAGTGATTACTGACTCTGTTCATTCGGAAAAGGAAGGAGCCAGGTTTTTCCGGCTCCTACCTTTGCTCTACATCCTGACAGATCGAGGACAGAGGGGGCAGAGGAAGACACGGAGGGGGGCACAAGGCAGAATGGAGGGGGACAAGGAGCAAAATGGAGGGGAACTGGAGGAGGATACATGAACAGTCATCGGTGCGATGGGGGAGTTGCAAGCACCGATCATCCTGTATAGATTTCACTAAAGCAGCTGAAAGGGGGAGAAGCGGCTGTCGGGCTTTATTGAAATCCATACTGAGCGATCGGTGCTTGTAACTCCCCCACCACACCGATCACCGCTGTCTGTCCAGGTATTGGGTGAAGCATCGGAGAATTTGTATAAGTACATGGCAAATGCTCGGTATCGGTACCGATACTAGTATAGGAAATCACCCTAATTGGGGGTGTTAAATAACCAGTTAGGCTCCTTTTACACGGGGTGGATCTGCTCAGCAAACTCCACTAGCTAATCGGGAAATATCGCTGTTGATACCCACTGTGCAGCATATCCACTGTCATTCGATCTGCTGATTGGGTGGCGAACGAATCACCATCCATCTGTTTTCAGCGGATCTTGTTGGATCAGGTGATAGGCGATACAAGCCTGCCACATACAAGTCAATGGGTGTCCTGCTCAGATACGTCCAAAAAACCAACAGGCGGATCATTGCGGATGTGTAAAAGGGGCCTAAAGCCACATTGTTTTGTGCAGACTACCCCCAAAGTTGCAAAGGCAGTGGATGGGGGTGTTCACTGTGGTCGCAATTCTTTGTGCCCATGGCAAAAATGATCTGACTTGTTGCGCTTAGCAAGCTAGAGGCTGCACTCTAATTAGGCGGCCACCTAAGGCCTCACACTCACAGGGGCCTCGCGGCTGTCTAATTTTCCTGTGCTCGATCACTAATGTGGACTGACCAACTGGCTCCAGGGGCCATCTGTAAAAGGCGCACCGGGTGGGCCGCAAATCACTCACGTCCTGGACGTAAAGGACATGAGCGCGAGAGTAGCCGAGCCTGCCCGACTATACACGAGTGTACTGTGCTCGGTATATGCAGGCGCAGTATTCAAACTCGGCGCGGGAAAGCGGGGAGGACGCTGCAGAAGGACGCCGGACCCGACGAAGAGGACACCCGAAGCCGCAGAAGGACGCCGGACCCGACAAGGCCGCCGCGCAAGACACCAAAACTGTAAGAACAAAAATCTTTTTTCCACAAGAATGCAGGTCCACTTTAGAGGTGCGCACTATACGCCGGAGCGCGCAATACCCCGATAAATACAGTACTTGTACTCGCGCAGATCCGATACTACCCCCCCCCCCTCCCCGCCGCATACCGCAACGCCACCACCTAGTTAATCAGTGCGGGAAACATTACAGCGGGTGATCTGTCTATCAAAGTGCCCGAGCAAGGGGGAGTGTCTATACACGGCGAGAAACACACAGCTATTTAAATGAAAGCTGTAATTGGCTGCATTTGTGGGGGGACATGGCTGCATCTGTGGGCGGACATGGCTGCATCTGTGGGCGGACATGGCTGCATCTGTGGGCGGACATGGCTGCATCTGTGGGCGGACATGGCTGCATCTGTGGACGGACATGGCTGCATCTGTGGACGGACATGGCTGCATCTGTGGGGGGACATGGCTGCATCTGTGGGCGGACATGGCTGCATCTGTGGACGGACATGGCTTCATCTGTGGGCGGACATGGCTGCATCTGTGGGCGGACATGGCTGCATCTGTGGACGGACATGGCTGCATCTGTGGACGGACATGGCTTCATCTGTGGGCGGACATGGCTGCATCTGTGGGCGGACACAGGGATGGACTGGCCATTGGGACTACAGGGAGTTTCCCGGTGGGCCGAAGGCTCAGTGGGCCGGCTTCAGTAACAGCGGACCGCGCCCCCCTCCGCTCCTGTCTCTACCTTCCTGCAGCGCTCACTTCCTCTCCCTCCCTGCAGCGCTCACCTGGGGGGAACAAAGAAGCAGGGGGAGGACCAGAGGAGCAGGGGGGACAACAGAGGAGCATAGGGGAGGGGACATGCAGCTGACTCAACAGCTATGGCCTGGGAGTTTCTCACTTCTGCCTAATCTTGTCCCATAAGGGGGGCACTAAACTGATTCTTTGCCCCGGGTGAAATAATGTCTAGCTTCCCCACTGGTACTGCCTATAAGAGTACCAGCCGTTCTACTCTAATAAAGTAGAACAGCTAGTGGCTAGTGAAGGGGGAGAGGGGGCTTCGGTGGCCGGGGGGTGCGGGAGTTGTCTGGCCGCCATGGGAGAGACCTGTCAAAGTGGGCCAGTCTGGATGAAGTCCAGGGCCAAATTTTTGTCCCAGTCCAGCCCTGGGCGGACATGGCTGCATCTGTGGACGGACATGGCTGCATCTGTGGACGGACATGGTTGCATCTGTGGACGGACATGGCTGCATCTGTGGGCGGACATGGCTGCATCTGTGGGCGGACATGGCTGCATCTGTGGGCGGACATGGCTGCATCTGTGGGCGGACATGGCTGCATCTGTGGGCGGACATGGCTGCATCTGTGGGCGGACATGGCTGCATCTGTGGACGGACATGGCTGCATCTGTGGGCGGACATGGCTGCATCTGTGGGGGGACATGGCTGCATCTGTGGGGGGACATGGCTGCATCTGTGGGCGGACATGGCTGCATCTGTGGGCGGACATGGCTGCATCTGTGGGGGGACATGGCTGCATCTGTGGGGGGACATGGCTGCATCTGTGGGGGGACATGGCTGCATCTGTGGGGGGACATGGCAGCATCTGTGGGGGGACATGGCTGCATCTGTGGGCGGACATGGCTGCATCTGTGGGCGGACATGGCTGCATCTGTGGGGGGACATGGCTGCATCTGTGGGGGGACATGGCTGCATCTGTGGGGGGACATGGCTGCATCTGTGGGCGGACATGGCTGCATCTGTGGGCGGACATGGCTGCATCTGTGGGCGGACATGGCTGCATCTGTGGGCGGACATGGCTGCATCTGTGGGCGGACATGGCTGCATCTGTGGGGGGACATGGCTGCATCTGTGGGCGGACATGGCTGCATCTGTGGGCGGACATGGCTGCATCTGTGGGGGGACATGGCTGCATCTGTGGGGGGACATGGCTGCATCTGTGGGGGGACATGGCTGCATTTGGGGACACATTTAAAAAAAAGTATCGGTATTCGGTATCGGCTAATACATGAAAAAAAAAAATATCGGTACTTGTACTCGGTCCTAAAAAAGTGGTATCGGGACAACCCTAGTTTAAACCATCATCGCACGACCTCCTGTCAAAATCCTCTGAAAAGCAAGCCAATGCAGATTGCTTTTTAGACACAAGTCCAAACCTAGGCGTTCACATTTTTTATAGAAGGTGGTGGGGGCAGACAATGCTCACAGGACCCCCCTCACAGGACAGGACCCCCCTCACAGGACAGGACCCCCCCCCCCCCGGATCTTCTGGAAGAGTCCTGCCTGAGAAAGGTGGTTCCTATCCAGCAGAGCGGCTTAGCCAGGCACCAGTGCCAGAACTTCCTTCTACAGGTGAGCCGCCTGGCTTGTTTGCTTGCTTTTTTTTTCTCTCCAGCACGAGCGGCGCCTAGAGAAGCGCTGTGTGGGACTTCAGCTTGAGCTTGAACGTGCCGCCTTTCCAGTTTCCACGCTCAGTCGCTCACCTTCCAAGTGTCCAGCGCGACGTCACTGCTCCGCCCCTCCAGTCAATGCAAAGGAATGTAGGCGGGTTGTGGGCGCGGCCGGGGCGGTATTCCGCCACACAGCAGTGCGGGTGTGTGATGGTGACGTTGCAGTTGCGGTCGCACTGATGTATGAGAGTGGATGGTCCGGGGGAAGTGTCGCCTCGCACTGTGGACTTTGCCGCTTGTCCTGTCATAGAACGTGGCGTGTCCTCCATGAGCAGTCTTCAGCGGGTGAGCGGGTGAGGAGAGCCCGGAGGTGAGGGGTTCTGTCAGTAGAAGTGGTGAGCGCTTTACTTCCTGCACACTCCGCTCTCCTCCTCTATGAGGGGTGATGGGGGAATGTGTGTTCTCCTCATACCTTGTCATTGGCAGCCTCAGGGGGAATACCTGGAGGTGTATGGAGAGCCCACAGCATGGGCACTGCAACTTTCACCTCCACACTTCCCAGTGTTCATGGACTTCCCAGTCCTCCCTCCCTCACAGTCACATGTCATTGGGACGTTCACTATAAGGAGACATTTAAAGGGGTTGTAAAGGTAAAAGTTTTTTTCACCTTATTGCATTAACGTGAAAAAACATCTGTGCATTAGCGGCCCCCCGAGCCCCCCTTTTACTTACCTGACCCCTCGAAAGTCCCACGCCGCAAACTTGTAGGCTTCTCGGCTCATTCATTGGTTGATTGAAAGCAGCGCAGCCATTGGCTCACGCTGCTGTCAATCGAATCTAATGACGCAGCGCAAAGTGATACTGTGAAGCAGCTATATCACTGGAGCGCGCCCGCAAGAACTAACCACCATGCTCGCATGAAGGTGGTTAGTTCTTACAGGCAGGAGCCGAGGGACCCCAGAAGACCAGGTTCGGGGCCACTCTGTGCAAAACGAGCTGCACAGTGGAGGTATATATCATTTTTTTTTTTTTTATTACAAACCTATCTTTAGTGTTCCTTTTTTTTAAAGGGGTCGTAAAGGTTTTTATATATATATATATATATATATATATATATATATTTTTTTTTTTTAAATAGGTTCCTTTGTTCATTGTTGGTTCACTTACGTTTTCCTTCCATTTCCCTTCTAAATGGTTTTTTTTTTTTTATGTCTGAATTTCTGACTTCTTGTTTTCTCCTCAGTAAGCTTGCCCCCATCATCAGAGCTGTTGTGGCTGGGGGTTAGTCAGCCAGAACAGCTTACTGAGGAGAAATAGGAAGTGAGAAATTCAGACAAAGCGGGAAAAAAAACATTTAGGGCCAGATTCTCAGAGGCGCTACGACGGGGTATCTCAGATACCCCGTCGTATCGCCGTTTTTTTACCCGGGTATCTATGCGAGTGAATCCTAGAATCACTCAGGCATAGATAGGCGTGAAGATCCGACAAGTGTAATACAATTACACTTGCGGATTGTAGATGTAATGACAACTCCGGCCACTAGGTGGCCTTTACGTTGTTTTCTCTTTTGCTCATAAATACAAGCCGCCCCCTTTGAATTACGCGGCCTTATGCTGGGCCATTTACACTACACCGCCACAAACTACGGAGCAAGTGCATGGAGAATACGGCACTTGCTCTGTTAAGCTGTGGCGGCGTAGTGTAAATGGCTTGCGCTACGCCAGGGCAAATGTATGAGAATCTGGCCCTTAGAAGGGAAATGGAAGGAAAAGGTAAGAGAACCAACAAGGCACGAGCTTAAAGGAACCTATTTAGAAAATAAAAAACAAACCTTTGCTTAACTTAAAGTGTTTTACTAAACCCACAACAGTAAAATCGGTCTGTATATGCAGTAAAGCATGCTTGTTATACCCACTGTGGAACCTAAGGGGGGGTTAAAGTGGTTGTAAACCCTTTACAACCACTTGACCTACAGGTAAGATTAAGGCTTACCTGCGGGTGCAAGAAATGTCTCCCAAGCCTAAAAGGTTTAGGTGATATTTGCAAAAAAATAGCGCCGTAGCCATGGGGCGCAGGTGCACTGAGCGTGCCGCTACTAACGGCATCATGCCGTTGGTGGCTCCTGAACGCATGTGCTGGAGTGAAGTCATCGCTGCTCGGGCCAGTCATAGCACTGGAGCAGCGATACCCACAAGTCACTCCGGGTATCATGGCGGCGTCAGAGGAGGTGAACAAGGGCTGCTGCGGGGGCTTCGATCTCAGGTAAGTAATTCATAATGAGCTAGTATGCTATGCATACTAGCTCATTATGCCTTTGTCTTGCAGGTTATATATATTTTTTTTTGACAAGATTTTATTTTCTCTTTAATCCTCTGCATTATGTAAAGAACCTGTCTTCTCTGATCCTCACTTTCTTTTACTGTCCCCAATCCATCTGCTGATAAGACAATGCTTTGGGGACACTCTGCACATGCTCAGTTTAATGTGTATTGCTAGGGAGTTGTGTGTGTGTGTTTTCTTTTTTTCTTTTCTTTGGAGGTTGCATGTGATCAGCACAGGGCCAATCAGCACCGTCCAAACAAAGGGTCAGGGGGACTTGCAGCCTTATAGGGAAGCCGCAGAAGAATATAAACTTCTCCTACAGGCTTTAACCAGACACTGATAGAAGTCGCAAGACTACTATAAACTGCCGATGAGAGAAGGTATTTTGCAGTTTGTATTTACTAAAAGAATTGTATTTCTGTGTACTGTGGGAGACCAGATATAGTGAATGCAGGGTCCTGGGTTTAGTAACCCTTTAAACTGGGGCTACTGTGCATTGCAACCAATCGGCTTCTAGCTTCAACTTGTGCTAGTTAAAGCAGAGTTTCCCTGAATTTTCTTTTTTAAGTCAGCAGCTACAAATACTGCAGCTGCTGACTTTTAAAATATGGAGACTTACCTGTCCAGCGTGCCTGCGATGTCCTCACCAGAAGCCGATCTGTCTCTCGGCTGGAGGCGCTGCCATCTTTGAGAAGAGAATCGGGAAGCCTGGTTCCCTACTGTGTATGCGCAAGTCGCGCTGCGCGTGCTCACTGGTCACTGGTGTGGATTTCTTTATTACTTTGATGTGACGATTTCATGGCCAAAGGAATGGCCTTCCAGGTGTACCGTATTTTTCGGCGTATATCGCGCACTTTTTTGCCCTGAAAATCAGGGCAAAATCGTGGGTGCGCGATATACGCCGATACCTGCGCCGAATTTTGAATACTCCGCTGACATATACCAAGCGCAGTGCACTCGGGTATATTTGGCCAGTCTCGGCTTCTTCCGTGGTCACGTCCTGGACTTGCAGGACGTGAGCGTGACAGTTGCCGAGCCTGCCCGAGTGTACTGCGCTGGCTATATGCTGGCGTAGTATTCAAAACTCGGCGTGGGAAACGAGCGGGGAGGACACCGGACCCGCCGCAGAAGGACACCGGACCCGCCGAGGCCGCCGATGGACGCCGCGCAAGACACCAAAACTAAGTACAAAAAGAACTTTTTTCCACAGGATTGGGGGTCACTTTAGGGGTGCGCGGTATACGCGGGAGCGCGTTATACCGTGATAAATACAGTATGTTACTTTGCTTGCTTATAAACAAATAAAAGAAGAAATTGAAAGAAAATACGACTAAAACTAAAATGGCATTTTAGTCAAAAGACTAATGCCGCGTACACATGACTGTTTTTCGGGTTGTAAAAAATTAAGTTTTTTTTTTTATGTCATTAAAAACGATTGTGTGTGGGCTCCAGAGCATTTTTCACAACGTAAAAAATGGCCATTAAACATGATTTTTGTTGGCATATAAGACCACCGACCGATAGTCACAGGGGTGCCCTGCCTGCAGCATCACCCCTGTGACTATTGGTCGGTGGTCTTATGCCAGCAATCCCCTCCTAGATCTACCTTCTAGTCAGCGGATTTTGTGTTTCAGCTGTATATCTGCTGATCGTTCCCCTTCTTTTTTTGTATTGACTCATAAAAGACAATATCCTGCATCAATCACGCTGCCACTGCCGACCCCAAAAAGGAAAAATAAAAAACCCTCTGGTTTATTCGAATGCTCCCGCCGACTGCACGCCACCGTCTGACAAATAGCTAAGGAGTGGAGTAACCCAATGACATCATTTGGACAAGAGGCACATTTGCGAGCTACATCGTTAGCCAGCCACAATTATACAGATATATGGCAAGGAAGGCAGGTGGACGTGTGAGCAGGATATTTGGCTAAAGATCCCTTCGTTGTGACACAGACATCCAAGGCTGGGAGACTGACTACATGCATGTGTGATCCCTTTTAATTAAAGGGGTAATTCCCCCAAAAACCTTTTTTTAACATTTATTCAGGCTCGTTATGTCAAGGGGAATCAGTTTTTTTTTTTTTAGAAATGAAGCCGTACTTACCGTTTTACAGATGCATCGTCTCCGTCGCTTCCGGGTATGATCGTCTGGTCTGGGCGTGCCTATTTGATTGACAGGCTTCCGACGGTCGCATACATCGCGTCACGAGTAGCCGAAAGAAGCCGAGCGACGGTGCGGCTCTATACTGCGCCTGCGCACCGTCGTTCGGCTACTTTCGGAAAATCGTGACGCGATGTATGCGACCGTCGGAAGCCTGTCAATCAAATAGGCACGCCTATAGTCGGAGCCCATACCCGGAAGCGTCGGAGACGATGCATCTGTAAAACGGTAAGTACGGCTTCATTTCTAAAAAAAAAAAAACTGATTCCCCTTGACATAACGAGCCTGAATAAATGTTAAAAAAAAGGTTTTTGGGGGAACTACCCCTTTAAGGGATCATACCATCTGACAAGCGGCTATTACCTGGTGGTGGAGGATTTCCTATATTCACTTATTTCTGGGTGTCTACATCTGTCACCGCAGATTTTCATCTAAGAAATCTTGTATATTGCTGAGAAATTCCCTTGGGTTGGGAGACTTTTTTTCATTGTTTCAACTCTTCTCAATAATTTTTTGTTGACATTTCAGTGTGTTCATACACAATTTAAAGGGCCAGCAACCCTTAATTGCATTCTTAGTGTTTTCAGTCTAAGAATATCAACACTAGTTGTTCAAATTATATGTGGGTTTATTTTCACTTTTGAGCACAATATTTTTTCTTTGCACAACTTTTTTGTTTCGAACATTACACTCTTAACCACTTAAGACCCGGACCATTATGCAGGTTAACCACTTAAGGACTGGACCAATATGCTGCTAAATGACCAAAGGTGTTTTTACAATTCGGCACTGCGTCGCTTTAACAGACAATTGCGCGGTCGTGCGACGTGGCTCCCAAATACATTTGCGTCCTTTTCTTCCTACAAATAGAGCTTTCTTTTGATGGTATTTGATTGCCTCTGTGATTTTTTTTTTTCTTCTACTTTTTGTTATAAGAAAAATCGAATAAACTAAATTTTAGTCAAACATTTAGGCCAAAATGTATTCAGCCACATGTCTTTAGTAAAAAAAAATCGCAATATAAAAAAAAAAATTGGCTACCTAGCGGCAACAGTGACACGAATTCAGCGATCAGAAAACCGATCGCTTAGTGACACTGGCAATAGGGGGTGAAAGGGTTAACTAGGACGGTGATCAAGGGGTTAAACCTTTACTTGGGGGGGGGGGGGGGTACAGGGCTACCCTGGACCTAACACTAACTGCTTGTCACACTAACTGTCACACTGACACTAAATGCCGTGATCAGTAAATATATGATCACTGCAATCAGTGACACTGTGGCTGGGGGGGGGGGTTTATCTGAAGGGGTTAATGTGCCTATGTGTGTGGTGTCAGTGTGCTGTTGGTGCGACTTACTTGTGATGTCTTCTCTCCTCTCGTCACATCGAAAATACTGCCGAGAGGAGAGGTGACATCAGTTCCTCTGCCAGTGTTTACATTACACAGACAGAGGTGCGGAGGCTCTGCGGATTGGCTGGGAGCGATCGCGAGGGGACGGACAGAAACCAACAGCCGTCCCTCATCCTGGATCGCTCCCACAGGTAAAACGACCACCGCATCGGACCCCTGACTTGCAAGAAGGCAGGGACGTACATGGGGGGTGCATGTACGTGCCATTCTGTGGGCGTACATATACATGCGGCGGTCGTTAAGTGGTTAAGGACCTTGCCCCTTTTTGCAATTCGGCACTGCGTCCCTTTTAACTGACAAATGTGCGGTCGTGCGCCGTGGCTCCCAAACAAAATTGGCGTAATTTTTTTCCCCACAAATAGAACTTTCTTTTGGTGGTATTTGATCACCTCTGCGGTTTTTATTTTTTGCGCTATAACAATTTTGAAAAAAAACAAACAATATTTGACTTTTTGCTATAGAAAATATCCCCCAAAGATATATAAATAATATATTTTTTCCTCAGTTTAGGCCAATACGTATTCTTCTACTTATCTTTGGTAAAACAAATCGCAATAAGCGTTTATTGATTAGTTTGTGCAAAAGTTTTAGCGTATACAAAATAGGGGATAGTTTTATGGCATTTTTATTAATATATTTTTTTTTTTTACTAGTAATGGCGGCGATCAACTTTTTTTTTTATTTTTTCATCGGACACTTTTTGCACATCTTTGTCATTGAAGTGGTTAATCACTAGGGGGCACTAAGGGGTTAAGGGTACCCTAAGGGAGTGATTCTTTCTGTAGGGGGAAGTGGCTGTAGTCGTGACATCACCGATTGTCATTCTCTATATCGGGGAACAGATGATCAGTGTCACTGCCACACTGAAGAACAGGGAAGGTGTGTTTACACACACCTCTCCCCGTTCTTCAGCTCCTGTGACCGATTGCGGGATACCGGCGGTGATCAAGTCCGCGGTCACGGAGCTTCCGACTGGGTCGCGAGCACGTGTGACCTACAGCTGGGCTCCTTGGTTAAAGTGATTATAAAGGCTTTTTCTGTTTGTTTAAATAAATAAAAAAAACTGTTGCATTGCCTGCTCTGTGCAGTGGTTATACACAGAGCAGCCCCGATTCTCTTCTTCTCGGATCCCCAGCTCCAACCCCCTAACCCCCCCCCCCCCCATTGAGTGCCCCCAATGCAAGCTGCTTACTATGATGCAGCATGCAGGATTAAGATGTGCTTTCTTGAAAACGCATGGTCTAAAAGAAATCAATCTGAGCACACCGCACACTGAGTGTAAAAATGTGCATAAACGGCGCTGCACCCTAAACGCAGTGCCCTGTGAATCCAGCCAATCTAGAGCAGCTGTGCGTGGCATCGGTTTCTAGCTATCATTTAGACAGAATAAAGCTGGACCAGATGGTATTCACCCACGGATCCTAAAAGAATTGAGCTCTATCATTTCAAAGCCATAGTATCTAATTTCTAGGCCATAGCCACTCACTGTATCACTCGGCCCCGCCCCTCAACGCGCCGCATCAATGAATGTGATTGACAGCAGTGCCAGCCAATGGCTGTGCTGCTCTCAATCCATCCACTGAGCGGCGAAGAGGATCTTGGGACTTTCGAGGGGTCAGGTAAGTAAAAAGCGGGCTCTTGGGGTTAGGCCGCATCATCAGATGTTTTTTCACCTTAATGCATAGATTGCATTAAAGTGAATTTTTTTTTTTAACAACTCCTCTAAGCCTAGAGGAAAAGAGATTTAATTTCCAAATACGGAAGTTTTTTTCACAGTAACAGCTGTGAAAATGCGGAATAGACTTGCTCTAGACGTGGTTCTGGCCAGCTAAGTAGATTGCTTTACGAAAGGCCTGGATTCTTTCCTAAATGTACATAATATAATTGGGCATTGACATTTATAGGTAAAGTTGATCCAGGCAAAATCTGATTGCCTCTCGGGGGATCGGGAAGGAATTTTCTTCCCCCTTCCTCTGGGATCAACTGTGTATATGGGGTTGTATGATATTATTTTTATGGTTGGACCAGTGTTATTTAACCTGACTAACTATGTAACTACAATGTATATAAGAAGTCTACACACCCCTGTTAAAATGTCATGTTTCTGTGATGTAAAAAAATGAGACAAAGATAAATAATTTCAGAACTTTTCCCACCTTTTTAATGTGACCTATAAGCTGTACAACTCGATTGAAAAACAAACTGAAATCTTTTAAGGGGGGGGGGGGTAAAAAAACAAAACAATGTGGTTGCATAAGTATGCACACCACTTTAAAGTGGGGATGTAGCTGTGTTCAGAATTAAGCAATTAGATTCAAACTCATGTTAAATAGGAGTCAGTACACACCTGCTATCATTTAAAGCAGGGGTGCCCAACCTTTTGAAGAGCGAGGGCCACTTAAGCACTTTGGTAACGAGTCGTGGGCCACAATGAGCGGTGTGGGCGGATGACAGGTCACGGCTTCTCTATAGGCCCTCTGATCCACCCAGATGGAAGGGGACGAATTCCCTTCTGTTTTCGGATTGAAGGTAGATGGACGTAAACTGACATCTGTCGCTCTATAGAGGGGAATTGAGGGTCCCATTTGGTTGGGCTGATCATGTGAAAGGGACCTAAGACTGTTTTCACACTGTGCTGCCATTTACCCACACCGAGAGTGCAGCGTAGTGTACCTGTGTGTATCCTGTGGGTTAGCTGAACTTTGCCATAGACTCCAACTGTGGCAAAAGCTGGCGCTGTAGAGGAAGCTTTGGCTTATGGGGCTCTGCTTCGCAGCCGCTTACTTACTCTACCACCAGCTTCATTCACAACAATGATGTTGCGGTATGGCACGTCGGCAACCTGCAATCTGGGCTTGCCATTCCAGAGCAGGAGGTCGTGGGCCACATCAGAGGGCTCCGCGGGCCACATGTGGCCCCCGGGCCACTGGTTGGCCACTCCTGATTTAAAGTGTCTCTGATTAACCACAAATAATCAGCTGTTCTAGTAGGTCTTTCCTGACATTTTCCTAGTCTCATCCTAAAGCAAAAGCCATGGCCCACAGGGAGCTTCCAAAGCATCAGAGGCATCTCATTGTTAAAGGGCATCAGTTAGGAGAAGGGTACAACATTTCCAATGCATTAAGATATACCATGGAACGAAGTAAAGACAATCAAGTTGAGAAAATATGGCCGAACAGTGACATTACCAAGAACTGGACGTCCTTCCAAAATTGATGAAAACACGAGAAGAAAACTGGTCAGGGAGGCTGCCAAAAGGCCTACAGCAACATTAAAGGAGCTGCCGGAAAATCTGGCAAGTACTGGCTGTGTGGTACATGTGACAACAATCTCCCGTATTCTTTGACTGAGCCATGGGGTAGAGTGGCAAGACCGAAGCCTTTTCTTATGAAGAAAAACATCCAAGCCCGGCTAAATTTTGCAAAAACATATCTGAAATCCCCCAAAAGCATGTGATAAAATGTGTTATGGTCTCATGAAACAAAGGTTGAACTTTTTGGCCATAATTTCAAAAGAAATGTTTAGCACAAAAACAACACTGTACATCACCAAAAGAACACCATACCCACCATAAAGCATGGTGGTGGCAGTATCATGCTTTGGGGCTGTTTTTCTTCAGCTGGAACAGGGGTCTTAGTCAAGGTAGAGGGAATTATGAACAGTTTCAAATACCAGTCAATATTGGTACAAAACCTTCCGGCTTCTGCTAAAAAGCTGAACATGAAGAGGGACCTCATTTTTCAGCATGAGAACGACCCAAAGCATACATCCAATCAACAAAGGAATGGCTTCACCAAAGAAAGATATTCATTTTTTTTTTTTTATTGGCCCAGACCTGAATCCGATTGAAAATCTGAGGGGTGCTGTGCACAGGAGATGCCCTCGCAATCTGACAGATTTTAAATGTTTTTGCAAACAAGAGTGGGCAAAAATTGCCAAATCCAGATGTGCCATGCTAATGGACTCTACCTAAAAAGGCTGAGTGCTATAATAAAATCAAAAGGTGATCCAACTAAGCAATGCCGCGTACACACGACGTGAAAAACTACTAGCATGTTTTAAATTTTTTAATGGCCATTTTTCACATCAGGAAAAATGCTCTGGAGCCTACACACGATCGTTTTTAATGTTTAAGTTAAAAAAATTCATTTTTCCTCGCCATTAAAAACGGTTGTGTGTACAGGGAATATTAGTTTAAGGGTGTGCACACTTAGGCTTTTCCACACAGGTGGACTCTGTCGCTGTGGAGTACGTCTGCTTACGCCAGCTCAGTCATCTGTCTTTTATTTTTATTTTTTTTGCGGATTGGATGTCAGCGGACATGTCTCCGCTGACATCCGACGCTCATAGGAGTGCATGGAGCGGCCGTTCAGGTCCGCCGTCAAAACTGACAGGCAGACCTGAACGGTCCGATCATGTGAAAGGGGCAAAATGCAACCATATATAAACTTCCCTCCACCTAAAAGATTTCAGTTTTGTTGTTCAACTGAGTTGTACAGTTTATAGGTCACATTAAAGGTGGAAAAAGTTCTAAAATTATTTATATTTGTGTTTTTTTACATCACAGAAACCTGACATTTTAACAGGGGTGTGTAGACTTTATATCCACTGTGTGTGTATATATAAGCAAATGAGAAATATGTACTTTGAAAACAGAACTGTACATAGAGATTTCTGCACCACAGTCAAAATTGGCATATTGAAACTAATGTATTTAAAACTGGCAAACTCATGTAAGGCCTCATTCACAGGGCCATAACGCAGTCGTAAAATATTTACTGATCATTAAAGGGATACTAAACACACATTGTTTAATTTACAATGCCATCATCCCTATATAGAAATAGAAGGGACAATGTAATTTTCTTTCTCGTACATCACGGGACACAGAGCGGCATATTCATTACTATGTGGGTTATATGGAGTACCTTCAGGTGTGGACACTGGCAATCTTCAAACAGGAAGTCCCCTCCCTATATAACCCCCTCCCCTAGAGGGAGTCCCTCAGTTTTTTCGCCAGTGTCTTAGGTGTTGGTCACGGAATAGCTTTGCTCCACATCCTTTGGGATTAAGGGCGGGCTAACCGGATCTGTCCAAGGAGCCTCAGTGCCAAAGTGGACAGTACCCGGGCCCCAAACCGTGGGGTTTTGCCTATAATGCTCCTCTTTGGAGGGCTGGACCCTGGGCCCAGGACTTGGAGTTTGCAAAAACCATAAGGTTCCTGTTTTGCCAGGGTGCTATATAGGTCCAGGACAGTGGGTACCTTCATAGGACCCCAGGGCCTGAAGGTCTACTACGCTACCCACGGAGATGGGAGAAGACTGGATCAGTTTGCTGGTCAAACATCCTGCAGCATGGAGCAGGTAAGGGGGAGCCTGCGGGACTTGGTTCGACAGCAGGCTCCCCGGGGTAACCTAAAAGGGGGGATAGCCTGAGTATGCTCTGCATGGGCAACTGTGATCACTATGTCTTAGAGACAGGATGACACCCTTTCTCCCCCCATTACTAGGCCCCCCTGTCTAAAGTGTGTTGCTAGCTAAACCTGCTGTTTCTTCCTAGAGGCTAGTAAAGGATCCTTAGGGGCCTTAAAAGAGTCCTACCTGGCCGGGAGTTTTTGAATCTGCCGCCGTTTCTGCGCCATGGATCTCCAGCAGCGCGGCTCCTCCATGTTCTTCCTGTTTCCGGGTACGCGCGCGCGCGCGCGTGCACGCGCGCGTCTTATTGACGAATTTTCGCGCCATCCGGACAGGAGGGCGGGGGGGGGCGGGCCTGCGGCGTCATACAGGCGCGCCCTTCTGCTGTTATAGACAGCAGGCCTTGTCAGGGCTCAGTCTGTGGCTGATTGTTTCAAGAGAGGCGCAGGGCGGCAGAACAGTGACTCCCGGTGGCGGAAAAGGGGTAGTACATGTGGACTTTGTCCCAATGTCTATTGTTAAGCCAAAGAATCCCCCTTATTTGACAGCAGGTTGGAGGCTGGCAAACTTAAGTTAGGGGCATTGTGTATGGTCATAAAAAAAAAAAAAAAAAAAAAAAAAGGACCAACATACAGGCCCATCAGTTTGTGGGGACACTAGTGATCTACTTTCCCCTAAACTCTGGAATTGTACTCCTGGCCACTACAGTCTGTTGTGTGGGCGGAGTCCCTCGATTTTTTATTATGGCTTCCAAGGGTTCGGGGTCAAAGGGTACAAAAAAGACCAAAAAACAAAAGGGTTCCCTTTCTGATTCTGATATGCCGATTCTTTCCCCGCAGCTTATTAATTTAAGAAGCGCCTTGGATGAGCCATTAGGGGGATCTGGTGCGGAGGCTGGCCCGGATCAGCCCAGCCCTGTGTTTATCACAGAGGAGATGCTAGCCGTATCCCTAGGGGGGCTAGAAGAGAGAATAGCAGCATTGATCGCTAGAGCTATTCCTGGTAAGAAACGGGTTAGATCCCCATCACCAGGCAGTGTATCCTCAGATGCTGAGATTCTCTCTCCGGAGGAATTAGAATCACAGGAGGATCAACTGGACCTGAACCAAGAGGGTTCAGGGATTGAGGGGTCTACCTCTGAGGAACCATTTTCAGACTCCCAGACAGAAAGACTGTGGGTACAGTCTTTGACGGACATGGTCCGCTCGGCATTTAGCTTGCCATTACCAGAACCTCAGGTTCCTCCGGTATCCTCTCTGGGCTCTTTGAGAGCCCCGTTAAGCAACGCAGTTTTTTCCGGTCCATCCTCTCTTGGAGGAATTGATCTTTCGGGATTGGGTACGGCCGGACAGGGTTTTTCTGCCACCGAAAAGATTTGCGGTCATTTATCCCATGGAGGAAAAATTCTCCAAGAGATGGAAGCTCCCAGTAGTGGATGCAGCCATCTCATGTGTGAATAAATCACTAACTTGCCCGGTGGAAAATATACATATGTTTAGAGATCCGGTTGATAAAAGATTAGAAACACTTTTAAAAGCATCCTTTGCTACGGCAGGAGCAGTGGTGCAGCCAGCGGTAGCTGCAATTGGAGTTTGTCAGGCATTAAAAGACCAGACAAAAGAGATGTTAAAAGACATGCCTACCCAACAAGCAGAAGAGTTTGCTGACATTCCCAGAGTTCTGTGTTTTGCGGTAGATGCTATAAAAGATTCCATCCAGCAGGCTTCTCGTTTATCACTATGTTTGGTACACATGAGAAGGCTCTTATGGTTGAAGAACTGGGCGGCAGAACCCCCATGCAAAAAGCTTCTGGCAGGATTTCCCTTCCATGGAGGGCGACTCTTCGGAGAGGATCTGGATAAATATATTCAGACTATTTCAAATGGCAAGAGTACCCTTTTACCGGTCAAAAAGACATTCCGGGCTCCTACATTTAAAAGGCAGCTTTTTCCTGTCTCGGGGCCCTCTAATTCCAGGCAGTATCGACGGCCGCCTGCGCGATCCAACGGTAACAGTAGATCGCAGGGACAAACCCCTGGGGGTAAGAAGCCGTGGTATCGCAAGCCGTCAAAGGCAGCCCCTAAGTCTGCCTTATGAAGGGGCGCCCCCACTCTCACGGGTGGGGGGAAGGCTTCGTCTCTTCTCAGAAGTTTGGGAAGCCAAGATCCCCGACAAATGGGTCCGGGCATCTGTAACCACAGGTTACAGACTGGAATTTCTAAGGTATCCTCCGCCTCATTTTCAAGAATCAAGGCTACCAAGGGATCCAGCAAGGAAGGCCTCAATGCTGGCAGCCTTGGATCACCTGCTTTGCCAGGACGTAATTTTAGAAGTGCCAGCCCAAGAGCAAGGCCTAGGTTTCTATTCCAATCTCTTTGTCATACCAAAGCCCAACGGCGATGTCAGGCCAATCTTGGACCTAAAGAGGTTAAACGGTTATCTAAGGGTGCGGTCCTTCCGGATGGAATCCATCCGGTCAGCAGCCGCCGCGCTTCAGAAGAACGATTTTCTGGCCTCCATAGACATAAAAGATGCTTACCTTCATGTACCAATCTGTCAGTCGCATCAAAGGTTTTTACGCTTCGCGGTCGGGCAGCGACACTTCCAATTCAGGGCGCTCCCTTTCGGGCTGGCCACGGCCCCCCGGGTATTCACGAAGATCCTAGCCCCAGTTCTGGCCAATTTAAGAATCCAAGGAGTCACAGTCCTAGCATACTTGGACGACCTTTTAATTATAGATCATTCACGGACGGGTCTGCAGAAGGCAGTAAACCTCACGGTTCGGTACCTCGAAGAATTCGGCTGGGTCCTAAACCAGGGAAAGTCAGCATTCCAGCCTACAAAGCAGTTGGAATACCTCGGCATGAGGTTAGACACGGAACGTCAAAAGGTGTTCCTGCCCCTTGTAAAGATCAAGGCGATCAAGGGGTTGGTTCAGTTGGTTATAAACAAGAGAAGACCAACTATTCGCCTGTGTATGCGATTACTAGGCAAGCTAGTGGCCACATTCGAGGCAGTACCATACGCTCAGATCCACACTCGCGTCCTACAGGCAGCCATTCTAGCAGCCTGGGGCAAGAGGGCACATGCCTTAGAGTCCCCTTTGACGCTATCATCAAGGGTCCGACAAAGCCTGGCCTGGTGGTTGAACCCTCAGAACCTTCTAAAGGGAAGATCCTTCAGCCCTGTTGTCTGGAAGGTAGTTACCACAGACGCCAGCCTGGCAGGCTGGGGGGCGGTCTTCGAGGGGTTCTCCCGCCAGGGAACTTGGGTGAAAGCAGAGAGGCAGCTCCCCATCAATATCTTGGAAATCAGAGCTGCTCGCCTAGCCCTGTTGGCATGGACCTCCAGATTAAAGGGGTTCCCGGTGAGAATCCAGTCAGACAATGCCACGGCGGTGGCATACATAAACCACCAAGGGGGAACCAGGAGCCAGGCCGCTCAAAGGGAAGTGAACTTGATTTTTCAATGGGCAGAGGCTCATGTACCCTGCATTTCAGCGATATTCATTCCAGGAGTGGACAACCTGCAGGCAGACTTCTTAAGTCGCCAGAGTCTGTTGCCAGGGGAGTGGTCTCTGCATCCCCAGGTCTTTCAGACAATCTGCCAGAGGTGGGGAACGCCAGACGTAGATATAATGGCATCCAGGTTCAACAAGAAACTAGACAGGTTCGTGTCGCGAGCGAGGGATCCTATGGCCTGCGGAACCGATGCGTTGGTGTGCCCTTGGCATCAATTCAAACTTCTATATGCATTCCCTCCACTACAGTTACTCCCCCGCCTGTTGCGCAGGATCAGAGTGGAGCACAAGCCAGTCATTCTAATAGCTCCAGCTTGGCCCCGGAGGGCTTGGTACTCGCTAGTCCTGAATATGGCAGTGGGAGACCCTTGGACTCTTCCTCTACAACCAGACCTACTCTCACAAGGTCCGATCCTCCACCCTACATTACAACGTCTAAATTTGACGGCCTGGAGGCTGAATCCCTGATTCTCAGGGGTAGGGGTCTGTCTAGGCAGGTAATCCCTACCCTGATTAAGGCTAGAAAGCCGGTCTCCAGGGTAATTTATTACAGGGTGTGGAGGAATTATATAGGCTGGTGTGAATCCAAAAGATGGAATTGCCGCAAATATACTATTGATAGGGTGTTAAGTTTTCTCCAGCTAGGAGTGGATAAAGGCCTGGCACTAAGCACAATCAAAGGACAGATCTCAGCTCTGTCAGTGTGGTTTCAGAGGCCGCTGGCCACCCACTCGCTGGTAAAGACCTTCTTACAGGGGGTCTTGCGTATTAATCCTCCTGTCAAGTCACCAGTTTGTCCTTGGGACTTAAATCTTGTCCTGTCCACTCTACAGAAACAGCCTTTTGAGCCTCTGGCTGAGATTCCTTTACTCTTACTGACAAGAAAATTGGTTTTCTTGGTCGCCATAGTTTCGGCCAGGAGAGTGTCAGAATTAGCAGCCTTATCGTGTAAGGAACCATATCTTGTTCTGCATAAGGACAGGGCAGTTCTCCGGCCCCATCCTTCCTTTCTACCAAAGGTTATATCCAAATTTCACTTAAACCAGGATTTGGTACTTCCATCCTTCTTTCCAAAACCTACATCTAGAAAGGAGGGGTTGCTGCATACCTTGGATATTGTCCGGGCCATGAAGGCCTATCTTAAAGCTACAGAAAAGATCCGGAAAACAGATGTGTTATTCGTTCTACCAGATGGCCCCAAGAAGGGGCAGGCAGCTGCAAAATCCACCATCTCAAGATGGATTAGACAATTAATCATTCAAGCCTACGGGTTGAAGAGGTTGCCTCCTCCGTTGTCGGTAAAGGCCCATTCTACCAGGGCCATGGGCGCCTCTTGGGCAGCACATCATCAGATCTCTATGGCTCAGATATGCAAGGCAGCAACGTGGTCATCAGTCCACACGTTTACAAGGTTTTATCAACTAGACGTGAGAAGGAATGCGGATTCTGCCTTTGGACAGGCAGTACTACAGGCTGCAGTTTGAAATCCTCGGGATCAGAAACACCCTTGGTTATAAAAAAAAAAAAAAAAAAAAGTTTTTTCTTGACTAAGTTGGAATTATTATGATTTGAGTTTATCTCTAAATTGAATCCTTCTTTGGAAGATGTCTCCCTCCCCTCATTAAAGCATTGCTTTCGGACATCCCACATAGTAATGAATATGCCGCTCTGTGTCCCGTGATGTACGAGAAAGAAAAAGGGATTTTTAAATACAGCTTACCTGTAAAATCCTTTTCTTGGAGTACATCACGGGACACAGAGCTCCCACCCCTCTTTTGGGTGACCATTTTGGGAGGCATACTGCTTGCTACAAAACTGAGGGACTCCCTCTAGGGGAGGGGGTTATATAGGGAGGGGACTTCCTGTTTGAAGATTGCCAGTGTCCACACCTGAAGGTACTCCATATAACCCACATAGTAATGAATATGCCGCTCTGTGTCCCGTGATGTACTCCAAGAAAAGGATTTTACAGGTAAGCTGTATTTAAAAATCCCTTTATTTTAATAAAGAAAACATCTAAGTGGTGGTTTGAATATACAGCTGTCACATGACCCAGCTCTTTCCCAGTCTGTCTTCAGGGAAACATAAGCAGGAGGTGCTTCTGGTCCTCTGCTGCTGGTCACATCTTCAAAAATATATAAAAACATTATGTTGGAATACAGAGTAGCCCTGCATAAAATATATAAATATATATATATATATATATATATATATATATATATATATATATATATAATTAAAATGTTGTTACAACCAAACACACAAATGGATTTTATATGATGGACCAACACAAATTGGCACATACGGTGCCTTGCAAAAGTATTTTTTGTGTTTTTTTTTTTTATTGCCTTACAACCTGGAATTAACATGGATTGTTTGAGGATTTTTTATATATATATATATATATATATATATTATATTATATTATATTATATTTAGGACAAAATAACAGAAAATGTCAATGTGCATAACCATTTGCCGCCCCCCCCCAAGTCAATACTTTGTAGTAGAGCCACCCACCTTTTGCGGCTATCACAGCTCCAAGTTGCTTTGGATAAGTCTCTACGAGCTTGTCACATATTACAAAACTGCTCCAGCTCCTTCAAGTTGGATGGTTTGCTCTTTTGAACAGCAATCTTTAAGTCTGACCACAGATTTTCTATTGGATTGAGGTCTGGGCTTTGACTAGGCTATTCCAACACATTACATGTTTCCCCTTGAACCACTCAAGTGTTGCTTTAGCAGTGTTTTTTGGGTGTTATTGTCCTGCTGGAAGGTGAACCTCTGTCCTAGCCTCAAATCACACAAAGAGTGGCACAGGTTTTGCTCAGTTATATCCCTGTATTTAGCACCGTCCATCTTTCCTTCAACTGACAAGTTTCCCAGTCCAGATTGCTGAAAAACATTCCCACAGCTTGATGCTGCCACCACCATGTTTCACTGTGGGAATGATGTTCTTTTGGTAATGTGATGTGTTGTGTTTGCGCCAGATTTAAATTTTAGTCTCATCAGACCAGAGCACCTTTCTCCATACATTTTGGGAGTCTCCCACGTGCCTTTTTTGCAAACTCCAAACGTGCCATTTAGTTTTTTGTTGAAAATAATGGCTTTCTTCTGGCCACTCTGCCATAAAGCCCAAATCTAAGGAACGTACGGCTTATTGTCGTCCTATGTACAGATACTGCAGTCTCTGCTGTGGAACTCTACAGCTCCTCCAGCGTTACCTTAGGTCTCTGTGCTGCCTGTCTGATTAAAGCCCTCCTTGCCCGGTCCATGTGTTTCGTTGTGCGGCCGTCTCTTGGCAGGTTTGCTGTTGTGCCATGTTCTTTCCATTTGGATATAATGGATTTGATGGTGCTCCTAGAGATCATCAAAGATTTGGATATTTTTTTTTAAAACCTAACCCTGACTTGTACTTCTCAACAACATTGTCCCTTACTTGTTTGGAGAGTTCCTTGGTCTTCATGACAGTGTTTGGTTAGTGGTGCCTCTTGCTTGGTTGTTGCAGCCACTGGGGCCTTCCAAAAAGGTGTGTGTATATGTAATGACAGATCATGTGACCTATAAATTGCACATAGGTGGATGTCATTTCACTAATTATGTGATTCCTGAAGGTAATTGGTTGCACCAGAGCTTTTTATGGACTTCATAACAAAGGGGGTGAATACATACGCACATGGCAATTATCCTTTTTTTCTGAGAAAAAAAAAAAAATGTTTTATGTATATATTTTTCTAATTTTACTTCACCAACTGAAACTATTGTGTTTTGATCGATCACATATAATTCAGATTAAAAAAAACATTGAACTAAAGGCTGTAATGTAACAAATTGGGTAAAAAGCCAAGGGGGTGAATACTTTTGCAAGGCACTGTAATTGGGAAGTGGAAGGAAAATGATAAATGTCATCTTCATCTTCATCCAATACTTTGTAGAACCACCTTTCACTGTTATTACAACTGCATGTTTTTTTGGGGCTGTCTCTACCAGCTTTGCACATTTAGAAAGTGAAATATTTGCCCATTCTTCTTTGCTAAATGGCTCAAGATTGGATGGTGAGTGAACAGCAATTTTTCACGTTTGCCACAGATTCTCAATTGGGTTTAGGTCTGGACTTTGACTGGGCTATTCTATCACATAAATATGCTTTGATCTAAACCAGGGGTATTGAATTAAAATTCATGGAGGTCCGATTAGCAAAATGTTCTACCAACCGAGGTCCGAATCGCAGTTTTGTGCAATTACTCAGATTCTTTACATCACAGCCCAGGCGTGCAGGCATGACACACCATTCGTTTGAATGGGCTGCTGTGCCTGCGTTTTCTGCTGGGAAATGGTCCTGGCATCTTTTTAAAAATGCAGCCGCATGGAAACTGCATGATGTATTTGTACCATGCAATTTCCATGTGCAGGAAATTGCACCTTGCATTTCAGTGCCAATGGTACCCCTTCATTTTCTGTGCAGCACCTAATTTTGTGCGCAGCTGCTTGTCCCCTTCACATCTTCCCCATCACAGCCCTGCCCCTTCACATATCCCCCCCACACAGTATTGCCCCCTTCACATATCCCCCCCACACAGTATTGCCCCCTTCACATATCCCCCCCACACAGTATTGCCCCCTTCACATATCCCCCCACACAGTATTCCCCCCTTCACATATCCCCCCCACACAGTATTGCCCCCTTCACATATCCCCCCCACACAGAATTCCCCCCCTTCACATATCCCCCACACACAGCATTCCCCCCCTTCACATATCCCCCACACACAGCATTCCCCCCCTTCACATATCCCCCCCACACAGTATTGCCCCCTTCACATATCCCCCCCACACAGTATTGCCCCCTTCACATATCCCCCCCACACAGTATTGCCCCCTTCACATATCCCCCCCACACAGTATTGCCCCATCACATATCCCCCCACACAGTATTGCCCCATCACATACCATCCCCCCACACAGTATTGCCCCATCACATACCCCCCCCCCCCACAGTATTGCCCCATCACATATCCCCCCCCACAGTATTGCCCCATCACATATCCCCCCCACACAGTATTGCCCCATCACATATCCCCCCCACACAGTATTGCCCCATCACATATCCCCCCCACACAGTATTGCCCCTTCACATATCCCTCCCCCCACAGTATTGCCCCTTCACATATCCCCCCCACACAGTATTGCCCCCTTCACATATCCCCCCCACACAGTATTGCCCCCTTCACATATCCCCCCCCACACAGTATTGCCCCCTTCACATATCCCCCCCCCACACAGTATTGCCCCCTTCACATATCCCCCCCCACACAGTATTGCCCCATCACATACCTCCACCACACAGTATTGCCCCCTTTACATGACCCCCATCACATATCCCCCCCCCCCACACAGTATTGCCCCATCCCTAACTAGCGGAGGAGGCTGGGGACAGAAGCGACTACTAAATGGCGCCATTGCTGCGGTCCGGACAGAGCAGCAGCTCGGGCCGGACGTGGGCCGCCATTTAGTGATGTCCGATCTAAACCATTCCATTGTAGATCTGGCTGTATGTTTAGGGCCATTGTCCTGCTCCTCCGCCCCAGTATCAAGTCTTTTGCAGACTCTAACAGGTTTTCTTCTATGATTACCCTGCATTGGGCTCCATCCATCTTCCCATCAACTCTAACCAGCTTTCATGCCCCTGCTAAAGAAAAGCAACCCCACAACATTATGCTGCCACCATGTTTAGGGTTACCACCTCATCCCTTTAAAACTGAACACCTATTAATTACACAGGTTCTGTGGCTAATTTAATGCAATCACGGCACTACTTTAGTTTAATTACAGCCTTAATCTGCCACAGAACCTGTGTAATTAATAGGTGTTCAGTTTTAAAGGGATGAGGTGGTAACCCTAACCATGTTCCACAGTGGGGATGGTGTGTTCAGGGTGATGTCCAGTGTTTAGTTTTCCACCACACGCTTTTGGACCAAAAAGTAAAATTTTGATCTCATCTGACCAGAACACCCTCTTCCACATGTTTGCTGTGTCCCCCACATGGCTTCTCGCAAACTGCAAATGGGACTTCTTATGGCATTCTTTGTGCCACTCTTCCATAAAGGCCAGATTTGTGGAGTGCATGACTAATCGTTGTCCTGTGGACAGATTCTCCCACCTGAGCTGTGAATCTCTGCAGCTCCTCCATGGGCCTCTTGGCTGCTTCTCTGATTAACGCTCTTTATGGACGGCCATGCATGTCTTGGTAGATTTGCAGTTGTGCCATACCCTTTCCCTTTTTTTTTTTGGATGGTGGATTGAACAATGTTCTGCGAGATGTTTAAAGCTTGGGATTTTTTTTTTTTTTATAACCTAACCCTGCTTTAAACTTTTCCACAACTTTTATACCTGACCTGCCTGGTGTGTGCCTTGGTTTTCATGATGCTGTTTGTTCACTAATGTTCTCTAACATACCTCCTGGGGGCTTCACAGAACAGCTGTATTTTTTACTGAAATTAAACTACACACAGGTGGACCTTTTTATAATTGGGTGACTTCTGAAAGCAAATGGTTCCACTAGATTTTAGTTGGGGGTTATTGGAGTAAAGGGGGCTGGATACAAATGCACGGCACACTTTTCAGATACTTATTTGTAAACCATTTTGAAACGCATTTATCATTTTCCTTCCACTTCATAATTATGTGCCACTTTGTGTTTGGTCTATCGCATAAAATCCTAAAAAAATACATTTATGTTTTTTGGTTGTAACATGACACAATGTGGAAAATTTCAAAGGGTATGAATACTTTTTATCAAGGCTGTGTGTGTGTGTGTGTGTGTGTGTGTGTACATTTTTTTGTTTAATTTTTTATTTTCTATCAAATCTTTATTATTTTTTGGTAATATGGTGTGGGTGGATTTCAGGCAGTTACAGGCTGTGGCACCCCTCTAGCCTGTTCCTTAGATTAACATGGATGCCAAGCCTCCATTAATCTACATATACTCTCACACTCCCATTGTGTTTAGCTGGTTAGTGGGCATGGAGGAGGAGGGAGTGGGTATACACCCACATGTGTGACTCTATAGTCACATGGGCTGCTCAGATGTAATGGGAAGGAAATGCTCAGTATAGAAACTCATGGAAAACTGAGCATGTGCAGAGTTGCCACTACTGCCTAGCTGAATTGGGAACACAAACACAAGGTGGAGACAGAGCAGCAGGATCAACCAGATTTATTGCAGACTACAGAAAATAAATCCTTGTGACTGAGCGAGTATTAACCGCATGCAGTTTTTATTTTTTGCGCTATAAACAAACTTAAAAAAAATAACAATTTATGCTATAAAACAAAACCTATCTAATAAAATGGCTGCAATCGGCTACTTGTAGCGGGACTGCGATATTGTGGCAGACACTTTTTGGGGACCTGTGACACTAATACAAAAAATCTGCATGGTCACTGAACTAATGAAACTTGCAGGAAAGGAGTTAACATCCAGGGCGTTCAAAGGATTAAATACGTGCCTGACATGTACTTTACTACTGGAAATGTTTGTACTAGAAGGCATGGATTAGTGCTTAGCAGAGACACAGGATCCATGTCTCCTGTAGTGACAGAATGGCGAGTTTACATAGGCAGACTGCCGTTCTGCCTGTGTACTGAAGCATCGGTGGGTGCTGGCAGACATCGAATCCACCCCACCCCACTAATCACAGCAGGAGCGGGCCATTGCCGGCGCCCACACCCCAAACCTGAAAATGCAAGATTACGTACTAGGTACATGATCCTGCGCAGAAGAGCCGCTGTATATGGTCGGCAAGCAGTTAAGGCAAAGAATAAAAAAGCTCCTGCGTAATGATCAGTAAATTGATCCATTTAAAAAAAAAAAAAAAATTGTCCTGGTTTGTTTTTCTGATCCGCCAGACGGATGAGATGGACGTATCACCATACGTCTGTCTTGATCGGATGGCAGATGGGTGTCGGCGGACACATCTCAACTGACATCCGCCTGCCCATAGGAGTCGATGGGTGGCCCGCTCGAATCTGTCTGAAAAACAAACGGGTGGCTCTGAGCTGGCTTATCGTGTGAAAGGGGCCATGGAGTGCATGTTCCCGAACTTAGGTCCTTATTTGTGCCTGTTGTAATTTAAAGGCATGCATCCTATTTTATACATAATAGTAAGATTAAGGCTTATTACACAGCAGCAACAGAATGAAGTTTGGATTATGCTCTTGATTTTTTTGCAAGTATATCTAATTGCAGTCTGAGTATTGCGGCAAGTGGGTCACTACTGGACCTCTGCTTTATGGACTATATTTAATTCACAAAACTCCTATTGCATTTGTAACCTTCTTTGTTTTTTTCCCTTACAGTTGATCGTGGTTTCCTTACAGACTCAAGAAGAAGAAAAATTTGCCCTGCAAGCATAGGGACAATCTACAGGTATCTAAAGAATCTTTAGGGGGGTGGCAATTGGCAGTTAATGCTATTTTTCCATAACTCTTGGACTCCATTAATTAGAAATTGAACATAACATAAAGTGATTCTAATAGCACTTTAGATGGAGATGTATTCATGTGATAACTAGGAGAATTGGTATGGCCACCTAAATGATCAAAGTATGAAAAACAAGGCTGACAAATGCTTGCATGCACATATAACAATATTGGCAGAACTCAGATTGAGTCTGTTGGTCAGACCGGACATTTCTGCCCATGGCCCAAGATAAGATTCATATTACATGTGTCTGAAATTTTCATAGACTATAGTGACTATGTTACTATATAAGCGCCTCGAGACCCGATGAGCTACAGCTTCGGCTGTGGCTTCAGAAGCTTGCCTGGCAAGAAGCTCGCCTGGCTTCATAGCTTGCCTGGCAAGTTAGGGTAAGACAGCGCTATATAAGACTTGCATTATTATTATTATTATTATTATTATTATAGACATGCACACTTATAATTTATTGTTTAAAAATGGGAAAAATAAATAATTAAAAGCCAGCAGCTACACATACTGCAGCGGCTGGCTTTAAATATATGGGCACTTGCCTGTCCTGGAGTCCCTTGATGTCAGCACCGCAGCTGATGTTTCCATTAGCTGTCTGGTGCTGCAGCCGCCATTGCAGGTAAGGGTACCCGGCAGTGTGTAGCCTTTCAGCTTCATGCCGGAAACCCTACTGCGCATGCACGATGCCCTGCTCCTCTCTCCTATTGGCCCGGGGGAGGATGAGGATGGAGGGGAGAGGAATCGGATGAGCGGAAGTTCCACTTTAGGGTGGAACTCCACTTTAAGGTGTAATTTCAGATTCAGACACAAACTTTTCTCTTGAGATACATTATATGCCTTGCAAGGAACTTGGCAAACTTGATTACGTAGTTTTATGTACAACTATTTTGTTTAAACTAACACATACATTCCAGTTATTTCCTACTTGCTAAGTGGGTGGGTCCGCTTGCTATAGTCACAAACTCGATCCCAGTGCAGTAATAGGAGTGAACCTGCTAGAAAAAGCAGTGAGACAATGACATAAACATGAAATTACATTTCTAGGTGTATTTTGTACCTGGTTTATGCACCCTCTTTCCTGCCCCCCCCCCTCCCTCCAGTTTTAGTTTAATTGCAATGATGAACCTGATTGCTCATGTGAACTTTGCAAACCGATATCTGCCTTTTTTAAAAAGACATCTTATTCATAAATGATCTCCAGTGGAAGTTGCTGATAAAAGGGCGATAAATTGAAGCAAACAAGATTACTGTTATATCATTAACTAGGTTGTATGAAGACACCTATCCATCATGTGTAGCCTCTGACAAAGTCCAGAGGTTTTGGTCTAAAGAAAGGCAAGAAAAACCTTTAAGCAACTGTTGCCAATTTTCTTGCTAAGGGGGATTCTTCCTTGGTTCCATGGATCAAAACATTCCAGTGTTTATAACTATGAATTTAGGTTTTCGGTGAGCTTACTCCCATTTTATTTTTTATTACATTTTTTCACTTTTTGAATTGGAAATTGTACTTTGTTTCCACTGTCTTTCTTGTGTGAAGTTATTTAATGAAGGTTTCCATGATTTAAAAAAAAAAAAAACAATAATCTTAAAGCAGAACTTTAAGATTCCTCCCAAGTGGCTCCTTCCCCTGCTGGCCGCCATTATCATGGCACATTAACAGATGTGCCCACAGGCCCTGCCTGGCCTTCGTGTTCTGACAGAGGCAGAGCCCATCGGCGCATTTACACATGAACAGGTGATTATTATTTTCTTATGCACAAGCGCAAAGACGTGGAAGATTTCGTACAAAAATTTGAAAAAATGGCCATGGAAACTGGTGCATCCATAGATATGCCACAGAGCTGTCTCGATAACCCAAGCCCTGTGGAGCCATCTGCTCCAATCTGCAGAGGGCAAGGAGAACTTCTCATCTAGGTGAGAAATGTCAAAGTGCTGCTTTGCCCAAAGTTTAACTATTGCTTATAAATATTAACTATTTGTAAGAGAGGAAGAAGGCAGGGTGGTATAACATGACTTTTTTTTTTTTTTTGGGTGAAGGTCTGCTTTAATGAACCCCTTACTAAAGTTAATTTCTTTCTATTTATGTCCTTTAAGTAAGGCCGTAAGCACACTGGGCTTTTTTTAGCCCTGTGCATGAGATTTTTGGTGCTTTCACATTCGCAGAAGGCACAGGCGCACCATTCAGCTCTGATGATGGCAGCCTGTATTTCTCTCTGAAGGGCTAAAAGCTGCTGCAGCTGCACAGAGCTTGAAAGTGTGCTGAGTGAAGCTAACATTCTTGTGTTCCAGGCATTTATTCTACTCGGTGCATGAGGCCTAAATAGTTAGCTTGTTACATTTTTATATTGACACATACTGTATATGACATGATTGTATTTACATATGTAGTCTCCACTGGTGTTTTTTTTTTTTTATTTGCATTTTATTTTATGGCCTAGTGTGCTATTTTCAGCAAAGAAATAACAGATACCTGGATTGGCCACCGGGAGGAGGCCAATCGCATTTCTTATGCGGGTTTGCCTCTTTCTTTTTTTAAGTCTTTGTCAAATTGTTTTAAACACCTTGTTAAGAATGTATCCAGGGCCTCCTTTTCCTGGTAATGTGGCTTTTAGGGTTAAGACGGTAGTGGCTGGTTTCAATATGCAGGGTGAGGTGCCCATGGTTACTTTCCAGATAAATGCATCTCCCTGATTGCTAAACTCTGTGCCCTTGATGACGTCCAACACGATAAAATGCATTGAGTTGTCAAAAAAACTCTTTACATATAAATATTGCATAAACTAAGTGCACTCCTGTGACCCATAGGTGAAGCCCAGCGAAACAAGCTCAGGAGCTGGACTCTCTGGCAATTATATATCAACTAATTTGAAATCAAGAGAAACAAGACGACAAACCGCTTTGATTGACAGATGATGTAATAATTCAATAGGCACAATTAATAGGCAACAATAGAACATTGTACGGAATGTCCCCTGAGCAACATAAGACAGAATTGCCATATTCTTGACCTTTTAGTTGCTGGTCTGGTCATACTAGTTCTAATCTAAGATCCTGTAGTTTGTAATCATCATCATCATCATCGCATTCCCCTTCTACTGCTTAGAAGAAGGTATGTTAAAACGATGTTCACACAAAGTGGAGCCTTTATCAGCACCTTTTAACCACTTGAGCCCCGAGCATGTTTTTCAGATTCGGTGCTTACGAGACTAAAACATTTTTTTTTTTTGCTAGAAAATTATTTAAAACCCCCAAACATTATATATTTTTTTTCTAACACCCTAGAGAATAAAATGGCGGTCATTGCAACACTTTTTTTCACACCGTATTTGCGCAGCGGTCTTACAAGCGCACTTTTTTTGGAAAAAAATCACTTTCTTGAATTAAAAAAATAAGACAACAATAAATTTGGCCCAATTTTTTTATATATTGTAAAAGATAATGTTACGCTGAGTAAAATGATACCCAACATGTCACACTTAAAAATTGCGCCCGCTCGTGGCATGGCGTCAAACTTTTACCCTTAAAAATCTCGATAGGCGACGTTTAAAAAATTCTACAGATTGCATTTTTTGAGATACAGAGGAGGTCTAGGGCTAGAATTATTGCTCTCGCTCTAACGATCGCGGCGATACCTCACTTGTGTGGTTTGAACACCGTTTTCATATGCGGGCGCTACTCGCGTATGCTTCTGCGCGCGAGCTCGTCGGGACGGGGCACTTTAAAAATGTTTTTTTTGGTTTTTATTTTTATTTATTTTATAATTTTTAACACTGAAAAAAAAAAAAATTATCACTTTTATTCCTATTACAAGGAATGTAAACATCCCTTGTAATAGAAAAAAGCATGACAGGTCCTCTTAAATATGAGATCTCATATTTAGGCTTAAATGCAAAAAAAAAAAAAAGTGGACGGGATTGAATGACACTGCAAGGCTACAACAGTGATGATTGCTCCGTCCCCACCAACTCTCGGTCAATCGGCATTCGGCACTATACTGTAAACCGCCCTCCTTCTTCAGACCTCAACTTGTGACTCGGAGATGGCTGGTGTGGACTGGATCAGAACAGGCGGGTGTCGAGACTATTCCTTGTGCTTTGTTTAGAATAGCAGTAAGGACTGTAGTTGAAGCACATTTGTGTTTGCTTTTTAGAAGCTGTGCAGAAAGGTAGAATTTTAAAAGGGCTACTTAGTTGTTGCAGAGTAGATTGTATGTGCCAAAATGGTCTACATATAAGGGACACTTTTGCTATATGGGGATGAAGGTGCCTTCAGATTGCTGACATATTATATATTCGACCATCTCCTGTAGCATTTTGCTGTGTCTGATCATCTCCTGTAGTGTGTCTAGCTCTAAATAATATGCACAACCCTTAGGTGTTTCGGGGGCTGCAGTTGAGGCCCCCAAAACCTCAGCAGTTGGACATACTGGGATGCAGTCTCCAAAACAAGCTATTTTGTGTGTTTGCAAAAAAAGAGTCCAGAATTTTTTTTCCCTAGGGTCCAAACAATATTAAAGATGGCTCCATGCCCTGTTAATCTCCCTGGTGATATGATTATGTCTGGAATTTTGTACCAAAAGCGGTACAATTATTTTGCATGGAAATTTGGCGTTTTTATACTGTAGGAATGCAATTCTTAGGAATAACTCGCTTAAATCTGTCCAAGCAAGAGTCTAGTAGACATCCTGGGTATGTTAACGTTTGAAACACAAAATCATAAATTATAATATAATAAATAACTATAATATAATAATGTAATTATAATAAAAATTGGCCAATAATGTAATCAAATCAAAAACACTGAAATTTTGCTCAGTTGCAGAATTGTCGCTGTTTTTTTTTTTTTTTTTTATGACGCTCAACTCTGCAAGTGATTATAATTTATTATCACGGTTTTCTAGCTGCTCTAAAAAATCACTTTTGACATAAAGGGACACTTTTGGTTGCTATGGACAATCTACAGTGTGCAGACAGAACAGTTTAAAAAAAAAAAGTACATACAGAACACTGGGCAGACCACTAGGGACAAAGAGGGTGTGTGTTTGTTACATGCAGTACTGTAATCTGTAAGATTACAGTATACTGTATGTAATGTGTTTACTTTTTTGAATTTGGCGCCGTTCTCCGCCCTGTGCGTCATAACGTCGCAGGGAACAGAGATTGGCGGCACACAGGCACTGTGTGAATCAAGCGAGGACGCCGCTCGCTCACACAGCGGGGAGGCATCGCAGGATCCAGGGACAAGGTAAGTAACTTGTGCCTGTGGATGCTGGGAGGCGGCCCCGAGTCTGGCTCGGGTATACTGCTTTTGGTATTGAAATCTTACCCCGAGCCAGACTCGGAAATACCACCAGGGGGTTAAAGGCATCACTTTCTCCCCCAACAAGGCAGACACCTTAGTGTGCCAGGCTAGTGGATGAGGTAAAATCTGATTCCCCAGTGCTCCCTCTGTCGACTCATCTCTCCAGCACTTTCTCAGTGTTACCTTGTAAGCCCTGGAACTCCAGCACTGCCTTTTTCTGCCCGAGCCCTTTACAACATTCCTTCCCTCGCCCTTATGGTACTGCAGTGCTGGCTGAATCGAAAGGGGGGTGAAGGGGGAGCAATCTATACTGTCGGGCCGGCTGCCAGGCCGGCTGCTGTTTACAAGCGCTGGCGAAAAGGGAGAGCATTGCCAAGCCTCAGATCCTGGAAGGGGCGATGCAGGCTACAGGAGGGGATATCAGTTGGCAGATTTAGTATACCAATAGTATACTGACCATCAGGTTTACTCTCATTGTGCTCTCCCTGCGGCTGTTGGCAGGTTCCTTTTTATTTGTTAGGAGATTCAGTCTCATCTGGCTTGAGTTTCAGGGGTTGGTTTTTCATGTAGCTCTTGGGCTCCAGCAAGTCCCAGTTCTATTTTTGTTGGTCCTGTGAGTGATGTTGCGGAGTTGCCCACCCCTCAGTTGAACTCCTTTTTTGGATGTTTCTACAGTATCAGAATTCCTGTGCCCCTGAATGGACAGTACGGAAGATTAGACTTATGGTACTTAACATAACCCTCTGTGGTTTTATGATCTTTGTCTTGGTACTCCTGGTACATAGTACAAACTGGGGCATGCTATGTAGAGGAGGAGTTATTCCAGGCTGGCCTACAGTTGTTTGCCAGTGTCCAATACCCCTGCAGGCAGCAGTATCAAAATACCTGTGCCCATCCAAAAATAAGGTTCATGGGAGTACAAAAATTTTGATTTTGTGAATCTTTCTCAATGCCACCTCCTTTTTTCTATAGCTGTTGCTACATCTGTAACTATTGCAGTATTGCCATGTAAAAATAAAAATGTAGCCTGTAGCCCAGTATTCAAGATAGCTGCTGAAATGACTAATTCTTGTGTTGTTGGAGGTATTAGTCATCTGGGTGGTTTCCAAGTCCATTAATTCTGTAAGACACTTCAGAATGGAAATACAACATATTATAAGAAGCAGTGACTCCAACTAGTGTGTGACTGGCTATGCAGGACTCCTGAAAAAATGAGTTTTTTTTTTTTAACTTTTTTTCCCATCGATACATGTTCCGTCAGGCAAGACCCGGGTTCTCAAAGACGTTTTCACAGGCAAACTATAGACACCCAGCAGGTACAATATTGAAAAAAAATTTAAAAAATTAAAAATTCCTTTAAAGTTAAGCATCCAGGAGCAGTGATTTTATTGATGCTTAAATTAAAAGAAAAAGAAAAATTCCTTTAAATATTGTACCTGCTGGGTGTCTATGCCCGTGATAACGTTTTAAATAGCACAATCACCTGCCTGCCAGTAAATTAGGAAGAACTGATCTATCTAAGCTATACAGTGTATAAATATATGTACAGCTCCTAGGGATGTATATATATCCTCTACACACTGTAAATTAAGCTAAACTGACTAGCCTGCTCTATCTATCTTAAAAGACAATCTCTCTGACTGCTTTCATTAACAAGCCGGAACACCCTACACGAGGCCGCCCAGCAGGCGGCCTTATATAGTGTGGGGCGTGTGCTAAAGCCCTGAGCCATAATTGGCCAAAGCCACCTAGGCTTTGGCCAATTATGGCTCTTCATTTTTTGCGCGCTGTGATTGGCCAAGCATGCGGGACATACAGCAAGCCTGGCCAATCATCAGCGCACAATGCCGCAGCGAATTATGGGCCGTTTTGCGTCACTCGAATTTGAGGCGAACGACCGCTTTTGTTTGAATTTCGTCGAACATACAAACAGACAATGTTTGAGTCGAACATACGTTCGTATCGAACGCGAAGCTCATCCCTAATATATATATATATTCTCTACATAAAACATGCTGCTGCTAACTGATAAAGATGTAAAATGTGCTTTAACCACTTGCCCATCAGCCACGATACTTATACTGCAGTAGGTCAGTTTTCCTGCACGAACTGACGTATCGGTACATCGGTCCATGCATTTGAGATTGTGGGAGTGGGTCCAGATATATAATATTATATATTGATAAGTGTGTGTAAAATATACATACAGGAAAGCATTTTTCATCTCCTGCTTTCCAGCCTGGAGGAGAGATGTAGGGTCTTATTTAACCTGCATCTCTCCATAAAGAGGACATGTTGCACGCCATTCGTATTACTTGTAAAAGTAAACGGTTTGAAAAAAAAAAAAAGAGAGAGAAAATCTAAAAAAGTAAAATGAGCAAACAAAAGAAAACATTTTTTTTTTAAAGCACCCCTGTCCCCGATGGCTAGAGCACAGAAGTGAACGCATGCGTAAGTCCCGCCCACATATTTAAAAACTCCATTCAAACCACACATGTGAGGTATTGCTGTGCATGTTAGAGTGAGAGCAATAATTCTAGTACTAGACCTCCTCTGTAACTGGTAACATTCGATTAATGTGCGCAAATGTAAAACGTGAAATAAGTAATACCTAAAGGAAAAAATGAAAACTAGGTGTCAAGAGACTTGGACTGTGTTTATTTTTTTGGGGCCCCCTGTCTCATGCATGCTGCCAATAACAGTTGAGCTTGCCCCCCTACAATATACAGTACATGAAGAAGTGGTCTTTTTTTTTTTTTTTTTTAGCTTTGTCTGCACAACAAATGTGCCTTGATAGCCCACAGCTGTGCTTTACAAAAAAAGACGCTTTGTATGGGCTGTTGGCTTGGAATGACATCATTGTTCTTGTTAGAAGAAAAAAAGGTTAAGCATTACTGAATTTTAACGAAATGCCACACAATGACTACTGAAGAAATTTGTGCCTTCAGCCATAGAGATGCATGTATGCAATATTCATGTACACTGTTAAATTATTACAATACTGTAATGTTATTTTTGAGAGATTCTCTTTTTTCCCCATTTTAGTCGGTGAAAAGGAATTGAGTCATACAGATTTCTGACTACAGCGTTTTTAGTGATTTTAATCTCCTAAAATTAAATATTAAAAACTATAAAGGCTGAGAAGCAATGAGCAACATAGGCAGTCCCCCCTCTTCCACCTTTCCCTTCTTAACCACCGGACCTTTAGGCAGGTAAAGGACCTGGCCAGTTTTTGCGATTCTTTTTGCGATTGCGCTTTTCGGTATCCCACTGCTGCCACCAAATGTAGCGGAGTGCACTATTCATATCCACGATCTCCGCTGGTATCCAGGGTAAATCCACAGTCCGCGCCGAAAAGTATGGCAATGTCCCAAATCTCCCCAGTAACCAGACTACACACAGCTCTGACAGTCAACTGTCAACAACAACTCTTTATTAACAGGCTTCTATATTTATACAATTCCCCATGCAAGGGGCTTCCAGACAGATTTAGCAGGGGTAATACAGAGTGGACCACATGGGGAACTTAAAGCGGAAGTAAACCCATCGATCCTACAGTTTCAAAAAGCACTTGCATTTCCAGCATGCCGGGATTGCTAACTGTCACATTGGTTGTGCTCTCAACCAAACTGTCAAACCATCCAATGGCTGGTGTCATAACTGATTACATGTGCAGCATCATGGCAATTGAAGATTAAACATAAGCCAAGATGGCAGCTTCCTTGCCTGAAAATGATAGGTGGGTTTACTTCCACTTTAACATTCTGGATATTTCTCCCATCAGGTATTGCTGCGGCATACGAGTTATCATGCCCACCGAAGATCCAGCAGAATACATAGCATATAATACAGACAACACTTTGACATGTAACGTCCAGTGCTCCAGAAGTGGCTAGGTTTGCCACAATGCTCCCCCAGAACCAAACCGACATACACAGTCTGATCCCAACGGATCGGCTTGGGGATGTCCGGGGGAGTACTTTCACAGATTACTTTTTCAAGTTCAGTTTGTCTAGATAACCCGTCGGCATTATCGTTTTGCTTCCCTGGGCGGTAGTGTATTGTAAAGTCAAACGGCTGCAGCGCCAAACTCCAGCGCAGCAGCCGGGCATTGTCCCCCGCCACACGGTTTAGCCACACCAACGGGTTGTGATCTTTGAGTAGCGAAAAAGGTTGTCCATACAAATACGGCTGCAACTTTTTGAGGGCCCACACCACGGCCAGGCATTCCTTCTCAATAGTGGCGTAGCTTACTTCTCGTGGCAATAATTTTCGGCTCAGGTAAGCTACGGGGTGTTCTCCGCCATCAAGTCCCATTTGGCTCAGCACTGCTCCCAATCCAAACATTGAAGCGTCTGTGTGGATAAGAAATCTTTTAGTTGGATCAGGAGCAGCAAGTACAGGGGCACTAGTTAGAGCAGTCTTTAGTTGTTGGAATGCCTGATCACACTCTGGGGCCCAGACAACCTGTCGGGGCAGGTTCTTAAGTGTCAAGTCAGTCAAGGGTTTGGCCAGGGCACTATCATTGGGTAAGAATTTTCTATAGTACCCTGCGGTACCTAGAAACGCTAGTACTTGGGTTTTCGTCCTGGGGGGTGGGCCATTTAGCTACGGCTTCAACTTTAGCTGGTTTGGGTTTCTGTTGCCCGCTCCCCACCCGGTGGCCCAAGTACTGCACTTCGGCCATCCCTATATGACACTTGCTGGGTTTCAGTGTTAACCCTGCCTCTCCAATACGATCTAGAATGGCCCCTATGTGTTGTAGGTGTTCTGCCCAGGTCTGGCTAAATATGACGATGTCGTCTAAATAGGCACATGCATATTCCTGGAATCCGTCCAATAACCGATCGACCATCCACTGAAAAGTTGCCGGATCGTTCTTCATCCCGAATGGCATGACCCGAAATTGATACAGGTCAAATGGGATGACAAACGCCGACTTGGGGATGGCCTCCTCGGCCAGTGGAATCTGCCAGTATCCCTTGCATAAGTCTATGGTAGTGAGATACTGGCCCCTTGCCATCTTATCCAGCAGCTCGTCTATCCGGGGCATCGGATAGGCATCAGACACCGTTTTGTCATTTAGCCTCCGGTAGTCGACACAGAAACGCGTCGTGCCGTCCTTCTTTGGTACCGGCGATGCCCAGGGGCTATCAGAAGGTTCGATAACCCCTAGCTGCAACATCTCGTCAATCTCAGTCTTCATATGCGTTCTGACTGTTTCAGGGACGCGATATGGGGGCTGCCGCATAGGTAACTGTCCCGGGGTCTCGACTCGGTGAGTGACCAGAGGAGTGTACCCAGGTAAATTGGAGAAGATAGCTTTCTTGGCCACAATCATCTCTTGTATCTGGGCACGCTCCTGAAGGCTTAGCCGCTCCCCCAGCTGAACCCCCTTTGAGGGCTCCATCTGTCCCTCTTGTTCTAAGAGGTCAGGTAGTGGCAGATTCTCCTGATCCTCTGAGGCGGAAGCGCATATGGCGGCCACGTCCTCTATCCTCTCATGGTATGGTTTGAGCATATTTACGTGGAACATGCGCCTCTCCCCTACCCCTGAGCAGGGGCCAATCACATAGGTGGTGTCACATCTCTGTTCCACCACCTGGTATGGGCCTTGCTAGATGGCCTGCAGGTTGTCGGTGCGGACTGGCTTTAAAATCAGAACCTTTTGTCCCGCAAGAAATCTGCGGTCTCTGGCTCCCCTATCGTACCAGGGGCGCTGACGTTGTTGGGCCGCCTGGAGGTTGGTGTTAAAAGGGGTTGTAAAGGTTAAAAAAATAAAATAAAAATATTCCCTAAATAGCTTCCTTTACCTTTAGTGCAGTCCTCCTTTACTTACCTCATCCTTCCATTTTGCTTTTAAATGTCCTTATTTCTTCTGAGAAATCCTCACTTCCTGTTCTTCTGTCTGTAACTACACACCGTAATGCGATGCTTTCTCCCTGGTGTGGAGAAAGCCTCTTTAGGGGGGAGGGGGCGAGCAGGAGTGTCAGGACACTCTCTACTTTGCAGATAGAGAAAGGAGCTGTGTGTTGGTGGGCGTCCTGATACTCCTGCTTGGCCCCTCCCCCCTCAAGAGGCTTTCTCCACACCAGGGAGAAAGCCTCGCATTACGGTGTGTAGTTACAGACCGAACAACAGGAAGTGAGGATTTCTCAGAAGAAATAAGGACATTTAAAAGCAAAATGGAAGGATGAGGTAAGTGAAGGAGGACTGCACTAAGGTAAAGGAAGCTATTTAGGGAATATTTTTTTTTTTTTTTTTTAACCTTTACAACCCCTTTTAAGGGGAACAGTTCCCCCATATGCCTCCTCTCCTATTCAGGTCTAGATGCCCCTGTGTACTCTCCTGGCCACCTGCCCCCCCCTCCCTTTTTTAGGATGGAGAGCAGGGGAGGACCTGGTAAATATTTAATTTACTGACCACCTCCTTTTCTGAATAGACAGTCTGTTATCGATACCGATGCTTTCTCTGGGGGCACTCATGTATGCTTGTTCCCAAGCCCTCCTCTGTGTCTATGGGAGAGACCAAGCGTGTCTCGGTCCTGCCCACTGCTCTCTCCTGACTGGCTGTGATTGACAGCAGCAGGAGCCAATAAGGAGGGAGAGATCCAGGAGAGCTGCTACTTTCTTGCACATCCTTGGATAGAGGGGGGCTCAGGTAAGTATTACGGAGGGCTTCAGAGGGAGCTCCACACTGAAGGTTTTTTACCTTCTTGCATAGAATGCATGAACGTAAAAAACTTCAATCTTTACAACCACTTTAATATTGCATAAAAAGGAAAAAAAGACTTTTCCGCAATACAATTAAAAACAAGCAGCATTTTTTAATGCTATGTGTTTGAAAAACACAAGGAAATTTAAAATAGATATTCTTTTATTTATTGTTATCTAATTAGACTGCAAAAAATTAAAAATACTTTAAGGGTACATACTCTTCACCTAATACCAGCTACACTTTACATTAGTCGGCCTCCCAGCTGATTTCTACTAATATTAACCTATGTTTTTCTTGTGTGTCCATAGCCATTATGCCACGTTGAAGTAGTCATCCACTTGACTTGGAAGAGTGTGACCACAATGTGGAGGAGCCTAATACTCTTCTGCTGTGCGATCCTGTGTCTATCTGAAGGAAGGTTTAATACATTATCACATGGTGAACTGCTACCACCTCAGCAGTGTCAAAAACAGTGCTTGCTTCATGTAGCTTCAGGTATGGTGATTTTATTGACAGCTGTTGATTCCCTCCTGTTGGCATTTTTTTATTTTTTCATTAAAGTATAATTTCGTTTTTTTGTTTTTTTTTGTGACTATAATTTTGTTTGAGCCAAGCTGACCCAAACAAAATATTTCCATTACTACTGATGTAGCCGCTGTGTTCTATACTGTATTGTAGTCGTCGTAGCCACATTCAGTAGGTGCTGTGTTCCGGCAGCGGTACGGATGAATGCTGCCACAACTAAATTGGGCCTGAATGATTCTCCGCTGAATGGAGAAGCCTTTATTTTTTTATCAGTAAATACAAGGCTTTCTCTGACAGAAGTAGAGAGGTGGACGGATGACGTCACAATTTCCACCTAAGTCAGAGGAAGCCTTGTATTCATTCAGAAACATGCACGCTGACTTGGAGGAACTGCAGTCTGCTCACATAATTTGTAATAAAATATCTTTGCCATTCTGAAGCTTCCCTCCAACCACTTTGTATATTATTTTATATATACTGTGCTTCTGTACTTGCCAAATATGCTGCAGAAATCGCCCTTCATTAAAGCGGTGGTTCACCCTAAAACTACTCTGTCCCATCCAAGATACTGGTGTCAGCACCAGTATGCTCTTTTATTTTTTTTAATTTTTTTTAATTGCTCAACTTACTGTTTAACCACTTGTCATCTGCCCACCGTCAAATGACGGCGGGCAGACGACTCCATTATCCTGACATCACGTCATATGACGTGATGTCCCTTTAAAGCCGCGGGCGGGCGCGCGCGCGCGCACCCGCCGCTCTGCGGGGATCCCGTGCGAGTGCCCGGCGGCAACGATCGCCGCCGGGCACACGCGATTGCTCAGTAACTGAGCGGGGACGTGCAGCTCTGTATGTAAACACAGAGCTGCACGTCCCTGTCAGGGAGAGAGATCGATTGTGTCCCTTGTACATAGGGACACAATCGGTCACCCCCCCCTCCCCCCACAGTTAGAACACTCATAGGACACACATTTAACCCCTTCCCCGCCCCCTAGTGGTTAACCCCTTCACTGCCAGTCACATTTATACAGTAATCAATGCATATTTATAGCATTGTTCACTGTATAAATGTAAATGGTCCCAAAAATGTCAGAAAAGTGTCCGAAATGTCCGCCATAACGTTGCAGTCCCAATAAAAAAAATCGCAAATCGCCGCCATTAATAGTAAAAAAAAAAAAAAAATGCCATAAACTATCCCCTATTTTGTAAACGCTATAAATTTTGCGCAAACCAATCGATAAACGCTTATTGCATTTTTTTTTTTTACCAAAAATATGTAGAAGAATACGTATCGGCCTAAACTGAGGGAAAGAATATTTTTTTTTATATATTTTTTGGGTTATTTATTATAGCAAAAAGGAAAAAATATTGCATTTTTTTTAAAAAATTGAAGCTCTATTTTTGTTTATAGCGCAAAAAATAAAAACCGCAGAGGTGATCAAATACCACCAAAAGAAAGCTCTATTTGTGGGAAAAAAAGGACGCCAATTTTGTTTGGGAGCCACGTCGCACGACCGCGCAATTGTCAGTTAAAGCGACGCAGTGCCGGAAGCTTATATTTTGTCTGGGCAGGAAGGGGGTGTAGGTGCACAGTAGGTAAGTGGTTAATGAATAATTTTCTTTTTTGTCCATCGCGGGTGAATGGCGCAGCTATGCACATCACGCCTTCCGAAAATAGCCGATTTAGGACTCGGCTATTCCCGGCACAGTCAGCTCCTAGGTCTGTGCGCAGGCGCCGGGAATAGCCGAGTCCTAAATCGGCTATTTTCGGAAAGTGTAACACGCATAGCTGCGCCATTCACCCGCGGTGGACAAAAAAGAAAATTATTTATTAAACAGTAAGTTGAGCAATTAAAAAATAAAAATAAAAACGCATACTGGCGCTGAGGCCAGTATGCTGGATGGGACAGAGTAGTTTTAGGGTGAACCACCGCTTTAAGTCTGGCTGAATCCATTTAACTTTGGGAAGCTGAAGCTGCTGCCTGTTCACTTCCTGGATTTACACAGACACACAGAGGCACACCTCCATCTCTGCAGCTCTCATTGACCCTTTTATGACTCATCTCCCCTCCCTTCTTGGCAAATGCTCACAAGAGAGAGCTGTGCATGATGTCATAGGCAAATTACCAGACAAACAAGAAGTGGGCTGTGTAAGGTATTTACTAGCAGAAAAATTATCCAAATTTACTATCCAAAGTTAAAACCACAAGGGCAAAAAATTTAATAGATGGAAAGATTAAAAAAATGACTGAAGGTCCACTTTAATTTTGTTCTGACAGTAGACAGGAATGAGCCTGTACTGCTGTGGAGCACAGTGCTGTATGTAGCTAAATGCTATTACAGCACATATGACAAATGCAAGGACCGCAGGAAGAATCTGGCCCACCAGGCCTTGTCATGTGGTCTTCGCTCCCAGTTTTGAAAGCGGAACTACATTTTGCCACTCCCGGCTCTCGCCCCTTCACTCCCTTCTGTAACTTGTAAACCCAAAAGCTGCCTGTGTTTACAAGCAACAGCTTTGCTCCCAGCGGCACCCTGGAACAAACAGATCACTGCATGCACTCACGGAAGGGAATGACTGGGACAGATCTCCAGACTCAGAGAATGACATCCCTGCACAGTGAAGCTTACACTGGGGGAGGGGGGGGGGGTTGTCAGCCGGTCCAGGTAGTAGAGAGAGATACGAGTAAGGTTTGGGGGGTTTAAAGTGGAGCTCAACTAATAATTGTGTTTATTGAAAGTCAGCAGCTACAAAAAGTGTACACACACCGGCCTCATGGTCCTGGGATGTGGCCGCCCGACCCCTCGCTTCTCTCCCTGGCACCGGCATTGCAAGTGTGGGCACCCAGCTGTGACAGCTTGACGCTTCACAGCCGGGTGCACACTGCGCTTGCACGAGTCGTGTAGCACCTCTCCATTGGTTGAGCAATCTTCTGGGACCTGTGACATGTCCCAGAAGATTGCAAGGAGGGGAGAGGAGAACTTTGGCGGCTTGTGCGGAAGTGGGAACAGGTACCTGTCAAAATTGGAGTGCTTAAAGCAGAGCTTTGGCTTTTTTGTGGAGCTCTGCTTTAAGTTAATGTTGCACATTGTGCAAAGTGCACCCCTAAACCCTGCTTGTACACAGCACACCCCTGAACTCTGTACCTAACACACACTTCTGAACCCTGCATTCTATTTGTAGCGCACCCCTAAACCCTGTGCTCTGTACATGGCTCAATCCTGACTCTGTACTAAACTCTGTGCGCTCTGGACTTGGTGCACCCCAGACACAACCGGCTCTTTAAGGGCAACTATACTGCTGATGCGGCCCACAATGAAATTTGAGTTTGACACCCCTGTACTACAGTATTGTAGAGTTGCATCATTCAGTAATGGAAATCGGTATAGTAGAGTTGCATCATTCTGTAATTAAATTGTTTCAATTGGCTTGGCCCAAACAAAATATTTATTTTCAAAGTAAACCTGAAATTCAACTCCATAAGAATTTATATGTATCAAGTTGTCATTAATTGTTTTAGATAAACAAACAAATATATCTTCTGTTAAAAGGGGTTGTAAAGGTTATTTTTTATTTTCTAAATAGGTTCCTGGGGTTGTAATGGTAAATTATAATTTTTTGTCTCCTAAATAGCTTCCTTTACCTTAGTGCAGTCCTCCTTCACTTACCTCATCCCTCGATTTTGCTTTTAAATGTCCTTATTTCTTCTGAGAAATCCTCACTTCCTGTTCTTCTGTCTGTAACTCCACACAGCAATGCAAGGCTTTCTCCCTGGTGTGGAGAAAGCCTCTTGCGGGGGCGAGCAGGAGGGTCAGGATGCTCTCTACTTTGCAGATAGAAAAAGGAGCTGTGTGTTAGAGGGCGTCCTAACACTCCTGCTCGCCCCCTCCCTCCTCAAGAGCCTTTCTCCACACCATGGAGAAAGCTTTGCATTACAGTGTGTAGTTACAGACAGAAGAACAGGAAGTGAGGATTTCTCAGAAGAATGAAGGACATTTAAAAGCAAAATGGAAGGACGAGGTAAGTAAAGGAGGTCTGCACTAAGGTAAAGAAAGCTATTTAGGGGAAAATAAATTACCTTTACAACCCCTTTAAGCTAGTGCATTGTTGGATCACTAACCTTTTTTTCTTCGATTCGATTATTTTTATTTTTTTCTTATTTTCTTTGTCTGAATTTCTCACTTCCTGTTCCTCCTCAGTAAGTTGTTCTGGCTGACTAACCCCCAGCCAGAACGGCTCAGACGATGGGGGAGGGGGGGGGGGGGAGCTTACTAAGGAGAAACAGAAAGTGAGAAATTCAAGGAATTTTTTTTTTTTTTAAGGGAAATCAAAGGAAAAGGTAAGTGAACCAACAATGCACTAGCTTAAAGGAACCTATTTAGAAAATAAAAAACCTTTACAACCCCTTTAAAAGCAAATGTTTTTTTTGTATTCTAATTGTGAAGAAATGTGTGCACAGATTTGAATGTTGTCTTCATCTGTGCCTAGCAATACTCTTACAGACTGCCCTTCTAAAAGCTTGTAATAACTTATACTCGATACAGTAACTTGAAGCCACTGACAAGAAACTAGTACAGTGGGACCTCTGATTACAAGCATAATGCATTCCAAGAGAATGCTCGTAATCCAAAGCACTCGCATATCAAAGCGAGTTTCCACATTGAAGTCAATGAAAACGAAAATAATTAGTTCTGCATTAAATTCAGCGGCATGCAATACCGCATGCAGCCAGAGGTGGGGGGTGCCGGAGAGCCTCGGAAATGGATGGAAAGGCAAGAGGACACCTCTGCAAACCTCGGAAACACTCCATTTACCCCCCCACCTCAGGTACTGCAAACCGATTTGGCCTGAATCCTGCTTGTTTTGCGAGACAACACTCGCAAACCAAGTTTTATGATTTTTTTTTTTTTTTAAATACAGTGCTCGTATTGCGAAACGCTCGTTAACTGCATTACTCGCATCATCCACTGTATGACTATTCTAGCTTGGCTGCATACTTGTATCACGTTTATGAATCGTAGTATTGAACTCGGAACCATCATGTTCAGGAGGAGGTCAGCAAAGGCAGCGCACACAGAATGAAGGCAGACTCAAATGCTACTGTGTTTTGTTAGCTTGCTCACAGGACACATGTAAACCCTGGAGTGGGATAGGATATCTCGGCATAGCTTTGTATTCTATACAATGTGTCTTAATCATAAAGGGGTTTAAAAAGCATTTCGTGTACAGGTAACAGAACACCTCCAACTTAAAAATGTGTTGCAAAATTGATAAAAATGGATATACAGTATATGTAGGGTGTTTAGGATACATTATCAGTATGCAATATTGAGGGGGCAGTTGGATGATGGCGTGATATACAATAAGTGGAAGTAATCCTACAATAATAAAGAATTTTAAGCTCATTTAGAGGTGACATTTTGGCATGTGTAAAGCCGTGGGATTAAAATGTTGTTGGCTTAGTTTATATATGTTTATTTATTTTTATATAATATATATATATTCTCATATATATATTTTTTTAATAATGTGTGCAATTTTTTCTTTCAGAGGACATTCACAATTGTTCCAGGCTACCAGTACACCGATACTGGTGTGTCCTAAGGCATTGCTTCCATGTGTGCAGGGAAACTGAAGTAAAGCATATCAAAGTGGAACCTTTTGGTAAGTATCGTTGAAGTCGTTGAAGTAATGTAAAAAATTAGGTAGGAGTTTTCTCTACAGCAAACAGGGTGTGTGTGTGTGTGTGTGTGTGTGTTTTTTTTCTGTCATGTTGTATTTTTAGTTTTACTTGTTTGACTTATTCAAATGTACTTATTTTACTTACTCCCTATGCATTACCGTGTCCTCAATGCAAGAACATTCTGTGCTCTATTTTGTAAAAGAATGCTTTTCTTTTTCCGATGCTCTTTACATTGTCCCCTCCCTCTCTGTCCTGCAGATGGCAGGATGGTACTGAGTGATGGCCGTGCGCCCCAGAAACTCAAATGAGCACGCCTATTTCTCCCATACCCACACATGGGTAGTCTGATTACTTTTGCTCTGCTGTACTATTATCTGAAATAGACCTAACAAGCACAATATCCCTAAAACATTCATGAACCAAAACCGTTTGTATACAAAACTGGGACAGTATAGAAAAGTTGATAGAGAAAGCTAGTAGTAGCTTGACAGTCATCTGGATTTTTAAGTGGCTTACTAACTACAGTTGGCTATACTATTATCTGGCTAAATAAAAACTTTTCTGTACCTGTTGCTACCATTTTGTTTACAGTAATGACCATAATCAGGTCCTGCTAAATACCCAAGACGTTTTTAAGGGTACACATCGGTGAAATTGTTTTTCAACCATCTATTTAACCCCTTAACTACTTCAGCTCTGGAAGATTTATCCCCCTTCCTGACTAGGCAATTTTTTGCGATACATCATTACTTTACTTTAACCACTTAATCACCGCCTTATAGACAATATACGTGTAGCGGAGAGCAATATTAAACTCCACGATCTCCGCTGGTTACCAGGGTAAATCCACAGTCAGCATTGACAAGTAAGGCAATGTCCCAAATCTCCCTCAGTAACCAGACGACACACAGCTCTGAGAGTCAACTGACTTTTTATTCACAGGCTTCCATATTTATAGAATTCCCCATGCAAGGGGTTTCCAAACAGCCAAATAGATTTAACAGGGGTAATACAGGGAGGACCAGATGGGGAACTTAACAGTTTGGATAATTCTCCCATCAGGCATTGCTGCACAAGGGAAAAGTCGGTTGATAGCTGGGGTCTGGGGTTATGTGTTGTGGGAGTTCGGTTTAAAACTGCCGAACACTGATTGGGCAACATAAAACTAAGTACTGAATGCTAGTGGCTTACGGCTGCCAGCATATGAATTACTATGCCCACATAAGACCCAGCAGAATACATAGCATATAATACAGACAACCTTTTGACATGTAACGTCCAGCGTTCCAGAAGTGGCTAGGTTTGCCACAATGCTCCCCCAGAACCAAGCCGGCATACACAGTCTGATCCCAACGGATCGGCTTGGGGATGTCCGGGGGTGTAATTTCACAGATCACTTTTCAAGTTCAGTTTGTCTAGATAACCCGTCGGCATTACCGTTTTGCTTCCCTGGTCGGTAGTGGATTGTAAAGTCAAACGGCTGCAGCGCCAAACTCCACCGCAGCAGCCGGGCATTGTCTCTCGCCACACGGTTTAGCCACACCAACGGGTTGTGATCTGTGAGTAGCGAAAAAGGTTGTCCATACAAATACGGCTGCAACTTTTTGAGGGCCCACACATATCTACGGCCACCCTACTGGCTTTGTGGCGGTCACCTCGCTTGCCTACTCGCTGGCAAATGTCACAGGAGGTGCAGTATTGCCTCACATCCTTGGAGATCCCTGGCCAGAAGAAAGCGTGGGTCAACCTGTATCGGGTACGTGTCATCCCCAGATGCCCAGACAGGGGAATGTCGTGGGCAATCCGAATCAGTTCTTGCCTATACTTCTGGGGAACCACTAACTGTTTAGTCGTTACTGTGGCCGACCCTCCCACTCCTCTTTCAGCAATGCGGTAAAGTAGCCCTTTCTCCCAGGTGTACCACTCCCCCTCTAGCCCAGCCTGGTCAGCGTGTACCCTGTCCCTGTATACCTGTAGCGTGGGGTCTGACCTCACCTCGGCCTCAAACTTAGTCGGGGTATCCCAGGACATACGTGTCGTGTGGGGGTCATGGTCTCTTACCGGAGCCTCAGAGTGTGTCGGTGGAACCGTGGTGCGAGCCTGTTGCCGTGTGGTCACTGGATGGGCTTCCTGGTATGGGGCCTGGGGTACAAAAGCAGAGGTCATCTGGCCCAAGTCATTTCCCAGCATAACATCTGCTGGTAAATTTTGCATGAGGCCCACTTCTACCATCCCCCCTCCCACACCCCAATCCAAATGTACTTTGGCAATGGGTAGTCGGTACACTGCTCCCCCTGCCACTCGTACTGCCACTGATCCGCCAGTGTGTGCCGAGTCAGGGACCAAATGGGGTGCTATCAAGATTAAAGTAGCTCCTGAATCCCGAAGTCCCTGGACTTCTTTCCCCTCCAAGGTCACTGGCTGTCGATGATGCTGCCGGTTATCCATGGCTCGGACTGTCATCACCTCATGCAAGATTCCCAGGGGTTCTTCCGCTGGAATGCTCAACATCTCTTGAGTGGCCGGCTCCCGTTGATAATGATGGGCAGCAGCCCTTGGTGCCGGGTTCGGTCGGCCTTGGTTCCAGGCGGGTCTGCCCCGGTTTTGGGTGCACTCGCGTGCCATATGTCCCCACTGTTTGCAGATGTGGCATTGGATGTTGGCACGTCCGTTATATCTGGAGGGTGGTGGTAAAGTCCCTTGGGATTGACGAAAAGGGGAGGCTGTGAGACCGGGGGGTGGTAGAGTACTGGGTGGTCCCGCGGGTCGAGGATAACTCTTGGTTAGGGGCCCATGATGTCTCCTTGCATCAAAATGCTGATCCGCTAATCGAGCCGCTTCGGTTAGGGTGAGAGGTTTCCTGTCTCGCACCCATTCTTGTGCCTCTGGGGACAAACCATTGAAGAATTGCTCCAACAGCATTAACTGTCTCAATTCCTCCATAGTAGTGGCTTGGCTGGCTTGTATCCACCCTTGGGAAGCTTGGTCCATCTTGTGTGCCCATTCAGCATGTGAATCCTTCTCTGGTTTGCGTAGGTTTCTAAACTTGCGCCGGTATGCCTCTGGGGTAATGGCGTATCTCTCTAATATCGCTCGCTTCACTTTATCATAATCCTTGCTGTCCTCACTGGGTACAGCGCGATATGCTTCTGCTGCCCGACCTGCCAGCTTGCCTGCTAGCAATGGGACCCATACTGTCCGTTCCAAGTCATGTAAATCACACAGTCTCTCAAAATCCTGTAAATACCCATCAATCTCATCCTTCTCCTCGCAAAACATTTTAAAGGCATAATAGGGAATTTTGGGTTTTACCTGGTTGTAGAGTGACCCAGTAGTGGATTCTGCTCGAGACTGTGTATACTGCGGACTGTGTGCCATCACGTACTCATGCACATTCGCCATTACCATATGCAGCATGGCATCTGATATAGGCTGTGGCAAAAATTCCAGCCTGGTCCTCATTTCTCTCTGGTAGAGGGTTTCTTCCATGGCTGCTGGTGGTGTAGGGCTGCGGGCTCTGTCTCCCTCCATCAGCTCGGCAGTTAGTACAGCTTTGGATTTGTTGCTGGCTACCTTACCCCTGGCTTCTAGCAGTTCCTTTAATGTCTGCCGCTTTAGCCTAGAATAATCCGTCTCCATTTACATCGGTAGTTCACATTGCACGAATTGCGCTTATCGGCTGTAAGGTTGGATCCCGTCGCTTGCCACCAAATGTAGCGGAGAGCAATATTAAACTCCACGATCTCCGCTGGTAACCAGGGTAAATCCACAGTCAGCATTGACAAGTAAGGCAATGTCCCAAATCTCCCTCAGTAACCAGACGACACACAGCTCTGAGAGTCAACTGACTTTTTATTCACAGGCTTCCATATTTATAGAATTCCCCATGCAAGGGGTTTCCAAACAGCCAAATAGATTTAACAGGGGTAATACAGGGAGGACCAGATGGGGAACTTAACAGTTTGGATAATTCTCCCATCAGGCATTGCTGCACAAGGGAAAAGTCGGTTGATAGCTGGGGTCTGGGGTTATGTGTTGTGGGAGTTCGGTTTAAAACTGCCGAACACTGATTGGGCAACATAAAACTAAGTACTGAATGCTAGTGGCTTACGGCTGCCAGCATATGAATTACTATGCCCACATAAGACCCAGCAGAATACATAGCATATAATACAGACAACCTTTTGACATGTAACGTCCAGCGTTCCAGAAGTGGCTAGGTTTGCCACAATACGTCTATAAGGTGGTTGCTTAACTCTGGGAGGACGTCCTATTGACGTTCCCCCCAGAATCGCGCTCCCCTGGGTCCGGAGGATCACGGTAAATTGCCGCTGATGGCGGCTGTTTACCACGTGATCCCCCCTTCCAATGACGGAGCGATCACATGTAAACCGGCGTCATTTGACGCCGGTTCCTCCCTCCTCTCTCTGTACGGATCGGTACAGTGTGAGAGGGGAGGGGGAGAGCGGGTGTCAGCAGCGCTGTGGCTGGATCTGTGACTATTGCAGTCACAGATCCAGCCATCCCTGCTCAGCCATCCCTGCGCAATACTCTGCAATATCCCTACCCCTGTGCAATACTCTGCAATACTCTGCCCTACCCCCTGCGCAATACTCTGCCCTACCCCCTGCGCAATACTCTGCCCTACCCCCTGCGCAATACTCTGCCCTACCCCCTGCGCAATACTCTGCCCTACCCCCTGCGCAATACTCTGCCCTACCCCCTGCGCAATACTCTGCCCTACCCCCTGCGCAATACTCTGCCCTACCCCCTGCGCAATACTCTGCCCTACCCCCTGCGCAATACTCTGCCCTACCCCCTGCGCAATACTCTGCCCTACCCCCTGCGCAATACTCTGCCCTACCCCCTGCGCAATACTCTGCCCTACCCCCTGCGCAATACTCTGCCCTACCCCCGCGCAATACTCTGCCCTACCCCCGCGCAATACTCTGCCCTACCCCCGCGCAATACTTTGCCGTACCCCCGCGCAATACTCTGCAGTACCCCCGCGCAATACTCTGCAGTACCCCCGCGCAATACTCTGCAGTACCCCCGCGCAATACTCTGCAGTACCCCCGCGCAATACTCTGCAGTACCCCCGCGCAATACTCTGCAGTACCCCCGCGCAATACTCTGCAGTACCCCCGCGCAATACTCTGCAATACCCCCGCGCAATACTCTGCAATACCCCCGCGCAATACTCTGCAATACCCCCGCGCAATACTCTGCAATACCCCCGCGCAATACTCTGCAATACCCCCGCGCAATACTCTGCAATACCCCCGCGCAATACTCTGCAATACCCCCGCGCAATACTCTGCAATACCCCCGCGCAATACTCTGCAATACCCCCGCGCAATACTCTGCAATACCCCCGCGCAATACTCTGCAATACCCCCGCGCAATACTCTGCAATACCCCCGCGCAATACTCTGCAATACCCCCGCGCAATACTCTGCAATACCCCCGCGCAATACTCTGCAATTCCCCCTGCGCAATACTCTGGGAAAACAAAATGCGTTTTAACCACTTGCTCGTATACAGAAGCGACTGCACACGTAAGTCTCGCCCACATATGAAAACAATGTTCAAACCACACATGTGAGGTATTGCTGTGAACGTTGGAGCGAGAGCAATCATTTTGGCCCTAGACCTCTTCTCCAACTAAAAAGATTTAACCAGGAAAAATAATTAAAGCGTCACCTGTAGGGATTTTTAAGTAGCGAAGTTTGGCGCCATTCCACAAGTGTGTGCAATTTTGAAGGGTGACATGTTGGGTATCTATTTACTCGACGTAACTTCATCTTTCATATTATGCAAAAACATTGGGCTAACTTTTTAATGTGTTTTTTTTTTTTTTTTAAAGCACAAAACTGTTTTATTTCCAAAATAAACGTGTTCGAAAAATTGCTGTGCAAATACCATGCGCGATAAAAAGTTGTAACGACCACCATTTTATTCTCTAGGGTCTTTGCTAAAAAAGCATATATAATGTTTTGGGGTTCTATGTAATTTCCTAGCAAATAAATGATGATTTTTGTAGGAGAGGAATGTCAGAATTGGTCTGGGTGTTCCAGAACGCCTGATGGTGCTCCCTGCATGTTGGGCCTCTGTATGTGGCCACGCTGTGTAAAAGTCTCACACATGTGGTATTGCCATACTCGGGAGGAATAGCAGAATGTGTTTTGGGGTGTAATTTGTGGTATGCATATGCTGTGTGTGAGAAAAAATCTTGATATGGCGAAGAATTGTGGGAAAAAATGACAACTCACAATACCTCTTTCTAAATACCTTGGAATGTCTTTCCAAAAAGGGGTCATTTAGGGGGTATTTGTACTTTTCTGGCATGTTAGGGTCTCAAGAAATGAGATGGGCTGCCAGTACTTCAGGTGTGATCATTTTTCAGATATTGGCACCATAGCTTGTGGACCCTATAACTTTCACCCAGACTAAATAATATCCAAACTAACCTGTACGTGCATGTGCCCAGCCGCGCCATTCTGCCAACGTTAATGTGCAGGAGGCGGTCCTTAAGTGGTTAAAGCGCTTTCCTCCTTTTTTTTTGTAGTTTGCTTCTACTCAGCCTGCTTTGGTGTCATTTTAGCAGACTTTACAATTCAGTTCTAAAGGAGCCTTATACCCTAATGCACCTACATTTGTATTGTTAGAGCTCTAGTCTGGCCAGCAACTGCTTGCCATGGTACCCCTTTTGTACCAAACTTCCTTCCTAGCCACAGTCCTCCTACTCACAAAGTGCATTCTCACTATCCACAATGTTACTTTCTGACAAATTGGCAATTTTTTTTGCTGAATGTATATGCTTAGTCTCAGTGAAATACGTGAATTTAGTTATAAGCCAACTTGTACAATAATCATGAGTACTGGAACATTTTACGGCAAGGAGTGTGATATCTCTTACCTCCTGGGTTCCCTTTTATACAACTTTTTGTTTTTTTGTTAAAACTAGGCTCGCCCTTAGAAATCTATGCTTAGCCATCTCTCTATAGCCTGTGAAGTGGTTGTGGGTGTTTTACTTAAACGGATTGTAAAGCCTTGTTCTTCTGGTGTCCCCTCACGGTGCTCCTTGCTCCTACTCTTCTAGAGTGCCTGCACAGAGAGCTGCTTTCCAAGGGGGCACTCGTGGATTTCATAGCAGCAGGAGCCAATGGCTCCTGCTTCTGTCACTCTATTCAATGAGGACCTGAGACAGTGGCTGGAGGTGCTGTGCTCATCCCTGTGGGAGCTCTGGGGGGCTGCAGCAGCACAAAATGTTTTTCACCTGAATGCATAGAATGCATTCCTGTGAGAAATCCTAATGCCGCGTACACACGATCGTTTTTCGGCATGAAAAAAAACGACGTGTTTCCAACTTCATCCTTGAATACGATGTTGCCCACACACCATCCTTTAAAAAAAATTATGAGCAAAACGCGGTGACGTACAACACGTACATCGGCACTCTAAAGGGGGAAGTTCCATTCAAGCTCCCGTCTCCTAACTTGCTTCTGAGCATGTGCGGGTTTAAAACGTCATTTTAGCCCACACACGATCATTTTTTTTAAGGGTTGTTTTTTTTTTTTTTTAACCTGTTACCAATGCTGATGTTACTGCACTCTAGAATAATTCCTTTTCATTGATCTTTTGCTTAATGCCTCTGCGGATGCCCCCTTTTTGTGTTTGTATTTGTATTTGATTTTAAATTGCACAAATGTTTTAAAAAATATATATATATTTTGGCACCTAACAGATGCAAATCATATTAAGAAGAGGAGAAAAAGGAATGCTTCTGAATCTAGAAGGGTCAGGAGAAAAAGGGGAAAGGCTGTAGCTATAACAACAACTACAACATTTACAAACAATGGGAGTACTACAAAATCCAAGCTGGAGCCAACAGCAGAACCAATTAAAGAAGTCCGTGAAACCACTACAACTACCAACACAACAGAAGCAGCTACTATCAACACTCCATTGACAACAGAAAGTATGCGTTCAGCTAATACCACTACAGATGCAGTAGCTATAGTCAATACAACATCTGCAGCTCTGACAATAATCAGAACAAATCCAGTGGCTCCTAATATAACAATCCCTTTGACCACACCCTACAATGCAACAGTTCCACCCGATAACGAACTTACAACAACAACAAATATTACTCACACTCCACCAGCTGCACATGTTGCCAAAAATATCACTCCATTTCCATCCACCCATGCAGATTCCACAAGTACAACACCAATGACAAACACAGCAGCAAAAACCATTAGGCCAGAGACAACCAGGCAAAGAGACCAAACGTCAACCGTCAACGAGACAACTAAAATTACAACTTCTTCTGCAGAGACATTGCTAACCATAGTGGTCCCCACAGCCATTTCACCAACAACTAAAACTAGTACTACAGTTCCCAGTATGATTTCAACAACCTCCTTGCCATCAACAACACCAGTTTTTGATTCGCCTGCCACAATGACTCTATACCTTACACATGCTGTTTCTCCAAATTTGATGAGCCCTACCGAATTATTCAGACCGAGCACGCCAAAGGTGCCAAAAATGCAAAATACTTCTAAAACTACGTCTGCCAGTATTTCAGATGCTGCATCATCAGCCAGCATTATGCCCACTACAAGTAAATTGTTCAGACCAGTCTCTTCGGAGTCTACGTCAGTTGTATTTACAAAATCTGTTCAGGTAGCAGACCAAGCGGACAAAGAGGGTGATGTGTTTATTGTTGCAGAAGGGGTTGCAAAGCAAATCCAGAATACCAGCATTTTGCTAGCAGTGCTAATGCTTGGAATTATGTTCTTTCTAGCTGCTATAATACTACTTGTAGTACAGGCGTATGAAAGCTACAAGAAGAAAGACTATACTCAAGTAGATTATTTAATTAATGGAATGTATGCTGAATCAGAAATGTAAGTGGACTTGCATAGGGCGTGGTCTAAAGTTATACTTTGTGCAGAGGACACTTTATTTTTTTAATTTTTACCGGCCTTTAAAACCAACAGTGCATTTGTGTAGAAGCTTTGTTTTTCCATATTTAATGTAATTCAGTTCTGGAACACTGAATCAGAGTCAGGAGCCAGCAAAATAGTCGGTTGCCTTAGTGACCAGTATTACCCAGCCCGATTTTGACCCACAGTAAAGTGTATGTGTAAAAGTTTCAGTAAACGGGGCCAGAGAAATCCCAGTAACAAACGCCTTGTGTTCAGACAATAGCCCATACACACACTTTTTAGTGGCATATACATCATACTGACCCATATTCACACACAATACCCTAGGCTACTGAGACACACACATGATCTTCCCAGAAATTTGTAATGGTCGGGTGGGCTTTTTAAATACAAGAATAATTTTACTGCAAGTGTCTTGTATTTAGTTATCTCTCTTTTTTAATACATATATTGGAGCCCATCCTTTTTATAGTGCAGGCATATCTGTGTACCTTGGCACACTGAGGGGATAATTGGTAGTCGTACATAGAACGGGACAGAATAGGATAGTTGGAAAACAAGACTGAGTCAACGAGCAAGAGAGCTAGCAAAATTACTATAGAGTCGGAGTGAGACCAACAGAGACCATGAAGGACTTTTAGAAGAGAACTAGATTTTGTTGGAAACCTCCAGAAAGAGAGCCAAAGCAAATGGCAAACCATCAGAAAGAGTCAGAGAGGGCATAAGGGACTGTCAGAAAGAGTCCAGATCATTTACTGGAAATGGCTAAAATGATGTACCAGCTGGGTGGGATTAAACTGTCCGTATTTATTGCTAACAGTAAGTGCCCAGATAAAGTGACTGATTCTAGATATTAAGTGACTAAAATGTATCCAGGTCTGGCAGAATAATTATATGAGGAGCCCTTTTTATAATGTTCCTAGCGATGTGTAAGCCACAAACGCATAGGTGGAACAGGGTTTTGTTCATAGTGCAGTGTGTGTGTGACACGTATACTGTATGTAATGTTCGGTTGGGGGGATGCAGCCATACCCCCCCCCTCCCCCCACACTTGAAGAAAACTTGCACACCACAGATTTGTGGCTTCGTCGCTGTAGAGATAAGTGAGCCATGTAAGGAGCTAGGAGACCTTTTGAGACTTGTAATGGCTGCTTCTTTCATGCAGTACAGTAGGGACCCCTCTCAGTCGCACTAAGAATTCAGCTCTGCTTTGGAACTGTCTACCAGTTGTGAGGCTGGAATTCTCTTCGGTGTGGAGCTAGCTAATATATTCTAGGGAAGAACACTGCTTACAGAGACTTGTCCATTTTTTCTTGAAATGGCAGTCAATGATATTGCAAATAGACTTAAGTAACCAAGTCGTCAGTCGGTGATTTTATTTTTTTCCTTTAAACTGCCTTGGCAACTGGGATTTGTCCATGTTGGACCTGAAAGGTCTGAAAGCATAGAAATGGCTAGTCTTTCATTTTAGGAAAAGCAATTTCTTATAATATAGGTGTCAAACCAGTTGTAGCTCACAGGTCACGTGCAAATATAACAAATGCTGCATGTCAAGTATGCAAAAATTCTCCAGTGAAAAATTAGTACTAAACATTTTACCAATAACCTACATTTATGTGGAAAATAAATTTGCTCCGTGGAAATTGTTGACTTTTTAAACTTATTTGAACAGGCAAAGATTACCTTCATTCAAACAGCACCCACAAAAAAAAGGATTATAAACTTGAATAAACACAGAAGAAAAATTATGGTTTGGGGTTGCTTTGCTGTTTCTGGGCCTGGGAAACTTGCAGTAATCAAATTCATTATGAATTCTGCATCCCCAAAGTGTGCTTAATGATAGGAAACAAACATTGTGCAACTGAAGCGATTTTGCATCAGGAAGTGGTTGAAATTTTTGATATAAACAAACAAACTGGTGGCCATTTTGAAACTGGTGTGCAAAATGATTACAAAAAGCAAGAACAGCACCAGATCCCAAGGCCTAGGGTTTACTTTCTTTACCATTTATTGCTCAATATTTTGTTAAATGATTAAAAATGCAAATATTTTCACCACCATGCTTCACAGTTATGAGACTGTTCTCCTGAAAGGCTGTATTTGGTTTGCCCTAAAAATGAATACTGTAACTATGCCCAAACAACTTTAACTTTGATTCATCAGTGAACCGCACAGTTTTCCAAAAAACATGGTCTTTCCTATATGTTTGTTTTTTTTTGACAGGAAAGGCTTTTTCCTGACACTTTTGCTATGCAGGTTAAACTAGTGCTAGCTCATTCTGACTGTAGGTGCATACACTTTGACACCAACTGTTTTTAAGTGTTACCAGCAAATTCTTCAATTACATTTTGTGGTTCTTGGAGACTTCTTTTAGTATCAAATGGTCAGTTCTTGGGTTGAATTTACTAGGTCTGCCAGTCCTAGACGAATTTACCAGTTGCTTGAACTCTACACTCCTTGTAGTTTATTTTTCTTAACAGTGGAATGATTGATTTCAAAATATTTTAGACTCTTTTCAAAATCTCCTACCAAGGCACAGATAGGTCTTTTGACCTTGGCATGAAGTCAATAGTAAAGAGAACACCAGACCCTAGATATCTAAGGTTCAAAGAAATAAGACAAATTGCAACTGCATAATTTCTTAGGAGATTCTAATCATTTCACCTAATCTGAAATACATGATTTACATTTTGACATCTGGAAGGTTTTACCTCCTTCATGATCAAGGCATTTTTTGCTATTTAGCACTGCGCTACTTTACTGGTAATTGCTTGGTCGGTCAATACTGCACAATCATAATTTTTATTTATTTTTCTCGTACTAATAGAACTTTCATTTGTTGGTCTTTGATCACCACTGGGTTTTTTATTTTATAAACTAAAAAAAAATTAAACCTTTTGTAAAAAAAAAAAATTGTATATATTTTCTACTTTCTGTTATAAAACATATCTAATAAAGAAAATCTAATTTCTTAGTTTAGGCCAAAATGTATTTGCTACATGTCTGATAAAAAAAATACCAATATGTGTGTGTTAATTGATTTGTATGAAAGTTGTAGCATCTACAAACTACTCTAAGTATTTATGCAGCTATAAGTAGTTATGGAGATAATCTGCGCTAGGACTGGGTGTATGAGCTGCTGCCTCCTGTATGATCTCTCAACGAGAGATAATATATTAGGATAGATTTTTGGGTACAGGTAATTGGCGCTGCTATGTATATGTGATCTGTATACCTCGTGTCGGGTACTTGTAGCCAGTGAGTTTATTTGAAGAAACTCCCTGCTTCTCCAAGTGATCCCTTTTTCTGATAATCCCCCAAAGGGATGATAGTGATTTGTTATTTTTTGTGTTTTGTATCCTTATGTGATCCTGGTGGTGAATGCCCTATGGGATAAGTAGCTGTGAGGCCTCTTACTTGAATTTAATACAATGTGGAAATAACTTAATATAATATTAAAAAAAAAAAAAAAAAAAAAAGTTAATAGCAATCCAGAATCCAGTGCTATAGTATAAAGTGCTAATTACGATCATGTGAAAATGTTAAGTTAATTTCATAGTATAGGTGAGACGTGATATCAAAAAAAGGTGGTGATTCAAATTATAATAACATATATAGATAAAAGTGCTATACCCTTAGGTTGCTATGACTCAGTATATGTGATCAATGTTCACAAAAATGAGCAATTATTAATCTGTTAAATACTATGACCATCCATGGAGTACAACATTGATACAGGGTGAAAAGTGAAATTAATAAAAAATGGTAATAAGAAAATATATATATATGTATATAGGATAATTTTCCAATATAAAGGTACAGTGACAGTAATCAACTGAGATGCTGATCACAATGAGTGCTGGGTTTCTATGCTCTAGAAAATGGAAGCTCCAGAACAATATCAAATCCAATACAATACAATAGATTAACATCTATATGCTAATGTGCATAAGCAGTAGCTGTGTAGGACAAAGTCCAGCGAAAATGCGCTGTCATCTATGGCGTGAATTGCAGATGTTAATAACTGCGGATGTCAGTTGGGACTCCAATTTTCCCCCCACATGTATCCCCACTTACCAGATCGTTGTCCCCACAGAGGGGGTAACACCTTTTTTTGATATCACGTCTCACCTATACTATGAAATTAACTTAACATTTTCACATGATCGTAATTAGCACTTAGCACTTTATACTATAGCACTGGATTCTGGATTGCTATTATTAACTTTTTTTTATTTTTTTATAATATTATATTAAGTTATTTCCACATTGTATTAAATTCAAGTAAGAGGCCTCACAGCTACTTATCCCATAGGGCAGGGATAAGCAATTAGCGGACCTCCAGCTGTTGCAAAACTACAAGTCCCATCATGCTTCTGGCTCTGGGTGTCATGCTTCTGGCTTTTAGAGTCTTGCTATGCCTCATGGGATTTGTAGTTCTGCAACATCTGGAGGTCCGCTAATTGCATATCCCTGCCATAGGGCATTCACCACCAGGATCACATAAGGATACAAAACACAAAAAATAACAAATCACTATCATCCCTTTGGGGGATTATCAGAAAAAGGGATAATTTGTAGAAGCAGGGAGTTTCTTCAAATAAACTCACTGGCTACAAGTACCCGACACAAGGTATACAGATCACATATACATAGCAGCGCCAATTACCTGTACCCAAAAATCTATTCTAATTTATGCAGCTATGATGCAATACTAGTAATGGTGGTGATCAGCTACTTATAGCGGGGCTGTGATAGTAAGGCAGGCAGTCTGGTGCTAACAGACCCTCTCTGGGAGGTACACTAACTGACACCAATAGTCACGCAAATACAGTGATAATATGGACACTGTACTAATGACACTGGCTGGAAAGGAGTTTACAGCTAGGGGGAATCAAGGGGGTAAACAAGTTGGAGAGATCTGCCTGTTTTTTATTCTTCATGCTTTTCACTGAGAAGAAACAGCCAGATTGATTCTCTGTGTACACACAGGACTCTGTGCTGTGATTGGAATCAACAGGTCTCAGCCATAAATCATTGGCCAGGACCTGTTGACAAAATCGTCCAACCACAGCATGGGTCAGCAGGAACCTGGAGACAAGCTTTCAATGTTTATTTACATTGAGCCTGCAGCTTCCCCTCAGTACCCTGCTCTACTTACCCTGTCTTCTGTCCTGCTGACCCCTGTACCCTGCTCTACTGACCCCATGGACCTGACCTGTCCTACTGACCCTGTGGACAGTAAATTTACTGTAACCGAGCAGCAGGTAGTTGGAGCAGTGTTTCTCAACTTAAGTCCTCAAGGTCACCCAACAGGTCATGTTTTCAAGATTTCCCTCTGATGAAATGGCCGTGGTAAGTACTATGACAGTGAAAATGATCAAATCTCTTGTGTAAAATAATGGAAAGCCTGAAAACATGATGGATGTATTTTGTGTAGACCAGCTGGTCAATTACCCCCCCCCCCTTGCCCTATGGAGCGGACGCCCATGTTTTGGAGCCCTTTATGTAGACAAAAAGATTGTTGGTTTTCCTGAAGGCTATTGTCTGAATATTAATCACTATAATACTTCTGAGGTCCAGTTTGGGAAAGTTTACATGAAAGGAAGAAATCACCTTTGGTAAAAAGAAGGGCACATGTTTTTTTTTTATAATTACCCTGTCTGACAAAACATGCAATATAGCTCTTCATAGGAAAAGGCACAAAGTTCTGAAGCTCTTCTAGCAGGAGCACACGAGAACTAAAAAGCCAATCCCATTTGTGAAACAAGTGAAGTTTTCATAAATTGTGACACTGAGAAGACTGCAGCTCATTTTCTGGCCATTAACATGAATAGAGCATAAATTTGGATATGCAACTACTAGTACTTCTAGTCTATTTAGAACTTTCTATAACCCTAGGTGGAGAAAGTCTAGGCTGTTCGATACCAAAGGCTCCGAAAGGTCAAAGTGTCTTGGCACAGCAAACCTCATGCCAAATTCTGGAATAGATTTAGTTTGTAGATCATTTTCAGACTCACTAATGTGTCAGTGACAGAATCTGATATATCTAAGCATTTAAACCTCCCCCTTCAATTTCCATGCCATCAGCCTTAGCTTTGGGTGCCAAGGTTTGCCCTGCAGTAGTAGGTCCAGTGCTGTCAGTGGCAGTATTGGTGGTTCGACCTTCATCTTCCACAGCAACACAAATAGCCTTTTGGGCCAAAACAATGGAATTGCTATAGGTGAAATGCCTCCAGACTACTGCCGGAGCATCTTTAGTTAGTGCTTGTGGAACTTGAAACCTTCAGAAGTAGCAGGGAAGGTGAGCATTGCAGGCCAATGCCATCAAATTTTACTTCCAAAGTACCCCAATGGATGAAAACCCTCTAAATGACATGCATTCAGCGTCCATTCTTAACTTATTAATGGCCTGCTGAACCTGTCTGCATCACATTCTGAACTCCTGCAAGATATTAAACTGTAAGAGACTAGCGATGCTGTCACACCCACTTTTGTCCTCATCTTACTACATAGCCCACTGCCATTTTGTTGTCTTAAACCTTGGGGTGAATTAAAGGCAAATTGACTGTGCATTTTAGTAGTGCAGCTGTACTTTTTTTTTTTTTCAGAGCTTGGTGTATGTGGTTAAGCTTCATTTTGTAAAGCATACCTAATCGGGTACAAGGGAAAAAAAACAGCATTTTTGCTTGCACAGGATGGCAATGAGCAGAGCTTTACCACATTCCATAAGCTCTGGTGAAAATAAGTGCAACTGCACTTGCAAAGTGCAGTTTATTTGCCTTTAGTAAAGGTTTGAGGTTTGTCTCTCTGCTGTTTGGTGTATTGTAAGCAGTATACTTTGTGGCATTTCTGTAGTAATCGTTTTCTTCTGGCAACTCGACCACGCAGCCCGTCTTTTTTTTTTCAAGTGCCTCCTTTACTGTGCATCTTGAAACTGCCACACCACGTTTTTAGTGTCCTGTATTTCACCTGAAGTTATTTGTGGGTTTTTCTTTGCATTCTGAACAATTTTCCTGGCTGATGTGACTGAAATTTTAGTTGGTCTACCTGACCGTGGTTTGGTTTCAACAGAACTCCTAATTTTCCACTTATTGATTCGAGTTTGAACACTGCTGATTGGCATTCTCAATTGCTTGGATATCTTTTTATATCCCTTTCTTGTTTTGTACAATTCAACTACCATTTCCTGCAGATCCTTTGACAATTTGTTTGCTTTCCCCATGGTTCAGAATCCAGAAACGTCAGTGCAGCACTGGATGAAAGATGCAAGGGCCTGTCAGGAGTCCAGACACTCATTGACCTTTTATTTATATATACACACACATTACAAGCAAACAGCTCACAATTTTTGATCAGGGTCATTGAGGTAGTTTCTGTTGTAATTATGATTTAAAATGAGTGAGCACAATTAATTGATAATAAATGGCTTCAGCCAAATACTAACCATGAGTGAAAAAAGTTTTTGTGTTATTCATATTCTCTGAAAAAATGGCCAAGAAATCATAAATTCTGCCAGGATATGTAAACATATGAGCACAACAGCATAGTATATATAGATCACATGTGTCAAACACAAGACCCGAGGGCTAAATGCTGTCCCTCAGGCTCTTTCATGTGGCTCTTGCACCTCTCCTGCAGCTGTGGCACCCCCCCCCCCCTCATGTCTTGTCTTAGTAGCAGAGAGGACAGAACACCTTTGCCAGATCCTGTGCTTCTCTGTTCAGATGGAGAAGGTTTGTTTTTGCACCCCCCTTCTCAGCAGTCCGCAGCAGAGAGGACAGAACTCCTCTTACAGATCCCACACCTCTCTGTGCAGCTGAAGAACCGCCTTGTCTCTGCCTCCCCTGGTCTAAGCATTCAGCGGACTCCAGACGCTGTCTCTCCTCTAGTCCTCCTCCAGACCCTGCTCTTTCTTCTTCCAAGATCCACCTGTGGTGTCTTCCTGGTAGTAGCACAAGATGAGGGGGTGCATTGTGATGTAAGGGAGGGTGGATGACTTTTGACATCTAATCTTACAGATATAACCGGCCCTTTGAGGGAACCATATTGCTGATGCAGCCTTCAATGGAATTTATTTTGACACCCTTGGTCCAAATAGTGAGAAATTCTGAGTTTGCAAAGGCATATCGGGGCCATAACTGATGAAGGAATTTTAAAAAAAAAAGGGTCTTTGAGGCAGGACACATGCAGCACATGTAGACGGAGGAGCACTGTGAGTACTTGGATGTACTGGGGACAATGTGAGTACTAAGGATCCCAAGAGTACTGGGGATTGAGGGGCATTGTGAGTATAAAGGAGTTACTTTTACATTCCCAAATTGTTTTGGACAAACAAATGATGCTCAGATCATAATAAAATAATTGAGCAAAAAATGTAATAAAAAAAAAAAAAAAAGCTTTAAATAAAAGCTTTTGAGTATGCCTAATACATTAGTGGGTAACTTACTACAGAAGTGGTGATGCAACCCGGTACACATCCTGCTCCATGTACACTTTCCTTGAACAACTGTGCAAGGATGAATACTGCTGTGCAAGATGTGAGTGATTTGTTTGTTTGGAAACCCAGGTGCTGATCTAAAGATTTGACTGTCAACACTGTGAAGCGTTCGCACTCTGGATAGGATTGTGGACCCTAACTATCAGGTGCTGGCTGGGACCAGTATAGAGAAAGGTGGTGATGTGGAGGTGTAGGCATCAGAGGTGGGTAGCTGGGTTACAGTTAAAAGGTGGGGTAGGAGGCTAGTCCTGAGTTGATTAATCCCAATAAATACACCCAGGTGCATGATGTTGGAGATTCGTTCATTAGTGGCATTGCTGTAGTAGAATACCTCCCCTATCTGCCAGGGGAATGACTACTCAATAAGGATGGGGAAAAAAATACAGACAAAGCTAGATACTGGTGGTAGGGAACTCAGTTATTAGAATAACAGAGCAATCTATCACAAAAACCACTTTCGCCAAGCAAGGGGAAAGGGAATAGCGGCAGCCGCTCCAGGTGGAAACCCAAACGAACATCCACTGCTGCAGGCAATGCACTTAGCAAAGCAGGAACAAAAATTGTCTCTGAACAGCCGCACTCTGAACAAATGGTAGCCTTTATGAAAAGGACAGCACTACAGGTCACAGCAAAGTAAAATAAAACCCAACTGCTAACGCGTTTTGCACTGAAACTAGTGCTTATTCATAGCTAAGCACTAGTTTCAGTGCGAAACGCGCCAGCGGTTGGGTTTTATTTTACTTGGCTGTGACTTGTAGTGCTGTCCTTCTTTTAATAAAGGCTACAATTTGTTCAGAGTGCGGCTGTCCAGAGACAATTTTTGTTCCTACTATCACCAAGCAGTATGTTTGCCGGTCACTGATCTGACACACTGCATCTCCGATCATGGTATGGAGCCTCTGGCTGAAGCTCCTTACCATGAGATCAGCTGTGACCAATCACAGCTGATCATCGCATAAACCGGTAAAAGGCATTCCTCTGTCGACGCTGACAGGGAAAGCTGATCTGTGGCTCTCCCTGTCAGAACGGGGGGGGGTCTGTGCTGATAATCAGCAACTTGATTATTGGCACAGCCCCATCCGATGTGCCACCACAGCTTCCAAAAAGGTGCCCATCAGCTGCCAGTCTGTGCCCCATCAGAAATAGCTGTAGGTGCCCATATCAGTGCTCTGGTAACACCTGTCAGTACCTCATCATCAGTGCCCATCACAGCTGCCTGTCAGTGCCCATCACAGCCGCTTTCCAGTGCCACCTATTGATGCACCTCATTGCTGCATATCAGTGCCCACCCATTCTACATATTGGTGCCGCCTCATCAGAAAGCTCTATTTGTGGGAAGAAAATGATAACAATTTAGTTTGCGTGCAGTGTTGCATGACTGCGCAATTGACATTCAAAGTGCGACATCACTGATATCTGAAAATTGTCATGGGCAGGCAGTGGGTGAAAGTGACTGGTATTGAAGTGGTTAAACTAGGATGGGGGGTTAGAGGAAGATATACAATGCTGTGAGGAAGGGATAGCGTGTACAGATATAGGCATAGTTGGGGGGGGGGGGGACCTCAAAACAGATTATGGAGAAACTTAAGTATCCAGTACCAATACTCGTAGGCTCATTTTACTGTAATCCAAGAGCAACAAGGATTAAATGATGTGCACTGGTGGAAAGTTGGAAGGCATGTACACAAATCCTAGAAGTCTGGACTGTTTCACCCCTTCCTGCCCAGTGCCCAGGTAATTTTTCAGTTTTTGCTGCTGCCACACTGCATGGCAGTTACTTAATCATGCAAAACTACCCAAATTAATTTCATATTATTATCTGTGATGGAGCTTGTTTTGGTAGTATTTAATTATTACTGTTTTTTTTTATATATATATATATATATATATATATATATATATATATATATATATATATAATATATATTGTGAGGGGTTAGCTCGGTAGCGGGTGTGTGTGACCCCCTGGATGGGTTCACTACACGCTGAACTATACAGAGAGGCAGTTGAGGGTGGTTAAAAACAAAGGATATGGTTTATTCTTCCATATTGCTGGATACAAGAGCAAGCATCAAAACAGCATAAACAAAACAAAACACAAAATAAACCCTTGCCGCTTGGGGCGTCTACCTTCAGAACACAGGAACCTACCTATGGAGTCTGGCACAACCTACTGCTGGGCAGACACTGCTGGTCACTCAGCAGAAAAACAATAGTCTCTGATTTTTTTTTCACACAGAAAAATTAACACCACCTCACCTTCAGGAGTCTTTCTCAGCTCACTGCCCTTCTTAACTCAAAAGCCTCAGGATTCAGCAATCAGTAGTGATCCTCTGCATAACTTGTAGAGGCCTTAATTGCCTCATTCTGAACAGCTGAAACTATCCAAGGTCCTTAAACCTAATAGCAATTGGTGCATTGTCTAAACAAGGCAGAAATGTATCTCCCGTCCGTGACAACACCCACAGATTTACCTGACTTCCTGTCACAATATATAATATATATATGTGTATATATGTATATATATATATATATATATATATATATATATATATATATATTGATAGAGCTATATATATATATAGATAGATTATAGATATATACATATCAAGGAAAAAAGTGTTTTTCTTAGTTTCAGTCATAAAACTTTGCAAATAAATAATCTTCATTAAGTTGGGGCAACATGTACAGTTAAATCATAATGTTTATTACCAAATAAAGGCATAACCCCCTGATCACCCAGCGTCTGCGTCGCCCCAGGCAGCATCAGATTAGCGCCAGTAGGGCTAACATCCATGAACGTACCATACACCTCCCTTATTAGTATAGTGTCTGAACGGATCAATATCTGATCAGATCTATACTAGCGTCCCCAGCAGTTTAATGTTCCCAAAAATGCAGCATTCGTGGGATCAGCCCAGATACCTGCTAGCACCTGTGTTTAGCCCCTCTGCCTAGCCCACCCAAGTGCAGTATTGATCGATCACTGTCACTTACAAAACACTAAACACATAACTGCAGCGTATGCAGAGTCAGGCCTGATCCCTACGATTGCTAACATTTTTTTTTGGTAGCATTTGATACAGTTGCTGACAGTCTAGGAGCTTTTTTTTTTTCTGTGAGTCTCACTAGTGTACCAGTAAATTTAGAGCCCAAAATGGCAAACCGAAGGTACAGTAGTGAAGAGGCATACACGTTTCTGCGCATCACTGATAGTGAAGAGGAAGTCTCCCATCTGTCAGATTCAGGCTCAGAATATGAACCCGTAGACAGCAGTGGCACCCTGACAGATAGCTCTGACAACAGAGTAATGGTCCCTGCCAAGGCCAGGTGCACCCAACCCCAGCTGTCATTGAGGTGCTCTCGTATGAATCAGAAAGCCAGTACTAGTGCCACTAATCCTTCTGTCCTTCCTTCACGGATCTCATGCTTTCAGCCGCGATTGCGGCTTTTTTTTACATTCCGGTACGCTGCCGACGATCATAGAGATGACTGGTGAACCACTGGTCTAGAACACAAATATAATAAAAATAATGAATAAACCCAAAACAAGGGCATAAAACCAACATTGAACTCGCATCAAACTTTAAAAAAAAGTAGAAGCCAGGCTGACTATCTAACACAAACAAAAGAGAAATTGAAATAGAATCAGAAATCTGGAGGTATATATTTCAGTATATTTAATTCTGTTACTTTTTATTTTTGTGATTCATGTTTTTATATACGGTACATTTATGTACAATTGTATGCTTATAGTGCTCTTTGTTGTGTGTTTTGATATTGGCTGCCACCCCTTTTTTGGGTCATGTGACCCTTGGGGTTGACCATGTGATTTAGTCTACACTATTTAAAGGGGTGTTCCACCCCAAAAAACTACCTTTGCTTACTCCACTCCTCACCCCCATACATGCCACATTTGGTATGTAATTTTTTTGGGGGGGGAGTGGGGGCTTCAGTAGGAGTGGGACTTCCTGTCCCACTTCCTGCTTCCGCCGAGGGGCTGGTTAGGCGATTAAGCCTTAATCGCCTACACCAGCCCCTCCCTGTAGGCGATCACGTGGGACACTGACAGGTCCCATGCGATCGCCTCTCCAATCAGCGGCGAGCCGCGCCGCGCACGCATGCGCAGTACGGCTCGCGCATGCGCAGTGGGTGCCCGGCCGTGAAGCCGAAGGCTGTCACGGCTGGGTGCCCACAGTCAGGATGGAGACGCCGGCCGGGGAGGGGGGGAGAGGAGCGGAGCCCCGGTCGGCGCGTCGCTGGAACGCAGGAGCAGGTAAGTGAGTGTTTATTAAAAGCCAGCAGCTACACTTTTTGTAGCTGCTGACTTTTAATAAACACAACTTAGGGCTGGAACACCCCTTTAAGCTGTTTTGTGTCACTTATTTGTTAGCCATGATTAAGGCCTAATGGCCTAAAAGCGTTTTTTTTTTTGCCGACTTCCATGTCACCAGTCTTTCACCCTTTTTTTTTGTATGGATTACATGAAGGTTTACAGAAACTTCACAGGCTAAGTGCTGTGTCCTTGAGGCTCATGAGACATTGCAAAGGATGTAGTAACTTGGATGCACCTGTCCCAAAATCCAAAGAGCACCTTCAGGCTGTCAGACTGGAAGTTAGATAGCAGGTCAGATGTGCTGATTTGGCATAAAGTTAAGTAAATAAGAGAACATACCTTAAGCAGGACTGTAAGCAGAGCAGGATGGATGGTACTTTTGGTGCATCACTTGAGTAGGACTGTAAGAGCAGGTTGGCTGGTACTTGTGGTGCCCCACTGCAGATGTAGGTGTGTAGCAGAAGCAGAACAAGACAGCTTAGTTGTAATGATGAGATTGGTAACACAGAAGGGACAAACAAAAGCCTAGTCTAGACAAGCCGGGTCATACATGTGTAGATCAGAGTTCAAATGGTACTGAATCAGCAGCGAGGAAAGAGAAGGGTCAGAACAAACCGGGTCATACACAGTATACTCGGAAAACATGTCAGCTTGGTCAAGCGAGAGCACACAAAGGTAGCATTCACTATCAGAAGCACTTGTGATGAGACAGATGTTTTAAAGCTGAAACGTTAAGAGCTGACCAATCACTGTCCCTTCTCGGGCAACGGCTGTCTCAGGGAAGTTGCGCTCAGTTCTTAAAGGGACAGACTGAATCCTGGTACTGGCACAGCCTTTCTAAGGGCACAAGTTACATATATAATTCCCTGACTACCTATAACATTTTTGGAGGCCCTGTAACACCAAGACAGTGGGAACACCCACAAAATTACCATATTTTATGAAACAAACACTTCAAGGCATGGCGAGCCTTTTGAAGATTTAATTTTTTACTACAAGTTTTTGGAAAATGGAATGAAAATGGAAATGTCTTTTTTACACAAGATTGTTAATTAGTAAGATGTTACTAACACACAGGGCTTTTTTTTCCCTCAAACAATAGGTGCTGGAACTCAACCATGACCCCCCCCAAAGGCCCCTTCACCCACACACACCCTCCAAATCACATCAAATAGTGGCTGTGGTCAGTAAGAGGGTCTTAAAGGGGCATTACATACCAGGATTGCATTACATACAGAGTGCAGAGCTGTCACTTGTAAACACAGAAATCAGATATCTGCTACTCCTGAGTATTGCAATAATACATGTGTGGGAGTTGTCCACAGTCTACCTACATAGAGAGGCCCAACATCCAAGAAGGACCAAATTATGCATCACTATTTCCTGACTACCTATCACGTTTTTGGAGGCCCTGACCCACCAGGACAGTGAATACACTCATAAAATGACCACATTTTAGAGAGTAAATACCCCAAGGTATTTTTTAAGGGCTACGGTTCAGGTTTGCCTATGCATTGCTATGGCTATTTTGAGGATTTTATAACATTAATATCTAGTAACATATTGAAGACCATGTATTGTTTAGAAGCTAATGCTCCTCCTATTTATATGCTAACAAACCTTTTAGACTGCTTCATGAGTAGTGTTGCTCACGAATATTCGCATTGCGAATATTCGTTACGAATATTGCATATTCGAGTATTCGCGAATAACTCGAATATCGCAGTGAATATTCGCTATTGCGAATATTCGTATTTTTTCAAATTTATTTTTAAAACAGATCACATCCTAGTGATCTCCATCGACGTCTAAAAGCATTGCTGGTATGATTAGAGACCCTGGGCCGAGTAGCTGAGGCGATCCTTTTATGTTGCCGAATATTCGCAATGCGAATATTCGTATTACGAATATTCGCAAATACTTTCTCGGCCCTTCTTTTGCATCAAAGCCAATCAGAGTTCTCCTACCACAGTTGTCAGAGGATAGCAACCTCCATAGCAACCAATAGGAACCTGCCTGCAAGACCATTATATAAGATCACTCCCAGCAGTATTTCAGTGCAGATTCACAAGGTGGCTAGAGAGAGTGGAGTGTTTCTGTGCGTTTTTCCTGTGTATTGTGATCTTAGAGCTTAGCATTATGCTTCCTATAGGAAATGATCTCCGTTTTCGTGTGTTGTTCGCACGCATGCGCAGACGAGAATTTCGCAATCAATTTCGCATTCGAATTAGCGAAATTTCGCAAAAAAATGTTTTTGATAAAATATCACGAATATTCGATATTAACGAATATTTCACGAATATTCTTCTATATATTCGTGAAATATCGCGAAATCGAATATGGCGTATTCCGCTCAACACTATTCATGAGCTCAGGACAGGAAATTATGCTACAGGAAGTAGGGGAAGAGCAAAGGGAATTTGAACAACCATGTCCTCGAGACAAGTGAGGATTTCTCAAAAGAAATAAGGACATTTAAAAGCAAAATCGAAGGATGAGGTAAGTGAAGGAGGACTGCACTAAGGTAAAGGAAGCTATTTAGAGATTTTTTTTTTACTTTTATAACCCCTTTAAGTAACTGATTACTGTATGCTTATCACATACATTGTACATGCCTATTTGCTGGGAAGGATAGATAGGTTGGGAATGTGTACATTGTAGGAATATTTTGTAATATCAGTGACATCACCACCGCATTTGCTCTGAAGGAACAGCATACCCGTGCCGTTCCTTCAGAGCCATGTGCCGAAAACCATGACTCCTGCAAGCATGTGTTCTAGGTACATAAATTACGCATAATTTCCTGACTACCTATCATATTTTTGGAAACCTTTAAGCACCAGGACAGTGGAAACACCCACAAAAAGACCACATTTTGGAAAGTAAACAAAATATTTTAAGAGACATGGTGAGTCTTTTGAATACTTAATTTTTTTGCCACAAGTTTGCAAAATGCGGAAACAAATTTTTTTTTTTTTTTTTACACAAAGTTGTCAATTTAATAAGCTATTTCTCACACAAAGCATGGGCATTTTTAGAATTACACCCCAAAACACATTCCCAAGTATGGCAATACCATGTGTGAGACTTTTTCACTGTCTGGACTGATTATGTATCAGACATTGTATAGCGCACTCGCTAAGGAGCCACAAGTAAACTGGGATCCCCCACCCTGCACAGCCAGGCACACCAAATTTTCACAGGCAGTCTTGATACAAAGAACAGTAAATTACTTTTTTTTTTTTTTTTTTTTTTTTTATTGTGGATAATAACTTGCATAGGAATGTGAAGTTATGGGATGCCCACTTGACTTCAACAACAACTTCCGGGACAATTCTTCTTACAGTGCCTTAAAGAAGTATTCACACCCCTTAAAAAAAATTCCACATTTTGTCTTGTAACAACCATAAACGTAATGTATTTTATTGGGATTTTTTACATATAAATATCTGAAAAGTGTGACGTGCATTTGTATTCTCAGTATAAATACAGCTGTTCTGTGAAGCCCTCGGAGGTTTGTTGAAGAACCTTAGTGAACAAGCAGCATCATAAAGGCCAAGGAACACACCAGACAGGCCAGGGATAAAGTTGTGGAGAAGTTTAAAGCAAGGTTGGGTTATAAAAAAAATATCCCAAACTTTGAACATCTCGCAGAGCACTGTTCAATCCATCATCCGAAAATGGAAGGAGTATGGCACAACTGCAAACCTATGAAGACATGGCCGTCCACCTAAACTGACAGCCTGGGCAGGGAGAACATTATTCCGAGAAGCAGCCAAGAGGCCCATGGTAACTCTGGAGGAGCTGCAGAGATCCACTGCTTAGGTGGGAGAATCTGTCCACAGGACAATTATTAATTGTGTCTTTATTGAAGAGTAGCAATAAGAAAGCCATTGTTGAAAGAAAGCCATAAGAAGTCTCTGCAGTTTGCAAAAGGCCATTTGGGGGAAACCGCAAACATGTGCTTAAACTGCTACTCATTAAAGCTGTTTACAAAGTGTGCATAAAGTCTGTACAATATTTCTGGCTTTTTTTTCTCCTGAAAAAATATACTAAAATTGGATTTTTCAATAAAACCTGCCTGGGATCTTCCCCTTAGGCTGTGGCTTATAGTGTGCTTAGAGTGTGTACAATATTACTGGCTTTTTCTTATGAGAAATATTTTTTGAATAAAACCTACCTGATCCCAATTTGTGTCCAGCGCCTGTAACCCATCCCTGTATGCATATAACCATTTAGATGTACAATGGGATCATAGGCATCATGCAAAACCATACATCATGCATAGAGAAATAAAACAAACCCACTATATTGATTTTTTTTAAAAATAACTTTATTTAAATTTTTATTTTAACATTAGTCACAAAATTTTAATCATTTTGGAATGGTATTGGCCATGGCCTGATTTATTGGTTTTAAACTATAATTTTTCACATCAACTTTTGCATATAAACCAAATATAATCGAAATTTCTCACAAATTACCATATTCAGCCCAGCCACTTAGACTCGAGCTGATACCATATTTTAATCAACTTTCACTTAAACCTCCCAACCGACAGGGGGGCTAACAACAGCCCTCCTGTCCCCACACCCCCAGACCGTGGCCATCTCTATGCATGTTTGCATGTCTGAATTAAAAATATCCAAACCTATTTCAGATAGATGTATACCATCATTCCTATACAAGCCTTGTATTCCCCCTTCCAACTCAACATGACGGAAGGATATGCCTAAATCTGGAGTAAGAACTTTCTCCAAAGCTCTATTCACTCGTTTCCGAACTTTATCAAGTGGTTTGAACATCAGTGAATTTAACCAGCGTTAACGTGGTATTATTTCTGAGAAAACCAAAACTGTGTTGGGTGAAACTAGCTTCAAAAATCTTAATGTATCCTTCATTTCATTGATCAGATCCAATGTATTCTTCTTTCCAACGTCATTACCACCAATGTACAGAATCATAATATCAGGTGCATTATCTACAGCATACAATCTACCTAGCTCAAAAACTAAATCTTCCCATAGCATACCCCTTCGTCCAAACCATGCTATGACTAAGTGAAGTAAATAAAAACCATGCAACAACCAACTATATGTATCTATCCTTTACTGTAACTTGTAATACCTACAGTGCGGAAAATAAGTATTTGAACACCCTGCTATTTTGCAAGTTCTCCCACTTGGAAATCATGGAGGGGTCTGAAATTGTCATCGTAGGTGCATGTCCACTGTGAGAGACAAATTCCAAAAAAAAATTCCAGAAATGACAATTTATGATTTTTTAACTATTTATTTGTATGATACAGCTGCAAAGAAGTATTTGAACACCTGTCTATCAGCTAGAATTCTGACCCTCAAAGACCTGTTAGTCTGCCTTTAAAATGTCCACCTCCACTCCATTTATTATCCTAAATTAGATGCACCTGTTTGAGGTCATTAGCTGCATAAAGACACCTGTCCACCCCATACAATCAGTAAGAATCCAACTACTAACATAGCCAAGACCAAAGAGCTGTCCAAAGACACTAGAGACAAAATTGTACACCTCCACAAGGCTGGAAAGGGCTACGGGGAAATTGCCAAGCAGCTTGGTGAAAAAAGGTCCACTGTTGGAGCAATCATTAGAAAATGGAAGAAGCTAAACATGACTGTCAATCTCCCTCAGACTGGGGCTCCATGCAAAATCTCACCTCGTGGGGTCTCAATGATCCTAAAAAAGGTGAGAAATCAGCCCAGGACTACACGGGAGGAGCTGGTCAATGACCTGAAAAGAGCTGGGACCACCATTTCCAAGGTTACTGTTGGTAATACACTAAGCCGTCATGGTTTGAAATCATGCATGGCACGGAAGGTTCCCCTGCTTAAACCAGCACATGTCAAGGCGACTGCACTGTATTAAGGAGAGGATGACCGGGGCCATGTATTGCGAGATTTTGGGCAACAACCTCCTTCCCTCAGTTGGAGCTTTGAAGATGGGTCGAGGCTGGGTCTTCCAACATGACAATGACCCGAAGCACACAGCCAGGATAACCAAGGAACAAGTGAGAAAGTGCGCTTAGGAAGAAATGTATTAAGGACTGCAGCCCCCCAGAAAAAGATACCTCACGAGTGAAGTACCTGAATAAATGGTATGTGTGAAAGGGGTAGTGGCGCTGTCCCACACCCTATAGGTCAAAAGGGTATAAGTGTCAGTGTATTGACTAGTGAGATAGGTAATGCAAATTATAAATATACAATAGAGTGCAACAATATTATAACAACATTGAATAAATGGTATGTGTGAAAGGGGTAGTGGCGCTGTCCCACACCCTATAGGTCAAAATGGTATAAGTGTCAGTGTATTGACTAGTGAGATAGGTACTGCAAATTATAAATATACAATAGAGTGCAACAATATTATAACAACATTGAATAAATGGTATGTGTGAAAGGGGTAGTAGCGCTGTCCCACACCCTATAGGTCAAAAGGGTATAAATGTCAGTGTATTGACTAGTGAGATAGATACTGCAAATTATAAATATACAATAGAGTGCAACAATATTATAACATTAAATAAAATATATATGTTGGTGATAAAGTGCAAAGTGCAAACTTAGTAATAAAAATAAAATGTACAGTCCATGAAATTGCAAAAATCCAAACGTATATCACGTTGATAGATGTGCAGTAATCTTAGATGTAGATTTCCATCAAAAAAGGTGTAAGTTTGTGGTATCGCTGTGGTCCGGTGCTCCCCCACCAGGTTCCCCACTCACCAGAACTAATCACCCCTGCAGGGGTATTAGGCGTGTAGTCACAGATGGGTCCCAGCTTCCTCCAGTGGTGCTATCCGTCCAGGGAAGATGTGTCCTTTAGATTAGTCAGATCCTCATTCCACCGGAAAAAAGGAAGAAATACGCTCCCATAGTGTAGTAAAAGAGGAGTTTTTTTTATTATGCACAATCCAGAAATGAAATGAAATAAATGAAATGATAATGGGTACAAAATGCATGTCCAATGATAAAAAGGTTAGCAATGTGGTATGAAAGGGAACAAACACCACAATCAGCAAGGTAAAAAATGATAAAATGAAAAAATAAAAACAAAAATAGGTGTCCTGTCAGAAGCTCCCAGCACGCTGCATCAGTTTCCTCCGTCGGGAGTGGAAGCGCTAGCGTGCGTTCCAAACAGCCCAGACAGCAAACCGGAAGCCTGCGGGTGCGTCTCTAGCGTGCTGACGTGCGTCACTATGCTCACGCTCGACGTACGTTTCGTAATGAACTTTTTCAAGAGCGGCTCAAGCGGCTCAAGTTTGCCAATGACCATTTGGATGATCCAGAGGAGTCATGGGAGAAAGTCATGTGGTCAGATGAGACCAAAATAGAACTTTTTGGTCATAATTCCACTAACCGTGTTTGGAGGAAGAAGAATGATGAGTACCATCCCAAGAACACCATCCCTACTGTGAAGCATGGGGGTGGTAGCATCATGCTTTGGGGGTGTTTTTCTGCACATGGGACAGGGCGACTGCACTGTATTAAGGAGAGGATGACCGGGGCCATGTATTGCGAGATTTTGGGCAACAACCTCCTTCCCTCAGTTAGAGCTTTGAAGATGGGTCGAGGCTGGGTCTTCCAACATGACAATGACCCGAAGCACACAGCCAGGATAACCAAGGAGTGGCTCTGTAAGAAGCATATCAAGGTTCTGGCGTGGCCTAGACAGCCCAGAAACCTGACTGATCTAGAGAAGATCTGTGTGGAGGAGTGGGCCGAAATCCCTTCTCCAGTGTGTGCAAACCTGGTGAAAAACTACAAGAAACGTTTGACCTCTGTAATTGCAAACAAAGGCTACTGTACCAAATATTAACATTGATTTTCTCAGGTGTTCAAATACTTCTTTGCAGCTGTATCATACAAATAAATAGTTAAAAAAAATCATACATTGTGATTTCTGGATTTTTTTTTTTGATTATGTCTCTCACAGTGGACATGCACCTACGATAACAATTTCAGACCCCTCCATGATTTCCAAGTGGGAGAACTTGCAAAATAGCAGGGTGTTCAAATACTTATTTTCCGCACTGTATATATAAGCTATTGCATCTGTATTAACATGCATGAGTCCTGTATCTGCTACTGTATAATAGGCCGAAGTGTGCTCTAGGCCTGAGGCTAAGCGTTAGTCAATGAGACAGACACCTTTGAAATTAAACAGTTATATTTATTCTAACAAAAAGCGTCCATTGTATAGTAAACAAAGCTGTAGCATAGAATTCCTATTGCACAATATACAATCACTAACAAATTTCCTATGGCCTATTACAGTAAGGGCAAATAAGATAGAAAGATACTCAAGCTCGGTCCTTCCTGGCTGGGTCCTGATGGAAAAGGGAGAGCTTAGGCCTTGGCCTTGACCACATGGCTAAGGCCGAAATACCGGCCAGGCTTCCATGCGGCCTAGACCATGTGGTCTCAGTATAGGCCTCCAGATAACAGCTGTTTACAGCATGCTCCCAAGGGACTAGACAAAGTTCTCTTTCAAACTCCTTTTTACAACACTCATTCATTACTCATTCGCAACACCTCCCATTTTGCCTGCCCATCTGATCGACCAATCATTGCACTCCCATGACTCACATCCTTGTTTGTGGCTGTCATGCCGTATCTAGCCTCTGGGGGGGGGCGATTTTGTCCATATCATCTTCCAATACAGTTCACCATAGGCTTCCCATGGAATAGCCCACAATGTTGCTCCTATTTCCTTTTGATCCCTGTAAGCATGTTAACCTAATCAAAGTCCTTTGTCTGTGGAGAGTGCCTAACAGCTGGTTTTGTTTCCTGGACCCATTGAAGTCTAGTGTAAGGAGTGTAGGAGATTGCCTTCCTGTGGGGGGCAGGCATCCTGGCTTGTTTGACTGGAATCAGAGAATGGTCAGAATTCATACATTCATATTATTTGCAACACTAAGCATCGGTTGTCGATGTGAAACGCGTCAGCTTTTGTTACCCCACTGTTTGCTGTTTTTGCTGTTTTAGTTTTTTGACTGGAATAAACAGGCACTATTTTTAAGTCTTTTTTCATCCATTGGAGTGCGGCTGTTCATTTTTCTTTCCTTCGTCCAAACCACTGTAGTTGAAAAACTTCCGGATCCAGGCCCAGTTTTTTAGAACACAATCTACCTGCTGCTCGCTTTTGCGCCCAAAATACAAAGGAATGGCCTATAATACAAATTGTGTGGTGTGAACCTGAAACAAAATAACCAGTTAATAAGGGAAAATATACAGTTTAAAAGCATCTGACCACCACCGTCCTATCTTCTTAATGGTGCTTTCCTCCAAACCCATTCTTGCCACCTCGGTAGCCGCACCTATTCTGAATGAGTGCGTTGTTATTTTTAAATGATCCAACTTCAGGTAGGCCAAGCATTTTTTAAGTACTGCTGAAACTTGGTATACCGTTAACAGAGCCCCATTAACATGAATGAACAGCCGGTCAGAAACTACTGGATGAACAACCATATACGCATGAAAGGTGGTCACTGGACAGATGCTTTCCTGATGACACCTCGTTAAATGAACCCACTCCCCAACACCAAGCCTATCCATTTTTCTGGTACCCAAAAAAATCTTCAGCCCATCCTCTAACACCACTATATTTGATAATAAAACGCCACACGATCCTGACCCAGAAGATGGAAGAATCTCTGAAATTCTGAATGCCCCAAAAAATGCCATTGAAAAAACTGCATTGAATAGAAGAGATTCAAAATTGGATAAGCAGTGTTACTGGACAAATCTGTAATAAGATGGCGGGAGTAATTGGCGCTCTAAGATCCTTCCTAAAATTACCCATTCTATACCCCTTCAATACCTGCCCCACTGAGAAAAAGCTGTGGCAAGGTGGCAGACAGTAAAGGCGCAGAAAAAAAGGATATCCCTGACAATGTCTTACTGATGTGAGACCACGAATATTCTTTTTGAATCATAACTTGAAGAAACGCTACTACCAACTGCTCAGAATGATCCAACACAGGAAGCTGCAATGACCCTAAGAACTTCGGCCATAACAGCCATGAAGAAGTATAATTCTTCCAGGTAGCAGCGGCCACTGAGTTCTGGATGTTTTGAAGGATTAAATCCGCTCCCATAACTGGGAAGGGCAAGGTGATACCATCTGGTCTGCCTGAGGAGACTTAGACATAGAAAAACTAGGTGACGTAAATAAGACACAACCATAGGTGATTTAGCAGATAGAGTATTGATGGCAAATGCTACCCCCTTATTATCAGTACTGACCATTAATCTTTTATTAGAAAAATATGGCCCCCATATTTCTAACGACACTACTATGGGGAAGAGCTCTAATAGCACAATGTTTTTGCAATAAGCCATGGTGATCCACCTGTCTGGCCAGGTGGAAGCGCACCACTGGTTCTTCCAAATTGCGCCAAAACCAACAGAACCAGCCGCATCAGTTGCCAGCTGAAAATCACTGTCTGATATGAAATCCTGCTGCCATATTGCTCTGCCATTGAAATGTTCCAAAAACTGACTCCACACCATCAAGTCCTGTTTAACATCTGCTGTTAACCTAACGTGTGAATTTGGATTTTTTAAACCTGAAATTGAACAATATAGCCTTCTAGAAAAACCCTTCTGATTGGCAAAACCCTAGTAGCAAAAGCCAATTGCCCTAATAGGGATTGCATTTCTTTTAAAGTCACCTTCTTCCTTTTAGTAAATGACTTCAAAAGCTGGGATAGCTTAATTACCCTCTCTCTAGGTAACCTGAATTCCATAGCTGCTGTGTCCAAAGTGATTCCCAAAAAATCTATACATTTTGAAGGAGGAATCGTTTTTTCCTCCGCCAAAGGAACCCCAAAATATTTACATACAGACTGAAAAGCTGCTAGAACTTGACCACAAACCTCAGAGCAGTCAGGACCTATAAACAAAAAATCATCAAGGTAATGAATAATATTGTTTGACCTGGATACTATACTTACCACCCATTTCAGAAATGTTGAAAATGCCTCAAAGTAAAAACATGACATCGAGCAACCCATCGCTAGTGCTTTGTCAAAATAAAATTGCTGTTCAAAACAAATACCCAAAGAGTTAAAACAATCTGGATGAAGAGGCAAAAGCCGAAATGCGGCTTTAACATCAGCTTTTGCTAATAAAGCATTTCTTCCCAGCAGACAAATTTTGTCCACTGCTGAATCGAATGATGCATATGAAACCGATACTGCATCAGTGTCAATCTGATCATTCAATGAACTACCAAATGGAAATGATAAGTGATGGATTTTTTAGGAACCAAGCCTAAAGGGGATATACGAAAATTTGCAAATGGAGGTTGGTCGAATGGACCTTCCATTCGACCAGCCTCCACTTTCTTCAACAATTTATTCTTTACTAACTGAGGTGCTTCTAATACAGACTTTAAATTCTTTACTATGGAACAACCAACACCATCAAAGCTGGGTAATTGAAAACCTACTGAAAAACCTTCAATTAGCAGCAATGCCATCTGTTGATTTAGGTATGCTTGTAACCACGGCAGCATTCTTGAAAGAATCACTGGGGTAGCTGCTCTTTGGAAAATTCCCTGGGTTGTGCTTGAAGCTTGCCAAAACACTTGGAAATTGGGTGGTTCCCAGAGCAAAAAGCACATTCATGCCTGTATTTACAAGCAATTATCCATTTACACTGTGAATCATTAAAAGCAAAGCATAACCCTTTTTTATAATTAGTAGTTGCTGAATTTGGGGGCGTGGCTAATGCGGCAGGACGTGAGAATGGCTGTCTCTGAGGTAAAAATAAATTTAGCCAAAGGCCTAAATCCTTTGAGCCCCATTGCAAGGATGGTTGCACTGCCAATTTCTGACAGTATGCCTCGTCATGCTACGAGTAAGCATCACATGATGTGAAACATGTCAGGCCTTTTCTCCTTGTCTACTCATCGTTTTTGACTGCATGCATTTTGGCTGTTTTTTTCTATTGAAATTTTGTTTGCTTATGCTTAAATAAAGACATCATTTTCCGAGGAGTGCGGCTATTCCAGGATTTTTTCCTTCATCCCATACTAATTGTGCACAGCCAGCACCCTCTTGGTTTGATTGGGACGGAAGCAACGGGGATCATTTGTTTTATGGAGCGGTACACTTCTCTATACATCAACCAAGACCAGAGTCGGTTCACACTGGGGCGACACGACTTCCAGAGTGACTTTCAGAGGCGACTCAGACACAGCTTGAGCATGAACCACAGGGCGATCTGGGGCAATTTACAAAACGACTTCCAGGACAGGAGACATTCCAGTGGCCAATAAAACAACAATCAGCTCTAGGAGAGGGAGGGGGAGGGAGAGGTTTGCCTGTGAGAAATGTATGTTATCTAATCTGGAAAGTAGCTAGTGATCAGACTTGAGGCGACAAGTCGGATTGAAGTCGTACAGGAACCTTTTCTGAAGTCAGAGCGACATGAGTAGTGTGTATTAACACCGCTCCCATTCACTAACATTGTTTTTCTCTACAGCGCGACTTGAGGCGACCTCAAGTCGGATCCCAAGTCGCCCCAGTGTGAACCGACTCTAAAGCTTCTATATGCTTCTAGTATTATGTCAATATGTTGAAATAATAAACAGCTTCTGCTGGGAAATTTCTCACATAATACACTAGCATAAATTGAAAAAGCCTGCAACCAGCTGTAAAATGATTAAATCAAGGGCCTGAGCCTGTCATCCTCAGCTTTCTCTTCTTTGACATATTTAGAGAAATCCCTATTAAGTGGGAGCATAGTTCCTAAATCAATATATTCTCCTTTCCAGATTTTCTACTTAATTGTTGCTGTCAGGTGAAAACCAAGCAGGAAGAGCAAACAAGGCATACATTCTTTTCCTATATTATCACTATAGCTTATTGAATTATTAATAACTACATTAGTGGGGACAACAGATGGCTGAGGCACAGACTTGGGGTCAGGAGATGCTGCTGCCCACACACTTGCCAAGCTGCTGTCATTGTGACCCACTTGTGCATGCATACTAGATATTAATTGCTCCAAAGCAGAAGACACTGCAGAGAGCTGTGACATAGATGTACACTCACCCCCTGACCCCCGAACCTCTCCTGTTCCAGGGGCCACTGCTGGTGACGAATATATATGAGAGGAATCTGACTGCTGGGCTGAGAGGAGCGGGACCGGACCTGGCTCTCTGCGTCCTTCTTTCCTTCCCCACTGCTGCTCCGCCTGAATTCTGGGCATGACAGCCCGGGATGAAGTAGCCTGCTCCGAGGAAGCTGAGCCCCGAGGGTTACGACCGTGACCTCCGGTCGACCCGACTGCTCCTGTGCGCCGGTTTCCAGATGGGGACGCCGCCACCATCTCTCTGGCACTGTGATTTGCAGGCGGGGCCGACTCCGCACTCCTCCCTGTGGAACGCTGACTCTTGCTCCGCCTCCGCACCTCTCCTCCTTCAAGAGAAACACCTTCCGGGATTCCTGTAGCCATACACACTGCATCGTCCACCGGTAAACGTGCCTGTAGCGGCTGCTCACTATGCTTGTCGGCACCTGGAATCACTCCAGAATCTGCGCTGACGTCTTCACAGGTATGGGAAGCTGACAATGAAAGGCATTGTTTTATCCAGTCCTCACTACCTTCTTCCTCAGCCTTCTCCAGCAATTGTTTTAGCAGGTTTTCCATTCTGCAGCCCTGCCGTAGAGTCCTCCTGTAGTCTTCAGGCCGGAACTGGTGCTGACCCAGTCTCCACTGTCCCTTAAATAGGCCGGTACCAGCTTCTAGCATGTTCTACCAGAATCATCTGACCCTTTTAACCAATCCCTGCGAACCCTGAGAACCTTTCCAGCACCTTCTAAAATCACTTGACATAGTTAACCAATCCTAGCAGTTCACCTGAACCTCACCTTTCTTCTGTCCTTAATTAACCTCCTGAACTAAGAACCCCGGTACCACCTGCACTTTTTCAACCAATCCTTACTCTAACTACACCTGTAACCTTAACTAGACCTGATGCCATGATCCCATGAGGAAAGGGGGGCCTAAACGGCTCTCCCCTTTCAATTCCCTTTACAGACAGACAGCCACAACATCTCACAGTCTATCACTGATGTGTACATGCTGCTTGTGTTGACTGTATGCCAGGACCTGTGATTCTAAAGCTGCATAAACATATAAAATATGTTTTGTTCTTTCAATTTCATCAATAAGAAGGTGTATTAGCCACAAAGATTGAGTTTTTAAGCCAGGAAGGGAATTCTCTTCAAATGCTTTGTCAATCAAAACATATTTTTATTGATCTTTGTTGTGGGAATCATATTGAGGCCAAGTATATCAAAGTAAGCTAGACAGAAGACTTTTTTTTAGCATACACATCGATCCCCTTTGATCGGCAGTTGCAATTGGTATGAGTGGAATAACGGAACATTGTATCATACTTACCGTAATTTTCCTTTCCTGTTGCCTATCCATGGCAGCATACTGGTGACAGAGCTCCACCTCGACTCCTCCCTCAGGACTAGTGAATAGCATAAATTAAATTCATAGTCCCTTCCCCAACATTCTCCGTAATATAGAATACCGAGGGTGGGAGCGTATGCTGCCATGAATAGGCACCAGGAAAGGAAAATTACGGTAAGTATGATAACATTTTTCATTTTTCCTGGTGCCTCCATGGTAGCATACTGGTGATAAATAACTAGCTGACACGAGTGGGATAATGCTTAATAATAAGTGTTTAATTAGAATAAGACATTGCAGCCGCCTGAAATGCCCTCCTTCCGAACTCAATAGTCGTGAGAGCGCCTCTATCAATATAGTAGTGTCTGAGAAACGTATGGTGAGAAGACCAGGTGGCCCTGCACACTGTCTCCAATGAAACATTAGCCCTTGCTGCCCAGGAAGCTGAGACTGCCCTTGTAGAATGAGCATTCACTCAAGATGGAGGCTCCATATTCTTCATCCTGTAGGCCTTCTGGATTAGCTTTACAACCTTAGATGCCAGAGTTCTGATCGAAGCTTTTTTGCCCCTGTATTTACCAAACGGTACAATGAAAAGTCTCTCAGAGTTTCTGTTGGGGTCGGTGGATTCTAGGTAGGCCCTAAGCAGTCTGGATTAGGGATTAGCCAAACACCAGTTCGGTTCGCATCAGAACATGCGAACAGGCAATAAATTTGTTCGAACATCTGAACACCGTTAAAGTCTATGGGACTCGAACAAGAAAAATCTAAAGTGCTAATTTTAAAGGCTTATATGCAAGTTATTGTCATAAAAACGTGTTTGGGGACCCGGGTTCTGCTCCAGGGGACATGTATCAATGCAAAAAAAAGTTTTAAAAACGGTCATTTTATCGGGAGCAGTGATTATTACAATGCTTAAAGTGAAGCAATAAAAGTGAAATATTCCTTTAAATTTCTTACCTAGGTGGTGTTTATAGTATGCCTGTAAAGTAGCGCTTGTTTCCCATGCTTAGAACTGTCCCTGCACAAAGTGTAATTTCTGAAGGAAAAAAAGTAATTTAAAAGTACTCGCGGCTATAGCGAATTGTCAGCTCCCCAATACAGAGAAAAGTAATTGATAAAAAAAAGAAATATCCATACCAGACCCTTTATCCGAGCATGCAACCTGGCAGGCCGCAGGAAAAGAGGGGGGACGAGAGAGCCTTACCAGGCCACATGCCCTCAACATGGGGAGGATGCTTTGGGGGTCTGCGACCCCTCAAAGCACCATGTCCCCATGTTGATGGGGACAGGGGCCTTATCCCCACAACCCTTGCCCGGTGGTTGTGGGGGTCTGCGGGTGGGGGGTTATCGGAATCTGGAAGACCCCTTTGACAAAGGGGACCCCCATATCCTGCCCCCATGTGAATTGGTAATGGGGTACATTGTACCCCTACCATTTCACAAAGAAAGTGTAATTTAAAAAAAAACACACAGACACCGTTGGGATAAGTCCTTTATTAAAAATAAAAAAAGATTCCAGCGGTGGTAATCCACTCTCGGTCTCCACTCCAACATTGTCGGTATCCTGCGATGGATGCTCTCCTCTTCGGGGTCCAGCGATGGATGATCTCCTCTCCATCCAGGTCCAAGCTCCAACGATGATGTCCATGTCATTTTTGAAGGAAAAAAAGTAATTTAAAACGACTGCATCTATTAATGAATTGACGGTCCGGCAATACAGATAAAAGTCATTAAAAAAACAGCAGGGGTTAATATTCATACCAGACCCAAATGGCCTGGTAATGTACTTGAGGGGGACCCCTGCGTTTTATTTATGACAATAACTTGCATTAGTACAGAGCCCCCCACAAATCCCCCCCCATTAGTACAAGCCACCCCCCCAAAAAACGACCCCCTCCATTAGTTCAGACCACCCTTCACTTAGTACATACCCCCCCACTTAGTAATTACCACCCCCCTCCGTTAGTAAAGACCCCCCCCTCGGCGGCTCAGGACAAACCCCACCCGGGCGGCAGCTGGAGAGGACAGTGTGCCCCTGCGCTGCCCGAGTGGAGAAGATCGTGACAGTCTTAGAGAGGAGGAGGAGAAAAAAGGCCCCACCCCCCAATGACGTCACTGCATGACAGGAGGATGGAGGGGGGACGGACTTGGGCAGGAAACAGCAGTGACGGAGACCATCCTGGAAACTGACATTGAGAAGAGGAGGAAGAGGGAGCGGAGCACTCTGGCACTTGAGTGCCCCCACCACTGTGGCGCTAGGGTGAACTGCACCCCATGTAGGATCGGCCCTGGCCTCGGGTGGCTCGGCTGCTCATGTCCTGCAAAGGGAACAGCTTTCCTGCTGTGAAAAAAGTGCAGGGACTTTAACGGTGTTCGAGTGTTCGAACAAATTTTTTGCCTGTTCGCATTTTCTGGTGCGAACCGAACCGGGGGTTGTTCGGCTCATCCCTAATGCACTTTATTCACCATATTGATGTTTATCACCATTTCCAGTGTGTATTTGTATATGCATCTGTGAGTGGTTTCATATGAAAAGTATTTGTGTTGTGACTCACATATCCAGACTACCTTAGCTGGTACACTTGCTCACATTTATTAGCCTTATCTATAGGCTTCGTTGCACTTTTGGTAACTTACGAGGAGACACATATTATTGATGCCTATTTAGAAACTTTATTCACTTAGACCTGTTGGACACCTACTGGGAGGTCGCGCCACTACCCCTTCTTTATACACCATAGTTTTATTCTCCTTGAGGAGTTTTCAGGGGGCTGCAACCTCTGTTTTACCTAAGCGTGGATTTTATTTTAATTGGGTTTACCAGTGTCTAATCACCTGTGGTGACTACATAATCCATTAATTAATTAAAGGCTCTGTGACCTGTGATGTATGAGCAAGAAAGTATCCTGTTCTCATTGCTTCCTTTGTGTGAAATGCCTGATGTTTCTGCCAGTCCCTCTGATTTTCTATTAAAAACTGACCACACTAGGAAGGAGAGGTCAGTTTTCTAGCTATGCTGAGAACTCAATCTCCTATCCTCTAATGATCAAATGAGCCTACATGCACCCACCCCTGGGCAGCCATTTATTGGGAAGACTAGTGTGCTGCTGTTAAGGAGGATGTTAAGATCATTATGCAGCTGAGAACTGAGTGTATGTAATCACTTATAAAAAAAAGGGGGAAAAATATATTTATAATGTATACACAAATATCTTCCCTTTCATTTCTACTTTATACTTAATGGGGTGTTTTACAAAGTAAGCGTTTACATATATTTTAAGTTTCCTTGGCTGACCACTGCAGCTATGGTCCTCATTGTTGCCCATTTCTTTGTGCTTCTTCAAAAGAGCTTGAGCAGCACATCATGAAACCTGCTTTAAAATTGTTACCTAGGAGAGACCTTGTTGATGCAGTGGCGGCCCATCAATAAGGGGCACCTCCCCCCCACAGCTACTCATCATACAACTGCCCTTTAAGTGTGTGCGGGACACCGGGTAGGTGAGCATGATGTATTTGAAATGACATGATTGCAAACAAGAAAAAAAATAATGGTGCTTTAGTGTGTGCGGGGTGCAGGACACACAGGTGCTATGGGAAGAATGCATGTTTGCGAACAAGGAGCTCTATTGGCTTCCTTTAGAATATCCTCAGGTGCAGGGATCTGTGCCCAGAACACTCCCACTGTAGCATTGTTTCCTCTTGTGGTTAGTGATTGGTGGGTCCCACGGCGTCACTTCCAGTTTATCACGTGACTCATCCCGGCCAGTGGATAAAAGGCGACTTGCTGTGAAAGCTGTGATGTAAAGGGGGATGCTGATGAGGACACCTGATATATAGGCAGGGTCGATCCGCCCTATAGGCTCACTATGCAAGCTGCTTAGGGCCCCCGCAAAGCTGCGGAGGGCCCCCCAAATTACTAGAGGCCCCGTCTGGTGAGAAGTAATTTTCGGCCCCTCACCCAGCTTCTCAACTCGCTAGCTGCATGAGAAAAGAGGTAAGAAGTCAGCACCCACCGCTTCTCACTGTAATGTAAGATGTCATTTCAGACAGCAGAACACCCCCCCCCCCCCCTGCTTCTCAACTTTAAATGTGACAAGTCATTTTCAGCAGCCCTCCGCTTCTTAACTTTAATGTGACATGATGTCATTTTGCGTAGGGCCCCAGGGAGGTCAGGATGTATAGGGGGACTCTGACAAGGATACAATGAATATGGGGACTCTGATGAGGACTACTGATGTGTAGGAGGACTCTGATTAAGACACCTGATGTAAAGGAGGGCTCTGATTAGGACACCTGCTGTAATAAGGGAATCTGATTGGGACACCTGATTGATTGGCACAGTGAAGCTGCAATTGATGGGCACAGTGAAGCTGCATATGATTGGCACAGTGAGACTGTATATGTTTGGCACAGTGAGGCTGCATATGATGGGCACAGCGAGGCTGCAATTGATGGGCACAGTGTGGCTGCATATAATAGGTACAGTGAGACTGCAATTGATGCGCACAGTGAGGCTGCAATTAATGGGCACAGTGAGGCTGCAATTGATGGGCACAGTGAGGCTGCATTTGATGGGCACAGTGAGGCTGCATATGATGGGCACAGTTTTTTCTAGCAGTAATTATACATGATCACCTGAAAAATGGCTATTTACAGTCCTGCACTACTAACAGTTACATTTTTCAGTAATAAAGCTAACGTGCCAGCAAATAAAATGAATTATAAAAAGCAGCAGCTCAATGTGGGATAACACAACAAACAGATAAAATAAGAGAAGCCATGCTTGAAAAGTCCCAATTGATGCATTTAGATCCTTGATTGAATAACATGTTAATGTAATTCTATAGTTGGGGATGGTAAAAGGAGATCCTTTTCACAATGCCACCACAGTGATTCACATCAAAAAGTACACCACCACCTTAAGAGAAACTTGCTTACCAGATAGCAAGCAAACCAGGCATGTGGCCAAGGCCTTGTACTTGCACAGAAGATCTTATAGAAGATTGGCCACAGGATGGATTATGTCTCACACACTGACAAACACTAAAGAGTCTGTACTCATCCCACGACTTATGCCGCGTACACACGGTCGTTTTTTGCGATGAAAAAAAACGTAGTTTTTTAAAACGTCATTTAAATTGATCGTGTGTGGGCAAAACGTTGTTTTTTGTCTTCAAAAAAACGACCAGAAAAAATTCCAACATGCTTGAATTTTTTGTGTCGTTTTTCAAAACGTTGTTTTTTGTTTCACAAAAAGTCACCATGTGTAGCAAAAACGTCGTTTAAAACAACGTTTTTCAACCCGCGCATGCCCAGAAGCTAGTTATGAAGCGAGCTTCAATGGAAAAGAGTGGTGAACGTAACCTCGCTTTTTGTGAAAAAAACGATGGTGTGTATGCAACATCGTCTTTGAAAAGTGACGTTTCAAAAACGTCGTTTTTTACTTCACAGAAAACGTCGTTTTTTTTCATCACAAAAAATGATCGTGTGTACGCGGCATTAGAAGAGGACTCAGAACTGGACAAAGAAAAACTGGCCATAGTGTATTATTGTCTTACTTTGTTTATTAGAAAAAATTAATGCACTTACATGGATAGATTAAGATTTTGCATGGATAAAAAAAGCCGGTCAGCTCGCAAAAATAGCCCATCCTCTGGGTTTACGAACAGTGTGGTGACGTCAACATGTACTCTCCTTTAGACGCATTTCCTCATAAAGTGACGTTGTCAATGGCTAACAATAGCTATTTTCTGTCCTGCATTACTAAAAGTTTCATTTTCCAGTTTGTTTGCACCCCCCAAAAAAAATGTTGAGCACCAGCCACCACTGCTACCTTGTGGCTTGTTACTGTGCCCAGTCTTGCCATGGTGTATGGCTCATGCCACAAAACTCACTTTTTAGTTTGTAAATTGATAAAAAATTAACAAATAAAATATATACTGTATTTGCTGGCATATAAGACTACCTTTTACACTTAAAAAAACTGGCCAAAAAGCAGGGGTCGTCTTATACGCCGGGTCAGCTGCTCAGATGCCTGCTGGATGTGCGGTAATGCTGTATGTAGTTTCAGCTACATACAGTATATACCGCTTAGCCAATCGCGGTGAGCGATGTATTCAAATGAATACAGAGCCTGCTTTGATTGGAGTAACAACCTCTGCCAATCCGAGCAGGCTACATACAGTAGCCTACTTGTATTGGCTTTGAGAGTCAGAGAGGAGCGGGCTGATGATGTTACAGCCTCTTCCAATCCAAGCAGGCTTTGTATTTATTAATAGAATACATTGCTCACCGTGATTGGCTCCAGCTCCAGCAAGAATGAAGAAGAATATGGCTCCAGAAGGAAGAAATATGAAGTGTCAGAAGCCTAGGTAAGGGGGTCGTCTTATACGGTGAGTACAGGCAAAAAATCTTTAAAAAAAATGAAAAAGGGGGTCGTCTTATACGCCCGGTCGTCTTATACACCGGCAAATACGGTATATTTTGAAAGCAGTTTTACTTTACATCATTTCTTTACACCTGACTAAAACTTTTGCACAGTACTGTATCTATCTATCTTTTTTTTTTTTTTTTACCCTTTGCATTATGAATTTAAATACTATTTTCATGTAAACAATAGCAATGCATTTTCTGGATTCACACCAGTGTGCTGTGTGTGTTTTTAATGTCCCCCTGCAATGCATTTTGGAATGTCAATGTGCCTGTTCTATGTTCATGTGTTTTAATGCATTTCCATTTTCAAGTAAGAACGCATCTAGCAAAATCTCAATGGGGTGAATCCAGCCAATCCAGCTAACACTTTGCTCTAAAATCCTTAGTCTGGCAACATACATTACAATCTACTAACATTCCAGACATTGTAAAACAACTGTATGGAAGGTAAATGATAGTGCAGGGACAATAATTATTTCTCTTGAGAATAGGCAATCAAGGGGGATATGATCATTATGTATAAATATATGAATGTCCATATAGTGAACTTGGTGCCTACTTATTCACTTTAAGGTCAAAGCAAAGGACATGGGAGTACTCTTTACTTCTGTAGGGGAAAGGTCTAACTTCCATATGTGGAAAGATTTCTTCACAGTAAGAGCTGGGAAAATGTGAAATAGGCTACCCCCAGGAATAGACCTGTGAAAGGTGAGCGCAGAATTTGGAAGGTGAAGTTTAACCAGAGGTGATTTGTGCTAAATACCACATTCACAGAGGAGTTTTTGTATTCAATGACCTTTGGGTCACAGTTGATTTATATATATTTTTTAATCACATGGACTGATTATATTAGATGATGCTCTAAAATTGATGTTTTCTATCCACTACTTAATTTTTTTCCGCTTGATATGATTATGAGCCATAATATGCAATAAGGTTTCATTTTTTTGGGCAATAATTATCATTTTCGCATATCCTTTTTAGGTAAAATTCTTGCAGAACTTTTGACTTATTCACTTTTAAAGCGGAGGTTCCCCCAAAAATCATCTTTCTGCCATTAGATCCAGCATACTTTTTTTTTTTTTTTTGGACTTATCGTTTTAGCAGGCTTTCTTATCTGGCAACGAGCGGGGATTCCTTCCGGGTATAGGCGTTCCTAAGGCAAGCGTAGTTGATTGACGGGCTTGGATAGCGTGTCACGCCTTCCGAAAATAGCCGAAGTGACGCTCAGCAATTTACGATACCTGCGCAGTCAGCTCTACACGGCAGGCGCAGGCGCCACATAGCGCCGTAAACAGCCGAGTGTCACTTTGGCTATTTTCGGAAAGGCGTGACGCGCTATCCAAGCCCTTCAATCAACTACGCTTGCCTTAGGAATGCCTATTCCCCACTCAGAGCCAGATAAGAAAGCCTGATAAAACGATAAGTACAAAAAAAAACAGCATACTGCAGATGTCAGCAGTATTCTGGATCTAATGGCAGAAAGTTGATTTTTGGGTGAACCTCCGCTTTAAGGTTATTTGTTTATTTTGCACCTTATGTAACTCAGCATATTAGAGGGGTAGCACTTTCACTATTTACTATTCAATATTTGAGTTTATGTGGGAACCCATTTAGGTGCACAGTAGCAAAGCCCTACTTTTTGTATTTGCACATAGTAGCGCAGGTAATTAGGCACTTTATATACTATAATGCCGCGTACACACGATCATTTTTTGTGATTAAAAAAAACAAAGTTTTTCAATCTTCATTTTCCAAAACGATGTTGCATACACACCATCGTTTTTCCAAAATGCTCTAGCAAAGCGTGGTGACGTACACCACGTTCGACGGCACTCTGTTCCATTGAAGCTCCGTCTCATAACTTGCTTCTGAGCATGCGCGGCTTTAAAAACGTCATTTTCAACATCGTTTTGCCCACACACCATCACTTTTTATGACACAAAAAACGACGTTTTGAAAAACGACACAAAAAATTCAAGCATGTTCGAATTTTTTTTTGGTCGTTTTTTTGAAGACATAAAACGACGTTTTGCCCACACACGGTGATTTTAAATGACGTTTTTGAAAACGTCGTTTTTTTTTATCACAAAAAATGATCGTGTAATCGTGTAATGACCATTACAGTGTAATAACAGGGACATTCATGGCATGATTACAAAGTATTATTTTAATGAAAATGAGGAAGGGGGTTTTTGAGTGAGGCAAATGGCCAACAACTAAAAAAAATTATATATGATAACTTGACATGTTTATTGTCATAAAAAAAGTATAGCACTTCACAGGAGGCACTCTGGTATTTAGGCAGGGTTGCTAGTAAATGTAGTTTGCAAGATGGTAGCTGCCCTGGTTAATTGTTAATAGATCCACTGATTGCTTTTTAGTTCTGGACTTGCTGCACCTTCCCTCTTCTGTCGCTAGGTGGCGTTATGCTGGTGACATTAGATAAACAAGGGCTTATCAAGGTCAAGTTATGAATGGATGGGATCTCTCAGCCTATTGGTGGGGGTTTCTTTAGTCCCTCGACTTGCTGGGAGAGCCAATTTATTTGGGTGTAGTCAGGTAATTGGTGCTCTGTGGCACTTGGACGGCTGTCTGGGTGGAAATGTGTTATGCTGCGAGGCCAGAAGCCTGAGGCCTATCCCATGGACATCTGGCTGTTAGGCTGTCTGAGGCCTATCCAGAAGCAAGAGAAGCTGTTATGTATGAACGTACCTGGTAATCAGAGCCTAGTTGCAGGAGAAGGCCTCTCCTACAGCCCTGGCTAGTGAGCTACTGGAATGGGGACAGCAAGCTCAGGGGCGCAGTGAGGTACTGGATGCTGATCCTTTAGGAATGACTGGAACCGAGGACCGCTGGAGCGAAAGAAGCGGGTCAGTGACCAGGAACAGGTGATGCTGGTACAGCGGCAGCGGAAGCTGGTGAAGTAAGCCGGGTTAGGAATAACAGGCAATAGCGGAGTCAGACAGGCCAGGTATGGATATGGTCAAACACACCAAGGGTCAAGGGTCAGAGAGTTTCGGATAGTCAGGCAAGCCGGGTCCGTAACAGTAACAGGTAGGCAGGATTCAGATGCAGGATACAGATACAGAGCTGCAGATCAGACAGCACTGTATTGATGCAGCTGGTGGGTTTTTAAAGGGGAATTGGCGCCAAACCGAGTTAATGTGCACCCGCGCGCATCATTGACGCATGCGCGCGCATTCGGCGCGCAGTTACAGACCGGTGCTGCTGCGTAACTTGTGCAGCAGCATGCGTGCGCATGTGCGTGCGCCGGGAACGAGAGGCAACGAGAGGGAACGAGAGGCAGGTTCCTGACAGAAGCAGCCCAGGGTTGAGACTGTAGGATTGGAGTCTAATCGAAAGTAATGATTCAGCCGGACGGGGAACCAGTTGTGGTCAGGGGTAAAGGGGGAAGCTGTCGCTACTAAGTGTATAACCCTTTATTGCAAGAATAAAGAGGGTAAAAAAAGGGGAGGGGTATGCCTATATATCAAAAACTGTACTAGTAAATGTGAGAGATGACATCACTAAAGGAGCTAGGGAGGAGTTGTATAGCATACTCCCAGTATTATTTTCCCTTAGCTTCATCCCTTTGGCGCTCTACCCTAGCGGGTCAGCAGGGGTGATGCTTGAGGAGTATCAGTGAGTACCATGCCAGGGACCCAGCAGGGAAGTACAGGTGAGGCTTGATGAAGTTACCGAGTTATGGAAGTGGAGGAGCTCAGGGGAAGTGGAGGAGCTCAGGGGATCGAGTGGCGATTGGGTCTGAAAGTCTAGTGAAAGACTGGGAGCTTGGTGAGTGAAGACCTACAGTGAGAGACTGTAGAGTGCGAGGAGAACTATCTGTGTTACCGGTAGTTAAATACAACTACCGTTAATGACTGTTACAAGATTTGTTGCCATAGGCGACAGCGGTCCTACCTATACAGAAGTGGTGTCCGGATGGAGGCCTTCCACTGTATAGCTGTCTAGCTATAGAAGGCTCAAAGTCTGCCAATTAACATTGCATCTACTTAGGGGTGTCCTGACCCCCTCTCCCACATATCTGTTATGCATTTTCAATATATGTATGTATATTGAATACATTTTTACTTTTTTTTTACAATATTACTCCCTTTCATTATGGCTAATTTTCCTTGCCCAGAAAATCCCTTGGGCACCTAATTTAATAAATTTTCCTTTTTATTTGGGATGTGCCAAGGATTGCCAGATATGCACTCCTGATTGATTTCTCCTCCTAGTCTTTGTTTTACAATTCTGTTAAGAGCCAATAAATCTCTTTTGCATTCAAAAAGTGTCTGGCGCCCATCACTCCAACTTGCAGTACACCAACCATGCCTTGTAACCCACTCTACAAAGACAGATGTCAGCTCTTCCTAACTTTGGAGTTCCAGAACATTGCTACATTATATATATATATATATATATATATACACACACACATATATATATACATACATACACAATGTGGTACAGTTCTTATAAAATACATTTCATATATATATATATATATATATACACACACACATTAATGTGGTACACTTCATATACATTCATATACATATGTCTGTGATTTGACGCCAAATTTCTCCCCATAGGACCCAGCCAATGGAAAGAGCGCACACGTCATGATGTTTGTATGACGAAATGTGTGCTGTGCCCAGTGTGACCCCAATGCGTAGCAGATACCGCAGGTATTTTAATGAAAGTTGTAGATTTACAAGTAACTAAAAAAATACTTTTGCTATTACATAAACATGTTAAGGCTTATGAGATTTTATTAATTGGGTTTACATATGCTTCAAAATACTAAAGACTTCATTTTGTTAAAGAAGAAGATTTATTTTAACAGCCTAAAGTTCTTTCTTAACAGGATGCCTTTGAAAGTATGCCATGTAGAGCGGAAATATACTCTCTGGCAGATGCGATCCCTGGAGGAAATGTCTTATTGAAATATCACACCTAATATTCATACATTGTAATTGTTCTTTCATTCACAAAACCACAGTTTAATCAAAGGTATAACACAATTATGTGTTCCAAAATGTTATAACCTTGGGTTTATGTGGTCTGTGTTTTGTTCTGTCAATTTCTATTGTTTCAGGTAATGTTGTACTTTGTATTTGTCAAACATTAAATTGTATAGCCTGCAAGGCTTATGTAATTTTGCAGATATAAAGTAATGTGGGGCCACACAAACATGACCTTTATACACAATGAGTGAAAGATGCTGTTCTATTGTAATAAAGTAATTGATTAATAGGGATGAGCCCGATGTTCACTTGTTTGCCGAATAGCGAAAAATTTGGAGTGTTCACTGCAAATTCGAAAGCCGCGGAACACCCTTTAAAAGTCTATGATAAAAATCAAAAGTGCTCATTTTAACCACTTGATACCCTATGATCCTGACAGGACGTCATATGTAGTCCTGTCACTTTAAGACGCTCCTGTCGCGTCACTTAGAACACCGTGTGTGTGCCCGGCGGCCGCGATGGCGAAAAAATCGCAGATCGCCACCATTTCTAGTAAAAAATAAATAAATAAATAAATCATAATTATGTCCCCTATTTTGTAGGCAATATAACTTTTGCGCAAACCAGTCACTATACGGTTATTGCGATTTCTTTTTTTTTTTTTACCAAAAATATGTAGAAGAACACGCATCGGCCTAAACTGAGATCATTTTTTTTTTTTAAATGTGATATTTATTATAGCAAAAAACAAAAAATATTGTGTCTTTTTTCAAAATTGTCGCTCTTTTTTTGTTTATAGCGCAAAAAATAAAAACCGCACGGGCGATCAAATACCACCAAAAGAAAGCTCTATTTGTGGGGGAAAAAAGGACGTCAATTTTGTTTGGGAGCCACATCGCACGACCGTGCAATTGTCAGTTAAAGCGACGCAGTGCCGGAAGCTAACATTTTGTCTGGGCAGGAAGGGGCTGTAGGTGCACAGTAGGCAAGTGGTTAAAAGTTAATATGTAAGTTATTGTCCAGGGGACATGTATCAATGCAATTTTTTTTTTTGAAAACTGCATTTTTTTCAGGTGCACTGATTTTAATAATGCTAAAGTGAAACAATAAAAGTTAAATATTCCTTTAAATGTTGTACCTGGGGGAGGGGGGGGGGGTCTATAGTATGCCTGTAAAGTGGCGTGTTTTTCCTGTGTTTAGAACAGTCCCAAAGCACAATGACATTTCTAAAGGAAAAAAAGTAATTTAAAACTACCGTATTTATCGGCGTATAAAGCGCACTTTTTCCCCTTTAAAATCAGGGGGAAATCGGGGGTGCGCTTTATACACTGATGTCACTCTCGTTTACCAATGGGAGGGGCGGGGATTAGACGGGGGTGTCGTGCTGGCCGTCCCACCTCTCCTCGGACAGCCCGCCGGCGTACTAAAAAGCTAAAAAAAAAGTCCCTTCTCCCCTCTTCTTGCTCCTCCTCCCCCTCCGAGTGTATCTTCAGATTGGAGGAGGAGAGGAGGAGGAGGAGTGTGGTTTGAGCGGGAGACTGTGGTTTGATGCTGACCTGCTTTGCGGGCATCTGTGAGGACCCAATCCGACGCTGTCTTGGTATCAACACCCGGAGACCTGATCCGACGTGAGACGTGCGGGAGACGTGTGGGAGTACAGACGCTGAAGCTGGGTGAGTGGAGCGGCTCATGCTGGGACAGGAGAAGCAGGTAGGAGGGCAGAGTATCCCCCCCCCCCACCCATACAGCACTCGCAGACAGGGAGCTATGTGTAAAATGTGCTGGGAGCTATGTGTAAAATGTGCTGGGAGCTATGTGTAAAATGTGCTGGGAGCTATGTGTAAAATGTGCTGGGATCTATGTGTAAAATGTGCTGGGATCTATGTGTAAAATGTGCTGGGATCTATGTGTAAAATGTGCTGGGAGCTATGTGTAAAATGTGCTGTGATCTATGTGTAAAATGTGCTGGGATCTATGTGTAAAATGTGCTGGGATCTATGTGTAAAATGTGCAGGGGGGGCTTTGGTCTGTGTAATGTGCAGGGGGGCTTTGGAATATAAAAGGGGCTGTGGAAAGTTTTTTTCCTGAAACTTCCCCCTTAAAATTAGGGTGCGCGTTATACGCCGGTGCGTGTTATACGCCGATAAATACGGTACTTGCGGCTATAATGAATTGTCGGGTCCCGGCAATACAGATAAAAGTCATAAAAAAAGGGCATGGGTTCCCCCCCCCCCCCCAGTCCATTACCAGGTCCTTTGGGTCTAGTATGAATATTAAGGAGGGCCCCAAACCGAAATTTAAATAAAAATTGCGTGGGGGTCCCCCCAAATTCTATACCAAGCCCTTCAGGTCTGGTATGGATATTACAGGTAGCCCCGCGCCAAAATAAAAAAAATGGCGTAGGGGTCCCCCCAAAAATCCATACCAGACACTTATCTGAGCATGAAACCTGGCAGGCCACAGAAAAAGAGGGGGGGAGAGGGGGGACAAGGGCCTCATCCCCACAACCCTTGCCTGGTGGTTGTGGGGGTATGTTGGCAGGGAGGCTTATCAGAATCTGGAAGCCCCTTTAAAAAAGAGGACCCCCAGATCCAGGGCCCCCCCTATGTGAATTGGTAACGGGAAAAAATCAAGGAGAGAGGCGCCTCTGGGTGTAGTAGATTAAAAGCAATTTAATTGTAAAACATAAACATCTCACTCACATTTAGGTAGTGACAAGTTAGCATGTAGAAATGATTTCCTTGGAAGGGTGAGCTGTCATCTGGCTGTTGTTTTCTCTGCAGTCTGTTGGAGCGCTGTGCAGGGGGATAGCACTTCACCATAGGACGATAAATGTCAGCTGTGATAGAGGATCCTCAGCCCGAGGTGTGGAGCTCAGGATGGAGGGCAGACCAGGGATGATGACGTCACCAATTTCTATAGATTAGGAACATGGTTTCTGTTCCCCCTTGATGGCAGCCCTGAGAGTATGTACCCACATCAAATAAACCACAGACTCTCGTCAGTTTATGCTAAACCACCATTCACTGACTTTGCCCACTTTCTCTCATCTCTATATATATATATATATATATATATATATATATATATGTATATTTGCTGACTTGATACTTGAGGCATTGTGTTTTTGCAAATTGTTTACTTGTTTTGAATTGGTAACGGGGTACATCGTACCCCTACCATTTCACAAAAAAGTGTCAAAAATTTAAAAAAAACACAAGACACAGCTTGAGACAATTTCTTTATTAAAAAAAATTCCAGCGTTGTAATCCATTCTCGACCCGGGAAATGGAAAAACATGCTGCCACGATCCGATTCCGCCTCCATGGGAGGTGCCCGCCGAATGACGCTACACCCGCCGTGACAGCTCTTAAATAGCTGAGGGCGGGGCCACCTATCATGCCACCTATCATGTGCATGGGTGATCCCGCCCCCTCTGACGCAATGGGAATGGGAAACCACCGTGGCATCAAAAGGGGGCAGTGTCACCCACGCACGTGACGGGTGGCCCCCGACCTCAGTCCTTTACTTTATAAGGGACAAGTCCTTTATTAGAAAAGAAAAATGCCAGCGATGTAATACATTCTTGACCCGGGATACGGAAAAACAAAGCTCCATGGGAGGTGCCCGCCGATTGATGCTACACCTGCTGTGACAGCTCTTAAATAGCTAAGGTCGGGGGCCACCCGTCACGTGTGTGGGTGACACTGCCCCCTTTTGATGCCACGGTGGTTTCCCATTCCCATTGCGGCCGAGGGGGCCACCTATCATGTGCATGTGCAAGTACGTTCGTGAATCGGCGTATCTTACTTATTTGCATATTTATAATGGGTACGCCGAATGCGTCCAGTGTAACTATGCACCCACGATACGGCGGCGTAGGCAAGTTACGTCGGGCAGCTTAAGCCTATTTTTTGAACGTATCTAGCTTGGGGAATCGCCGGATACGATGGCGCAAGTCCTACGTGAATCGGGGCCTATATGTCTAAGTGATTATGTGTTACTAGGACAGTAGTATCACATTTCACAGTGGTGCCTTAGCATGGTAGCACATGAACATTTTCATCATAACATCAATTACATAAAAAAATATTATTTTTTGCTACACAAAATATATTAAACATAATTGGTAGTTAAGGCTGATTACAAAGGCGTCTGTAAGTGAGCTCTTTTTGGAATTTATGTGGTGAATGTATGATGTACAGATAGAACATCCACTTGTTAAAAAAAAAAAAAAAAAAATTTTGCAATGTGCCAATAAAAAATTTGCATAGTTAAGGATCAAATGATCTAATAATAAATATAATTTTGATACTGTTGTATGTTGTTGCCCATGCACCCTTTTATCGCTTAGTCGAATCCCGAAGTGTGGAAGACCCAGTTTTATCCACTTGTAACAAATTCACCTAGTTCTTATGTCATGCACACAGATCCATGCATTCTTTCCAGACTCCCCTTGGCTGAACTTGTCCTCCAAAACGATTTCCTCGGAACCAAAAACCTGCCAGAATCTCTTTTAGTCATGCTGCCCCTAGCTCTTTGTATTGCTTTATGAATAAAAACCACAACTGTCAAGCAAAGGCTTGTTTCATTTCCTGTGAATGATAAAGTGCTTTCAGTGTTTGGAATTTATTGTTGATTTATATGCTGGAGTTGACATTTTTGAAAAAAACACACTTATTAATGATGTTTGTCATACAGTATTGAAAATTATATCTGCAATTGATCTACAGTTCCATTATAAGTTTTTATGGGCTAGGTAAAGAAATTAGGTGGTGTAATATTTGGAGATATCAATAAAAAGAAAAAAAGTGCATATACCGCATGTGATTATAAGCTACACTCATGATAAGACTTGAAAGTGGCCGGCTTTGTGACTCCTTTTGTGTGGAGTTATCCTCACATGATTGCTGTGCATATAGATTTGTGTCCTATAGTAGGCCTATTTAAAGGCATATGCCTTTAAAGTCAAGAACTCCGAAAATCTGAAAAACTCAATAAAACCTCATCAGCCATAAAGCATATATTTTTTTAGTGCTGTTGTTGGCAAACATTCACCATGTTGCATCTTATTCTGCTATTTACAGGACATATCAAGCTACATTTCATATATATACTGTATATGTAGCGCCTGGTTACTTTAGCTACCGGTGCTATTTAAATTTAGAGGGAGATCAGAGTGTAGTTAAACTCTGATCCAAATTGTTATGTGCAAAACAGGGTCTCTATCTCATCTTGGCTGTGCTGTGGGCTCATTCTGTTGTGCTGGGGTGTTCTTCCCACCCATGTGCAGTATATGGCAGCAGTGGAGTCAAGGCTTGGATGCTTTTCCCCAGCAGCCATTCAGGAGGGTTTGGCCTTGCTGTGCATGCTGGGGGAGGGTATTTATGGGGCAGACGCCATTGGTTCTGGGTTCTTCTTCGTCCAGGGTGGCACTCACCTTTAGGGTGGCCACATCACGGTGCCCCGGCAATATGGCCTACCTGGCCAGGGCGTGCATGCCATGCGGTGTTCCTGGTTCCGGGGCCACGTTGGGCTGGAACATTTGAGCAGCAACGGGGACCCAGCAAGCGACTGGGTTCCCACCTTTGAGGATCCCAAGCGGTAGTGCTGTACGGTGGGGAGTCGGTCTGAGGAGCACCATTGAGAGGCTGGCGGTCCATAACTACAATCAGGGAGGGCCTGTGGCAGAGGTGTCTCCCTGACATTCACCAAGGAGGATCTGTGGCAGAGACTTTTCCTGAAGTTCAAGTTCACCAAGGAGGGTCTGTGGCAGGGACTTTATCCTACAAATGTTCAAGTGATACTCCGCCTGCCAGGTCAGTGAGAGAGGCCTGTCCGGGTACACTAATTGCACTCTGGCGGGAGTGGCGCAGAGAAGTGTTACGCTTGGGAGCAGGACTGTTTCCTATCATTACGCCTGAATTTGCTATTCTCTTTTCTTCCTTCAACTTTACTTTCCTTACTACAAGTTTTATTGTTTTTACCCGGCTGGGTAATAAAAAGCACAGCAAAGAGCACCTGTTGCGGACATTCCTTTACTTCTACTAAATACATCATGCACCCCTAAGAATTCAGAAGAGCCACAAGGTAAACGTGCCACCCAAAACAACCAGTAGCTCCTCCGGGGGTAGTGCTACATATATTTAAAACTTTTTTTTATTTTTTTTGAAGGGGTGGGATTTTGGCTTTTATTTTTTGTATTTTTTGAACTTTTAGTTTATGGTGATTAGAATGTAGTGTCACTTGATGATGACTGTTAAAGGGTCACTAAAGGAAACATTTTTTTTTTGCTGAAATGACTGTTTACAGGGTATAGAGACTTAAAAGTTAACTGATTCCTTTTAAAAATTATTAAAAATAGATAAAAATCAATCATATAATGTGTCTGCAGTTTCAGTTTCACTTTTAAACTGGTTTCATGTTTCTGTGAAGTAGAGAGACACACAGAACAAAAACAAATAAATCCAGGGCAGTGTTTTGTTTTTAAATGAATTTGATTGGTTCTGAGGAGTTTTAGACACACAGTAATGACAGCTTGGACCACAGTGAAAAGCTGCCATGAGATTTTTCATAAGGAGCCAGACAAGCATGAAGTGTGGAGATCAGAGCAGAATTACAGCAACTTCAAAGCAAAAATGAAGAATGAGGACATGAAACCAGGACTGCAGTAAGGTAAAGGAAGCTATTTAGCTAACAAAAAAATTCCTTTAGTGATCCTTTAAAGAGCTGCCTCAAAAACACTATCTACTCACCTCATTCCCATATCTCAATTTACAGCCCACAGATATAGATGGATTACAATTGGCTATTGGCACCACATTTTAAGGGCAATGCCAACAAGCAAATGTGGAGACACAAGCTGTAGGGAGGTCCCGTATCTTTCTAAAAAAAAAAGAGCTTGATCCCATAGGTTTGAGTGCATAAACATTAACAAGTGGCCCCACAGATTTATTGCAATGCTAACAGGCCTTAACCCAGAAACACAGCCCATCCTATCAGATGTAGCACTCTGGGGTTTAGTCAGGGATGCTCCTCACACATTTACTTGCCAGGGGTAGTTATCCTGGTCAATTGTTAGACATCCACTGATTTTTCCCTAAGCTTGATTTGGTTGTACTTTTGCCTTCTACCACTGGGTGGCCAGGCACTTGGTGGTAGATAAGAGAAGGACATCTCAAGGTCAAGTTATGAGTACATAGGGTATCTCAGCCAATGGGCCAGGGTTTTCTTGAATACATTGGCCTGCTTTGAAAGCCTATATATGTGGGTGGAGTCAGGTGATTTACTGTATGTTTGGTGCTACCCGGACCGCTGTCTGGGTGGATGTGTGCCTTGTCCCCCTGGCTGCTAGGCCAGAAATTGGGCCTATCCCAGGGGCATCTGGCTGCTAGGCTGTGTGAGGTAGGGTGACCAGACATCCCCAGTTTCAGGGGACAGTCCCCTGATTGAGGACACTGTCCCTGGACCAAGTCTGTCCCTGGTTTTGTCCCCAGATGGGATTTAATAGGGGGCAGGGGCAATTTCAAAGACAGTCAGTGCAGAATTAAAATAAAAAAAATAGAATTACACCCCCCCGCTCCGCCGTGCCTACTAGCATAGGGGGGTTGTATTTTTCCCATTATCTGTGCCCCTTTCTGATGATCATGTGCTGGTCGGAGTGGAGGGAATATTTCTTCAGTTTCGGGTGCATGCCCATTTAGCTTCGCTCACATGTTCTTCTGCCTTGGCAAACATCTTGGCCAGCTACCTGCCTATCTCCTTGCCTTCCCTGGGGGAGTGATCTTCCTCCGCTCCCCACCCAGTAGTAGCCGGGGCACGAAGAGTAAGACTTGAGAGGCTGTGAGGCGGGCGGCAATGGGCAGAGAGTCGCTGATTGTTGCCATTACTAGTAAACAAAAAATATGTCCCCGGATTTCATTTTAAAAATCTGGTCACCTTAGTGTGAGGGCCTATCCAGTAGTAAGAGATATGTGCAGGGTTGGGATTGCAGCTTGAAGTCCAACCAGAATTGACGATTCTGCCGGCCGGATAACCTGTCAGTGTTTGATAGTAGAAGGGAAGCTGTCACCACAAAGGGACCAACCACCTTATTACCAGGGACCACAGTGAATAACCGAAGCAAGTACCGGAGCAGCATTCTCACTGAACAGGCACAGTGATGAATTGGGAAACTTCAGGCGATGATTAAGTCAGGGACCCAACCAGCGGAGGTGACGCTTGCAGAGCAGCCTTGTGTGTCAAGCTAGGGACTGAGCTGGTCAGCAGGGGTGAAGCTTGAGAAGTATCTGGAGTAGGGATGAGCCGAACATACCCGCGTTCGGTTCGCACCAGAACCGTCAAACAGACTGCGGTTCGCGCGAACATTTAGAACCCCATTGAAGTCTATGGGACTCGAACATTCAAATTCAAAAACGCTCATTTTAAAGACCAATATTCAAGTTATTGTTGGAAAACGTCTTTGAGAACCCGGGTCTTGCCCCAGGGAACATGTATCAATGGAAATAATTTTTTTTAAAACTGTATTTTTTTCTGGAGCAGCGATTTTAATGGTGCTTAAAGTGAAAAAAAAATAAAAATCCCTTTAAATATCATACCTGCTGTGTGTCTATAGTAGTGGCATGTGTTTAGAAATGTCCCTGCACAACATGAGATTACTCTCAGAAAAAAGTAATTTAATACTGCTTGTGGCTTCAAAGTAATGTTTGGTACCTGCAATATGGATAAAAATCATGGAAAAAAATAGCATGAGTTTCCCCGCCACCACTCCCCCCAGGTCTTTTCAAGACCCAGTGCCGATTCTGACCTCCATGGGGCCCTAAGCAAAATCTGACGACAGTGACATGTCACATTAAAGAAAGTTGAGAAGCGGGGGGAGGGGGTGTTCTGTGTTCTGCTGTCGGAAATGACTCAGCCAGCGAGTTTAGAAGCCGGGTGAGGGTGCGAAAATGACTTCTCACCAGGCGGGGCCTCTAGTAATTTTGGGGGCTATTTGCAGCTTTGCGTGGCCCTAAGCGGCTTGCATAGTGCGCCTATAGGGAGGATCGGCCCTGATAAGACCCTATGGCCCTATATACTTTAAACAGCAGTATACAGGCGGTGCAAACAAGACAAGGACTGTAGGTTTGTTACATAGAATCTGAACCATGTCATACTTTCTGCTGCATATTGCTCAATTTCCTAAAGAGACCCTCAACAAACTACATGACACTTGTGCCTGGTGATGAGGCCATTGATGTTCCAGTGGTGGCCCGTGAGTCTGTGGCCATACAGGCTTGGCCCACCCACAGCGCACGTGCTGTGTGGCAACAATATGTCGATTATTTTAGGGGTGGTGGAGGGCCATTACAATGCCAGATCTTGGCTCAATCAATTATTTCTTTGTGAAAGAAAAATTGTAGAAAAAAGTTCTCTGAAAGCCTCCATTATTTCTGCAAGTCAAAATTTAGCAAGAAAAAAATAATGTCAGTCAAGCCTTAGCTTTCTCCCCATATCTAACCCACAAACTCATCCACTGATCATAAAGTCTAAAAACAAGTTTCGTATCGTCGTATTGCACGATCGTTTTTCTGACGTTTTCTACCGACTGTAAACGACGTTCTCTATCCCTTTATACACTGCGCATGTGAGAAGCTCCGCACGTTTCCACGCCCATGGCGTTCGTTCTAATGATTGCCACGCCCCTTTTTAGTCGGTCAATGTGGAGAGGAGTCTGAAGACATGATGGAGGAGAGACAGCAAGCTGCAACCAGGCAGGAGACAGGCCAGGCACACACCAGGAGGAGCAGGAGGTACAAAGCCACCAACATGAGCTTTGAAAAGATGGTTGAGATGGTGGCTATTTTAACCACTTTGCAACCGCCCTATGCCGAAAGTACGGCTCTAGGGCGATTGCTGTATTCTAACTGGCCGTTAATTAACGGCCTGTCAGAATCGCGCTCCCGCGCGCCTCCTGAGGCGCGCACACGGGAACATCCGTGACCGCCGGGTCCAGAGGACCCGGCGCATCACGGATCACGGTAAATCGCCGCTGATAGCGGCGGTTTACCACGTGATCGCGCCGTCCAATGACGGCACGATCAGATGTAAACAGACCGGCGTCATTTGATGACGCCGGTTCCTCCCTCCTCTCTCTGTACCGATCGGTACAGTGTGAGAGGAGAGGGGAGGGAGCGGATGGCAGCGCCAGTGCTGCGGGCTGGATCTGTGACAAATGCAGTCACAGATCCATCCATCCCTCCCTCCCTGCTCAGCCATCCCTGCTGCATATACTCTGCAATACTCACCTGGGCATACTCTGCAATACTCAGGCATACTCTGGCAATACTCTGGGCATACTCTGCAATACTCAGGCATACTCTGGCAATACTCTGGGCATACTCTGCAATACTCAGGCATACTCTGGCAATACTCTGGGCAATACTCTGGGCATACTCTGCAATACTCAGGCATACTCTGGCAATACTCTGGGCAATACTCTGGGCATACTCTGCAATACTCAGGCATACTCTGGCAATACTCTGGGCAAAACTCTGGGCATACTCCGCAATACTCTGCAATACTCTGGGCATACTCTGCCAATACTCTGGGCATACTCTGCAATACTCTGGCCATACTCTGCAATACCCTGGGCATACTCTGCATACTCCGCAATACTCTGGCAATACTCTGGGCATACTCTGGCAATACTCTGGGCATACTCTGGCAATACTCTGGGCATACTCTGCAATACTCTGGGCATACTCTGCAATACTCTGGGCATACTCCGCAATACTCTGGGCATACTCTGCAATACCCTGGGCATACTCTGCATACTCCACAATACTCTGGCAATACTCTGGGCATACTCTGGCAATACTCTGGGCATACTCTGCAATACTCTGGGCATACTCTGCAATACTCTGGGCATACTCTGCAATACTCTGGGCATACTCTGCAATACTCTGGGCATACTCCGCAATACTCTGGGCATACTCCGCAATACTCTGGCAATACTCCGGGCATACTCTGGCAATACTCCGGGCATACTCTGGGCATACTCTGGCAATACTCTGGGCAATACTCTGGGCAATACTCTGGGCAATACTCTGGGCATACTCCGCAATACTCTGGGCATACTTAGCAATACTCTGGGCATACAGCAGCCCCTGTCCCCGCGAGCTCGCATGCAGAAGCGAACGCATACGCAAGTCCCGCCCACATATAAAAACGGTGTTCAAACCACATGTGAGGTATCTTTATATCATGTTTTGGGGTTTTAAGTATTTTTCTAGCAAATAAATGATGATTTTTACATGTAGGAGAGAAATGTCAGAATTGGCCTGGGTGCTCCCTGCATGTTGGGCCTCTGTATGTGGCCGCACTGTGTAAAAGTCTCACACATGGGGTATCGCCATACTCGGGAGGAATAGCAGAATGTGTTTTGGGGTGTAATTTGTGGTATGCATATGCTGTGTGTGAAAAATAACCTAATAATATGAAAATTTGATGAAAAAAAAATAAATCTTGATTTTGCAAAGAATTGTGGGAAAAAATTACAACTTTAAAAAACTCACCAGGCCTCTTTCTAAATACCTTGGAATGTCTTCTTTCCAAAAAGGGGTCATTTGGGGGGTATTTGTACTTTTCTGGCATGTTAGGGTCTCAAGAAATGAGAGAGGCTGTCAGTACTTCAGGTGTGATGAAATTGATCAATTTTCAGGATTTGGTACCATAGCTTGTAGACCCCATTACTTTCACCCAGACTAAATAATATCCAACATTTTTTATTTTTTTTACCAAAGATATGTAGCAGTATACATTTTAGGCCAAATTTATGAAGAAAAATTACTTTTTTGCAAAATTTTATAATAGAAATGAAGAAAAATTATTATTTTTTGCAAAATTTTGTTCTTTTTTCATTTATAGCAAAAAAAATTAAAACCGCAGAGGTGATGAAACACCACCAAAAGAAAGCTCTATTTGTGGGAAAAAAAGGACAAAAATTTCATTTGGTTATAGTGTTGTATGACTGAGTTATTGTCATTCAAAATGTGAGAGCACCGAAAGCTGAAAATTGGTCTGGTTATTAAGGGTGTTTAAGTGCCCAGTGGTCAAGTGGTTAAAAAAGGAGGACTATGACGGCAAAAAAGGGCCTTACAAAAACCCCAATAAACTCAAGGCCCAGATCATGGATAAGGTAAGGAGGGCTATCCATGCAAAATTCGGGGTGCAGAGGTCCAGGGAGCAGTTGCGCAAGAGATGGAGTGATTTGAAAATCCGAGAGCCAGAGCAGATGGAGAGAATTCGAAGAGTCCTCAGAAGACATAAGTAATTTTCATGTGTACTCTGAATTTTTTTTTTTATTATTTTGTGGCATGTGCTTTTTATCGCAGGTTGTGTATATATACAGTTCAAGAACAGATATTTGAAGGGTCATGTTTGTGTGGGCATAATAATTGGTTGGTCATTCTATTTAAGACCTTTTTATGTGAGACCAATTTTTTAATTAATGTAGATGTGTTATTAAGTTGATTTAAATAATCCAACTTAAGTCAATATACATTAAAAGGAGAGTATGCTCATCAAAGCAGTTAATTACACATATGCACTCAGTAGCACAATGGTTGGCATGGCCGATCCGCCCTATAGGCTCACTATGCAAGCCGCTTAGGGCCCCGCAAAGCTGCGAAGGGCCCCGCAAATAACTAGAGGCCCCACCTGGTAAGAAGTCATTTTCGCCCCCTAACCCCCGCTTCTCAACTCGCTGGCTGCATGGGAGAAGAGGCAAGAAGTCAGCATCCCTTGCTTCTCAATTTAATGTAAGATGTCATTTCAGACAGCAGAACACCCCCTCCACCCACTTCTCAACTTTCTTTATTGTGACACGTCACTGTCGTTAGCGCCCCCCGCTTCTCATTTAAATGTGCCATGTCATTTTGCTTCAGGCCCCAGGGAGGTCAGGATCGGCACTGAGTGTTGGTCACAAGAACAACCTAGTTAGTTAGCGTTTCACACAGAGGTAATCCAGTGTCAACTTGTTGTTTTGCCATGTAGGAAACTTGGCCAAAGATAGAGAAATGCAGCAGCTTTGGTAATGGATAAAATCCTGTGTTAAGCTTAGGATTGTAAAAACACACAATTGTACGAAACTTTTTAAAAAGAATGATTGATATTCCTCTTTCAGGCCTCTAATCTTTTTGATACATCTATCCCTTTTTTTACAATCTCATAGGCCGCAATCAAGCTGCAGCAGTGGCGCCGACCAACCCCACACAGTGCCAAGCCCCACCCTCGCCGGATGTGCAGGAAGTGGAAAATGCAACCACATCAGGTCAGTGTCATACAGCACAGCTTCAGGTAATACATGTAGGCCTGCATAATTTTAAAACATGTTTTTTTTTTTCCAAATTTCAGGTGTACGAGCTGTTGGGGGCGGCTTAGACACCGACAGTGCCCGGGTGCTAATTGGGGAGATAATGTCCTGCAGGGAACAAATAGAGGACACAAACCTCGCCCTCGAGAGGATCATAAAGAACAACACAGAGGTGGACCAAAACCTGAAAAATGTTGTTGACATTCTGGAGAGGGTTTAAAAAAAATTATATAAAAAAAAAACATAAAAAAAACAATAGATGTAGACAATTATTTAAGTGCAAAAATATAGGTAAAAAAAAAAAAAAAATTCTATTTTGATATTTTAAAAAAATATAAAAATCACACATTTTCAGTGTGATACAATAATTATTTTTGGATACTCAACAATGTCTGGCTTCTTATTATATCAATGCTGCCTAAAACACTGCAACCCCTCACAGATACTGTAGTTGGAGCACAACAAAGAGGCACGTGCAAAGTATTGCATCAAAAATTGTTATTAGGTGCCCCTGTTAAACAGAGGCTGAAAAATTGGGCCTTATGGCCCATACACACGATCCAAATATCGGACAAAAACGATCGTCCGATGATGGATCGTACGATTTTCGGATCGCGTGTACACTACTTTCGAGAGCCGATCACGACCGTTCATCCGATATTTTTCGATCGGACAAGCGCGAAAATTTTCCTCGTACGATGTCAGATCGTATGATTTTCGTTTAGTCAGTACAGCCGTCGTCCGACAATACAATACAAATACATTACAACACGTGACATCACTCATGAATTTTCGTGAATTTTATTTTACTTGCGATTATTAAGCGAAAAAAGTCGTACTCTAATTGGAGCACAACAAAGAGCCACATGCAAAGTATTGCATCAAAAATTGTTATTAGGCGCCCCTGTTAAACAGGGGCTTAAAAATTGTGCCTTAGGCACAACCCAACACTGCAACCCCTCCCAATAACTGTAATTGGAGCAAAACAAAGAGCCACACAGCAAACGTATAGTAAGATCGACTAAGTTTCTGGCCAAAAACAGCAAACGTGCAGTATGATTGACTGATTTTATGGGCAAAAACACAGCAAACTTATATTAAGATCGACTGAGTTTATGGGCAAAAACACAAAAAACGTGCAACGTGCTGTATGATCTACTGCGTTTATGGGCCAAAACACAGCAAACGTATAGTAAGATCGACTGAGTTTATGGCCAAAAACAGCAAACGTGCTGTATGATCGACTGAATTTATGGGCAAAAACACAGCAAACATATACAGTAGGTGACTGGGATATTGTGTCAATCTCGCTCCCTTTCTCGGCGAGATTGAGCACTTGCGAGCCCCATCGCGGGAGCCAGCGCCGAGCTGGCTTGCCACGATGGAGACAAAGCCATCATAGAAGCGACGGGGATCCGACGCGGATTCCCGCCAATTCTACACGTGGGCGGAGTTTGTTATGAATCCTGAGAAGGAAGTCCCTGCCGGATTTTAAATACAAATCCGGCATGGGTTCCCCCCTCAGGAGCATAACAGGCCCTTAGGTCTGGTATGGGTTGTAAGGAGACCCCCCTACGCCGAGAAAATGGCGTGGGGGTCCCCCCACAATCCATACCAGACCCGTATCCAAAGCACGCCGGCCGGCCGGTCAGGAGGGGGGGGGGGCGCGCGCGCGCCCCCCCCCCCCTCCTGAGCCGTACCGGGCAGCATGCCCTCAACATGGGGGGGTCAGGTGCTCTGGGGCAGGGGGCGCACTGCAGCCCCCCACCCCAGAGCACCCTGTCCCCATGTTGATGAGGACAGGGCCCCTTCCCGACAACCCTGGCCGTTGGTTGTTGGGGTTTGCGGGCGGGAGGCTTATCGGAATCTGGAAGCCCCCTTTAATAAGGGGGCCCCCAGATACTGGCCCCCCACCCTAAGTGAATGAGTATGGGGTACATTGTACCCCTACCCATTCACCTGCAAGAAAAGTTTAAACACAAATAAACCACACAGTGTATTGAAATATTTTATTAGTTGGCCGCCGGGGGGGGGGGGTGTATGATCGCTTTTATAAAAGCGCCCCCCTCCGGCGGGCTTCTGCGGGGGGGTGGGTGCCGCTGTTCTTCACCGCCGTCTGGTTCTCTTCTGCCGCCGGGGGGGGGGCGCTTTGATAAAAGCGCCCACCACCCGGCGGGCTTCCTTCGACATCTTCGGCGGCGAGGGGGTCTTCTCCCACTCTCCGGGGTCTTCTCCCGCTCTCCGGTGTCTTCCCCGGCTCTCCGGGGGTCTTCTACGGCTCTCCGGGGGTCTTCTCCGCTCTCCGGGGGTCTTCTTCTTCTTCAGGACTCGCCGCCGCTATCTTCGTGTATTAGCTCAATTACTGGCGGCGGCGAGTCCCCTCTTCTGTGACGTCATCTTCTCTTCTTCTTCTCCAGATGTTGACGCGACGCTTCCTTCCGCTGTTATGGCTGGCGCGCGGCTCGCAGCGAGTTATATAGGCCTGTCTTGTGACGTCGCAGTCCCATCATGCTCCGGTAGGTACCACGTGCTACCTACCGGAGCATGATGGGACTGCGACGTCACAAGACTGGCCTATATAACTCGCTGCAAGCCGCGCGCCAGCCATAACAGCGGAAGGAAGCGTCGCGTCAACATCTGGAGAAGAAGAAGAAGAAGATGACGTCACAGAAGAGGGGACTCGCCGCCGCCAGTAATTGAGCTAACACACGAAGATAGCGGCAGCGAGTCCTGAAGAAGAAGAAGCGGAGAAGACCCCCGGAGAGCCGTAGAAGACCCCCGGAGAAGCCCGAAGGGTGGTGGGCGCTTTTATCAAAGCGCCCCCCCCGGCGGCAGAAGAGAACCAGACGGCGGTGAAGAACAGCGGCACCCACCCCCCGCAGAAGCCCGCCGGAGGGGGGCGCTTTTATAAAAGCGATCATACACACCCCCCCCCCCCCGGCGGCCAACTAATAAAATATTTTAATACACTGTGTGGTTTATTTGTGTTTAAACTTTTCTTGCAGGTGAATGGGTAGGGGTACAATGTACCCCATACTCATTCACTTAGGGTGGGGGGCCGGTATCTGGGGGCCCCCTTATTAAAGGGGGCTTCCAGATTCCGATAAGCCTCCCGCCCGCATACCCCGACAACCAACGGCCAGGGTTGTCGGGAAGGGGCCCTGTCCTCATCAACATGGGGACAGGGTGCTCTGGGGTGGGGGGCTGCAGTGCGCCCCCTGCCCCAGAGCACCTGACCCCCCCATGTTGAGGGCATGCTGCCCGGTACGGCTCAGGAGGGGGGGGGGGGGCGCTCGCTCGCCCCCCCCTCCCCTCCTGAACGGCCGGCGTGCTTTGGATACGGGTCTGGTATGGATTGTGGGGGGACCCCCACGCCGTTTTTTCGGCGTAGGGGGGTCTCCTTACAACCCATACCAGACCTAAGGGCCTGTTATGCTCCTGAGGGGGGAACCCATGCCGGATTTTTATTTAAAATCCGGTGGGGACTTCCTTCTCAGGATTCATAACAAACTCCGCCCACGTGTAGAATTGGCGGGAATCCGCGTCGGATCCCCGTCGCTTCTATGACGCACTCGCTGGAATGTGCTTTTACTATTCCAGCGAGTGCGAGATGTCGGCAGCCTGTCGCCGAGAATCAGCGCGATGCTGTCGTGCTATAAACACATTCTCGGCGGCAGGCACTGTAGTTAGATTGACTGAGTTTCTGGCCAAAAACAGCAAACGTGCAGTATGATCGACTGAGTTTATGGGCAATAACACAGCAAACGTGCAGTATGATCGACTGAATTTATGGGCAAAAACACAGCAAACTTATATTAAGATCGACTGAGTTTATGGCCAAAAACAGCAAACGTGCAGTATGATCGACTGAATTTATGGGCAAAAACACAGCAAACGTATAGTAAGATCGACTGAGTTTCTGGCCAAAAACAGCAAACGTGCAGTATGATCGACTGAATTTATGGGCAAAAACACAGCAAACGTATAGTAAGATCGACTGAGTTTCTGGCCAAAAACAGCAAACGTGCAGTATGATCGACTGAATTTATGGGCAAAAACACAGCAAACTTATATTAAGATCGACTGAGTTTATGGCCAAAAACAGCAAACGTGCAATATGATCGACTGAATTTATGGGCAAAAACACAGCAAACGTATAGTAGGATCAACTGAGTTTCTGGCCAAAAACAGCAAACGTGCAGTATGATCGACTGAATTTATGGGCAAAAACACAGCAAACGTATAGTAAGATCGACTGAGTTTCTGGCCAAAAACAGCAAACGTGCAGTATGATCGACTGAATTTATGGGCAAAAACACAGCAAACTTATATTAAGATCGACTGAGTTTATGGCCAAAAACAGCAAACGTGCAGTATGATCGACTGAATTTATGGGCAAAAACACAGCAAACGTATAGTAAGATCAACTGAGTTTCTGGCCAAAAACAGCAAACGTGCAGTATGATGGACTCAGTTTATTGGCAAAAACACAGCACAGCACAATCTCCTGCCTGACAAATACTAATAGCAGATCTAGCTAAGCTATACAGTGTATAAATATATGTACAACTCCTAAGGATGTATATATATTCTCTACACACTGTAAATTTAACTATACTGACTACTAGTGTTGCTCACGAATATTCGCATTGCGAATATTCGTTATGAATATTGCATATTCGAGTATTCGCGAATAAATCGAATATCGCGGTGAATATTCGCTATTGCGAATATTCATATTTTTTCAAATGTATTTTTAAAACAGATCACATCCTAGTGATCTCCATCGACGTCTAAAAGCATTGCTGGTATGATTAGAGACCCTGGGCCAGGTAGCTGAGGCGATCCTTTTATGTTGCCGAATATTCGCAATGCGAATATTCGTATTACGAATATTCGCGAATACTTTCTCTGCCCTTCTGTGTTTTGTGTATAAAAAATAAAATAAAATTAGCTTTAGTTTAGTCATATAAGTTTGTGTAAGTAGAGTTAGTGTTTAGTGCATATTAGTTTAGTAATCCAGGAAGTGATCTCCGTTTTCGCGTGTTGACGAGAATTTCGCAATCAATTTCGCATTCGCATTAGCGAATTTTTTTTTGATAAAATATCACGAATATTCGATATTAACGAATATTTCGTGAATATTCTTCTATATATTCGTGAAATATCGCAAAATCGAATATGGCGTATTCCGCTCATCACTACTGACTACTAGCCTTCCTGCTCTATCTATCTATCTATCTATCTATCTATCTATCTATCTATCTATCTATCTATCTATCTATCTATCTATCTATCTATCTATCTATCTATCTATCTATCTATCTTTATCGTACATCACGGGACACAGAGCAGCATAGTAATAACTATGTGGGTTATAGAGCCTACCTTCAGGTGATGGACACTGGCAATCAAGACAGGAAGTTCCCTCCCTATATAACCCCTCCCTTACTGGGAGTACCTCAGTTTTTTCGCCAGTGTCTTAGGTGTTGGTCACGTTTGCAAAGCTCTTGCTTAGGTGGTCCTGTCTGGACTAAAGAAGGCTTGAATTCCGGATCCGTTCAAAGTGCTCCATAGCCAAAGTGGATGGTACCCGGGCCTCGGTGGAAGAACGAGGTTTAGCCTATAATGCCTCTCTCATTGAGGGCTGGACTCTGGGCTCCAGCACTCTGGCCTATTCTATGGCTAAGTGCTTCTGATGCCAGGGTGCTCTATAGGTCCAGGAGAGTGGTGTTCCTACTGATGGTCCCCGGTCCCTGAAGGTCTTTGGCAATACCCACGGTGAGGGGTGAAGATTGGGCCTCTTGCTTAGGCAATACCCTGCAGCGTGGAGAGGTAAGTGGGGGGCCTACGGGACTTGGTCCGACAGTAGGTCCTCCAGTTTATTCGAGGTCTATGGGTGGCCTGTTATGCTGATCGCAGAGGCAATGTTGACCACTATGTCTATACTAGACAGGATGGCTTCTATTCCCCATATGGTTATCCCCTGGTCAATCCTACATTTCTACTTCAATGGTTGATTGTTAAGTGTAAACTGTTACCTGTCGGTTCTCTTCTTCAGCCTGGGTTAGATTGCTGAGTCCCGGATTGTTTTTTCCTGCCTGGGCAGTCACCCCCTTCCTCCTCGCTGTCCTCCGTTCGGCGTGTGCGCGTCTGTGCGCGCGGGTGCGTGTGCGCGTCTGTGTGCGCGCACGTCTGTGTGCGTGCGTGTGCGCGCGTCTGTAGCGGCATAGTGTGTGGCGCGCGCGTGCGCGCTTTTGGGGAGGGGCGGGTGTGACGCCCACCCGGATACAGACAGCAGTGAGTTCAAAAGCTCAGTTGTGTCAGTCTGCAGGCAGGACACAGAGCGGAGGTTTATCCTGTGGCTCTGAGAACCTTTGGTGGTGTGGACTCAGCAGAGAGAGCAGTCTCCTTCAGCGAAGACACCCCTTAACCCTGAACACTCGGTTCCTCAGTAGGGTGTGTTGGATTGGCCCGGTAGCCCAGCAACAGTGTTTGGTAACTGTTCAGACAAGGAGGACTCAGGGTTTATCCTTAGAGTGATCCTTTTCGTGTCTGACTGGTGGGTGTCCTGATAAGCAGTCCTCCAGACAGGGACATGGCTCCTAAAGGGTCTGGGACAGCAAAGACCACCAAAAGTACAAAGAAGCAAAAGGGCTCCCCATCGGGGTCTGAGGATCAAGGACAAGCCTCTATGACACCCTATTCCCCTGAGGCACCAGAGTTGGCCCCTCCAGTTGAGCCATTGGGTTCCTTAGGGGCTGTTGCCAGCCTAGCCCAGGCGCCCCCTGTCTATGTTACAGAGGAGGTGTTGGCCTCCACCCTTGGGGGATTGGAGAAAAGATTGACTGCATTAATTGCAGCCGCTTTGCCCGAAAAAAAGTGGGCCAGGTCCCCCTCTCCAGGGGTACAATCCCTGGACAGGGAAGATTTCCTCTCAGAGGGGGACCAGGTGGATGAGCCAGAGACAGCTGATTCGGAAGAGTCCACCTTAGAGGAGCCTTTTTCTGCCACTCAGGCAGAAAGGCTTTGGGTCCAGTCCTTAACGGACATGGTGCATTCAGCTTTTAAGCTGCCCCGGCCCTTGCCGGCTGTCAGCACAGTCTCTTCGTTGGGTTCCTTAAAAGTCCCACAATCAGGCTCAGTGTTTCCGATACATCCTCTCTTGGAGGATCTGATGTATCAGGATTGGGTTCACCCGGACAAACTTTTTGTAACCCCAAAGAGATTTTCTGTCCTCTATCAGATGGAGGAGAGGTTCACGAAGAAATGGGCAGTCCCCGCAGTTGATGCGGCGGTGTCATGTGTCAATAAAAATCTCACCTGCCCGGTGGATAATGTCCAAATGTTTAAAGACCCGGCTGATAAGCGATTGGAAACTGTGTTGAGGGCATCCTTCACCACAGCAGGGGCTGTCATTCAGCCAGCTATAGCAGCCATAGGGGTCTGTCAGGCCTTGAAAGACCAGACAAAACAGATCCTGAGGGATCTCCCACCTCAGCAGGCTCAAGATTTAGCCGATTTGCCTAGAGCATTGTGTTTTGCTGTGGACGCCATTAAGGATTCCATCCAGCAGGCTTCCCGCCTTTCCATGGCGTTGGTCCATATGAGAAGACTTATATGGCTGAAAAATTGGCCAGCTGAGACCCCCTGCAAGAAGCTCCTTGCGGGGTTTCCTTTTCATGGGGAAAGGCTATTTGGTGACGATCTCGACAAATACATTCAGAAAATCTCTAGCGGTAAGAGTACCTTATTACCGGTAAAAAAGAGGATCAGGGGCCCCACTTTTAAGTGACCCCCCCCTCCGGCCCCGACAGCGTCTAGCTCTCGGCAGTATCGACGGCCTTCTGGTAGACCGGGCTCAGGGGGCAGACCTCAGGGTCAGGGTTCAAGTAGCAGAAAGCCTTGGACCCATAAAACAGGCCGACCAGCCCCTAAAGCGTCCCTTTGAAGGGGCGCCCCCACTCTCTCGACTGGGGGGAAGGCTCCAGGGGTTTTCAGAAGCCTGGAAGGAAGAAGTCCTAGACAAATGGGTTCTTTCCACAGTTTCCTCAGGCTACCACCTGGAGTTTCGGGGATTCCCCCCTCCTCGTTTTCTGGTCTCAAACATACCAAAAGACCTAGAAAAGAGAAGGTCTCTTCTGACAGCCTTGGATCGCCTTCAACATCAAGGGGTGATAGTGGAGGTACCAGTTCCAGAACGAGGACTGGGTTACTACTCAAATCTTTTCCTTGTCCCCAAGCCAAATGGCGACGTAAGGCCAATTTTGGACCTGAAGGGCCTAAACCGCTTCTTAAACATCCGGTCCTTCCGTATGGACTCGGTCCGGTCTGTGGCAGCGGCGGTACAAGGCAAAGATTTCCTTGCATCCATCGACATAAAGGATGCATACCTGCACATCCCGATATTTCCAGGCCATCACAAGTACCTGCGCTTTGTGGTGGGTCACCAGCATTTCCAGTTCGTGGCCCTGCCCTTCGGGTTGGCCACGGCTCCCAGGGTTTTTACAAAGATCCTGGCCCCCTTGATGGCCAACCTAAGAATTCGGGGAGTCTCGGTGATAGCATATTTAGACGACCTTCTGTTAACAGATCGCTCAGCTTTAGATTTAAAGAGAGCAATTCGCATGTCGGTGCATTATCTCCAGTCACTGGGCTGGATTATAAACGAAGACAAATCGGTCTTGCGACCAACAAGACGATTGGAGTATCTCGGCTTGCTGTTCGATACGGAAGATCAGAAGATTTTCTTGCCTCGTCCAAAGATCTACAATCTATGGGCATTGATTCGGTTCGTTCTGAACAGAAGAAGACCGTCCGTTCGCCTCTGTATGCGACTGTTAGGGAAACTGGTGGCCACATTCGAGGCAGTGCCTTACGCACAGTTCCATTCGAGGAAGCTGCAGGCGGCCATCCTGGCTGCCTGGAACAAGCAGACCCAAGCATTAGATCGCCCCATGTCTCTTTCTCCCCTAGTCCGTCAGAGTCTATGCTGGTGGTTATCGCCCCAAAATCTCCAAAAAGGGAGATCCTTCAGCCCAATCATATGGGAAATAGTGACAACAGACGCCAGCCTGACAGGCTGGGGAGCGGTAATGGGCAACCTATCCCAGCAGGGAACGTGGTCGATTGCAGAAACTTCCCTGCCCATCAACCAGTTGGAGATTCGAGCCATCCGGCTAGCCCTGAGGGCCTGGACAGCAGAGCTACACGGTTGTCCAGTCAGAGTGCAATCGGACAGTGCCACTGCCGTTGCTTATATAAACCATCAGGGAGGCACTCGGAGCCGGGCGGCCCAGAAGGAGGTCGATCAGGTCCTCACTTGGGCAGAGAGGCACATACCCTGCATTTCAGCAGTGTTCATCCCCAGCATAGAGAATTGGCGAGCGGATTATCTCAGCCGCCAGCAGATCTCGCCAGGGGAATGGTGCCTCCATCACCAAGTGTTTCAGGACATTTGCAGCAAATGGGGGATGCCAGATATAGATCTGATGGCGTCGAGATTCAATACAAGGCTGGACAGGTTTGTATCCCGATCGAGAGACCCGTTAGCATGCCAGACAGACGCACTAGTGTGCCCTTGGACCCGCTTCTCTTTGATCTACGCCTTTCCGCCGGTTCGGCTTCTGCCCCGTCTCCTCCGCAGGATCCGGATGGAGGGCAAGCCGGTTATTTTGATAGCTCCAGCGTGGCCCCGAAGGTCGTGGTATACCCTAATCGTAAGGATGATGGTAGGGGACCCATGGCCCCTTCCTCTTTGACCAGACCTGCTAACTCAGGGCCCGATCTGCCACCCTTCCTTACCGTCGTTAAATTTAACGGCTTGGCGGCTGAATCCTACATTTTGAAGAGGAGAGGAATCCCTAAATCGGTGATACCCACTTTGATTAATGCCAGGAAGCCGGTGTCAAGATTGATCTATTATAGGGTATGGAAGGCCTACGTGGCCTGGTGTGAAACCAAGAAATGGCACCCTAGCAAGTTCATGATTGGTAGGATTCTGGAATTTCTTCAGTTAGGGGTAGAAATGAAGTTAGCCATCAGCACCATTAAGGGGCAGATTTCGGCTCTATCCGTGTTCTTTCAGAGGCCATTGGCCACCCATTCTTTGATTAAAACCTTCCTACAAGGAATCTTGCGGGTTAATCCCCCAGTTAAAGTTCCCGTATGTCCTTGGGACCTAAACCTGGTTCTCTCGGTTCTGCAGAGACAGCCCTTTGAACCGTTGAGGGAAATCCCCTTGGTGCTGCTTACTAGAAAGCTAGTGTTCTTGGTGGCCATATGCTCGGCCAGAAGAGTCTCTGAGTTAGCTGCTTTCTCTTGTCGAGAACCGTATTTAGTCGTCCACAAGGACAGAGTTGTCTTACGTCCTCATCCATCCTTCCTCCCGAAGGTGGTATCGAGTTTCCATTTAAACCAGGATGTCATCCTTCCCTCCTTTTTCCCTAATCCGGCTTCTGGCAAGGAGAGATTGCTACATTCTTTAGATGTGGTAAGAGCAATCAGAATCTGAGGGCTACTGCCCAAATCCATAAGACGGACGTCTTATTTGTTTTACCAGATGGACCTAGGAAAGGCCAGCCGGCTTCTAGGGCCACTATTGCCAGGTGGGTCCGGCAGACCATCTCTCAGGCCTACGGATTAAGGGGGAAGGACCCCCCAGGGTCTATAAAGGCTCATTCCACCAGGGCAGTGGGCGCCTCTTGGGCGGTGCACCATCAGACCCCCATGGCTCAAGTCTGTAGGGCGGCGACCTGGTCGTCGGTCCATACCTTTACAAGGTTCTATCAGTTAGATGTTACACGGGGCTCGGACCTAGCCTTCAGGCAAGCGGTCCTGCAGGCTGCTGTTTAGATCCCCGATACCCGGGGGTGCCTATATTACTCGATTTTTTTCTAGTTTCCCTCCCCTCAGTAGGCATTGGTATGGGACATCCCACATAGTTATTACTATGCTGCTCTGTGTCCCGTGATGTACGATAAAGAAAAAGGGATTTTTATAACAGCTTACCTGTAAAATCCTTTTCTTGGAGTACATCACGGGACACAGAGCACCCCCCCCCCCCTCTTCTTGGGGACAGGGGGACCTGTATTGCTTGCTACAAAACTGAGGTACTCCCAGTAAGGGAGGGGTTATATAGGGAGGGAACTTCCTGTCTTGATTGCCAGTGTCCATCACCTGAAGGTAGGCTCTATAACCCACATAGTTATTACTATGCTGCTCTGTGTCCCGTGATGTACTCCAAGAAAAGGATTTTACAGGTAAGCTGTTATAAAAATCCCTTTATCTATCTATCTATCTATCTAGTAGAAAAGACACTGTGGGCCAGATTCACGTACATCTGCGCATTATTGGACCGGCGTAGCGCACCGCCTTTACGTTAGACTGGCACAATGTAGCGGTGCAATCACCCTATTCTCGTCGGTTTTGCGCACAAATTTGCGCCTGTGCAGCGTTATTTCTGAGGCGCAAGGCGGAGTAATACAAATTGGGAAGGACGTGGGCGTGTTACATTGAAATGAGCTGTGACCCCATGCAAATGAAGGGCCGGCCGTCTCGCGCATGCGCGCTTGAAGCAGGCCATGGTCAGCACCTCTGTGCGCATGCTCACAACTCGGGAACGGCGCAATCAGTGAAATTGGAAGTGGACTAGGGCAAAATCGTGAACTACGCAGGCAGCATAAATAGACAGACACAAACGCACTTCTTTTGCAAAAGTACATCCCTTTGTATCCCTCCCTATACAGCAAGGTGCTTTTGTTCTGTTGTTTATTAGCATTTGTTTGTTTGTTTGTGACGTGTCTTTCAGATATTTGGTGACTGTTTTGCCGAGTGATTTTTGTCTTTTCTGTGTTTTATTTGTTGTGTTTTTTTCAAAAATTTTTTTGCTGGACTTTTTTTTTTTGTGTGTTGTGAATGTTTTTGGAATGTGGGGGTGATATTCCTGCCGGAAAAGGGGTGTCACCCTCAGTTTTGGTGAAGAAGGGTTCCCCAGGACCAGGGAGAAGTGATCCCCAGGTCCGTGTGAATGGTGTATGAATGTACAGTGACATAATTGTAGCTGTGGCGTGGCGTTGCTGCTCACAAGTCCTGCATGGTGGGCTTGTGCCAATCCAATGTGATGAGGTTGTGATGTGTCTGTGCTAGGGACCACAGTGGTGTGCATGCATGCATTCTCATTGTGCCATGATTAATGTGTGTGTTTAACGTGCAAAGATGCCTAATGTGAGCTGGCTCCTGGCTGCTCTTCCCTCAGAAGACAGGGTAGCCTTGGTTAGGGGGGTTCCGTATAGGAGTCATGAGATGGGGTCCCAGTGCATATGCAGAGTCACCCTGAAGGGATAAGACAGGAGGATGTTAGTAGTGCATGTGCCCCTTGTGATTTCAGCATCATGGGGGGGGACAGTCATGCCTGCCACCCATGTCACTCACCAACCAGCCAGCTGTCCCCATACATGTTCTATTCGAAATCTGTGGGGATGGGGCTAGGATTGTATATGTGGCTGTCATGGGTGTCATGGGTGGTGTCATGTGTTGGGCTGGTGTTGGGCTCCTGCAGGGTTGTGGTTAATTCCAGGATGGCATGAGGGGTGAATCTGAAGATGCGAGACACCTCAGAATCACTCATGCCAAAGATGTCTATGCGTGTGTGATATATCAAGTGAAGAGTGAGGGGCTTGTATCAGATTAGATTATTATATCCATCAAGGTTTTAAAGGGCTATTGAAAGATAGTGAGACCGTGTTTGTAATTTGTATGTATGTTATGTATTGATGTATATATGTATGTATATTTTTGGTAAAAATGTTTTTTAAAGCAAAGAAAAATTTTTGTTAAAAAAAAAAAATCCTCTCCCGTGCCCTCCTCCGTGCCCTCCTCCTTCTTTGCTCATCTAAAGTCAGTAGTATAGCTATGAGCATGGATGCCACTGGCATGTTGGCATACAGTTTGTTGGGCAGCAAGTGTGACTGCTCAGCTCCTCACTAACAGTGTTGCTTTCTCTGACATGTAGACGAATTGTCTAATTTTATACCACCTTTTCTATGGTCTAATTTTAGACAGGCCGTGCAGCTGTTGCGCACAGCGTGCAGCTGTTGCGCACAGCGTGCAGCTGTTGCGCACAGCGTGCAGCTGTTGCGCTGCTATCTATCTCTCTCTAACTGTCTGTCTGACTTCTCTCTCTGTAAGCAAGCCTAAACACACTACACGAGGCCGCCCGGGAGGCGGCCTTTTATAGTGTGGGGCGTGTGCTAAAGCCCTGAGCCATAATTGGCCAAAGCACTCAGGCTTTGGCCAATTAGGGCTCTAAGTTTTTTGGGCGCTGTGATTGGCCAAGCATGCGGGGTCATGGTGCATGCTTGGCCAATCATCAGCGTGCAACGCCGTAGTGAATTATGGGCCGTTGCGCGTCATTTGAATTTGGCGCGAACGACCCGTTTTGTTCGTTTTCGACGAACGATCGAACAGGCAATGTTCGATTCGAACATACGTTCATATCGAACGCGAAGCTTATCCCTAATCTGGAGTACCAAGCTAGGGACCCAGCAGGGAAGGGTGGGTGGCACTTGAGGGAGATACTAACGCAAAGATTGGAGGATCTCAAAATAGTCAGTGAATCAGAGGGTCTAATGAGAGACCAGGAGCTCAGTGTTGAAGAACTACAAGAAGAAGCTACTGAAGGAACTGCTGGGGCCTTTCCCTACACGACTGTCCTCCTATTGAAGTCTAATGCCGCGTACACACGATCACTTTTTTGTGATGTAAAAAAACGTTGTTTTATCTCACGAAACAAAACAACGGTTTTCAAACTTCATTTTAAAAAACGACGTTGCCTACACACCATCGTTTTCTGAAAATGCTCTTGCAAACCACGTTCGACAGCACTCTGTTCCATTCAAGCGTGCGTCATAACTTGCTTCTGAGCATGCGCGGGTTAAAAAACGTTGTTTTAAACGTCGTTTTAGCCCACACATGATAATTTTTTATGACACAAAAAACAACATTTTGAAAAACGACATAAAAAATTGTTCGAAGCATGTTCGAATTTTTTTTTGGTTGTTTTTCAGAAGACATAAAACAACGTTTTGCTCACACACGATCATTTTAAATGACGTTTTTTAAAACGTCGTTTTATTTCATCACAAAAAACGACCGTGTGTACGCGGCATCAGAGTCTGACAATTGAATTTACCACTACTTAAGGATGTCCTGGCCCTAACCCTAGTGGTATAAGCAACTTTAGTGAGATTCTACCAGTCCAAACTTCATTTTTAGGGCTTGTTGGTCCACTTTTTTTTTAATGAGATTTAAAGCTCAACAGAAAACTTGCCCATGTAGTGCAATAGGTTTAAACTCTGGCTGAACCAGAGTTTTGTAAAGTGGTAAAATTATAGTTTTTTCTAAATAGTAAATATCCTTTTTTTTACAGGCTAATATTCTACTAGCCTTGCTTGCTACAGCTTGGCATTGCATGCTATTGCTGAGTCTGATCTACTAGAACCCCCGGATCCCATTCCGTCTTTGATTCCCCCAGAGGTTCTCCACCTAGTGAGTAACTTGTATTCATATTCTTGCATTAATTTACATTTTTTATTATAAAAGCTCACCTGCCATGTAGCTGCCCAACCCTTCTATTTTACCTATGTGCTCTTGTAAAGTATCTATATCCTGATGTGAAATCATTGCCCTGCTTAGCTCTGAATCTACCAAAAACCTGTTTACAAACAAGTTAAACAGAATTGGTCCCAGGACCGAGCCCTGGGGTACCCAGCTCACAAGTCTAGTCCATTCAGAAAATATCTCTTGATTTACCACAATCTGGACATGCTACTGCAACCAGTATTCTGTTCAGATACATACAGTGTAATATCATTAATGCTAAAAGACCTTAATTTATAAAGTGCTTATGGAGAACTGTGTCAAATGCCTTTCGAGAAATCAAGATACACTACACCCACATCCTTCCCCCAACTCCAAATTACAATTTACCTCCTCATAGAATTTTGAAAGGTTGGTCTGGCAAGAATGGTCTTCCATAAATCCATGCTGGTTACTAATAATGATACCATTCTCATCCGCAGATTTTTGGATATGGTCCCTTATCATTCCTTCCAGTCGTTTACATACTATTGATGTTAGGCTGATTGGTCTGTAAATTCCAAATATATATACTATATTACCAAAAGTAATGGGATACCTGCCTTCACATGCACATGAACATTAATGGCATCCCAGTCTAAGTCCGTAGGGTTTAATATTGCGTTGGCGCTTTAAGATTTCCCTTCACTGGAACTAAGGGACCAAGCCCAACGCCTAAAAAACAACCCCAGACCATAATCCCCACTCAACCACATGATTTGGACCATTGCACAAAGCAAGGTCCATAAAGACATGGATGAGCAAGCTTGGGGTGGAGAAACTTGACTGGCCTGCACAGAGTCCTGAAAATTGACTGGCCTGCACAGAGTCCTGAAAATTGAATAGGTGTGAATTAGAGCAGAGACTTAGAGCCAGGCCTTCTCATCCAACATCAGTGCCTGACCTCACAAATGTGCTTCTGAAAGAATAGTTAAACATTCTCATAGACACGCTCCAAAAACCTTGTGGGCAGCCTTCCCAGAAGAATTTAAGCTATTATAGCTGCAAAGGATTGGGCCAACTCAATATTGAACCTTACAGACTAAGACTGGGATGGCATTAACGTTCATGTGCGTGTAAAGACAGGAGTCACAATACTTTTGACAACTTAGTGTATTTCACTTTATTTTAACCACTTCACCTCTGGAAAGTTTTACCCCTTTCATGACCAGGGAACCACAGTCATGCAACACTGTACATAAAAAAAATTGATATCGTTTTATTCACATAATAGTTTTATTTTGATGGTATTTGATTACCACTGGGTTTTTTCTTTATCTTTTATTATATAAATGAAAAAAGACCAACAATTTAAATATATATATATATATATATATATATATATATATATATATATATTTTCTACATTTTACTATAAAATATATCCAATAAAAATATAATTTCTTCATAAATTTAGGCCAAAATGTATTCTGCTTGCCTTTGGTAAAAAAAAGTGTGTATTATTTACGGTGCGAAAAGTATAGCATCTACAAACTGAGGTATTAATATTTGAAAATTGATCAGTCCTAATGTTCTAAAGTTCTTGAGGCTCTGAAATGCCGAGACAGCACAAATATTTCCCAAATTACCTCTTTTGGAAAGTACACAGTCCAAGGTACAGTATTTAGTAAGAGGCATGGTAAGTTTTTTTAAGTTGTTTTTGTCACAATTATTGTAAAAAGAAGAAATAAAAAAAAATATTACAGTATATACTTTTACCAGTGCTTTTTCTTTAATACACACTATTATAGCTTATAATAGCGATGATCAGTGATGTAAACAGTAGCTTTAGCAGCCATGAATGGCTTTCATTCATGACAGATTGCTTACTTTTGTGATATGTAATTGTCTACAACTAACCACATGGTACAGGGTGCTGTGATTGGCCCAGGTACCATGTGATAGCTGTGGTAACCAAAACGGTCATGAATAAAAGCCATGTATCGGCCAAGTACAAATCAACATAATTCACTTGGTCCACGAGTTTGTGCCCACGCCCATGTGCTCATCTACATATAAGTACAACGCTAAGACTGCACCTGCCGCCCGCTCACAGTATATTTACTGCGAACAATCGGCAGGTGGTTAAAGTTTGTTCCTTGTATGCTTTTTGATAATCAGCTGGTCTCATTACAGTCAGTAGGCTGTCCTCAAAAAAACATGGCTAAGTTCCTTGGGAACTTATTGGGTGTAGGCCATTTGGTCCTGGTGATTTATTTAATTACGTTTTTCTAGTCTTTTTTGAAGACTGGTCCCTGTTAACTACAAGTGTGCATTCAATATACAGTTGAACCTCTGATTACGAGCATAATCTGTTCCAAGAGTATGCTTGTAATTTGAAGTCAATGGAAACAAAAATAATTTGTTCCACATTGACTTCAATGGGATGCAAAACCAAATGCAACCAGAGGTAGTGGGGCACCAGAGAGCGCCCAAAACTTCCGAAAAGGCCAGAGGACACTTCGGCTCGTTTCCTGTGCCCCTGTACCTCGGGCCTATTTAGCTTCAATTCCGCTTGTCTTGCAAGTTAACACTCGCAAACTGAGTCAGAATAAAAAAAATAATAAGTTGCTCGCAAATCAAAACATTCTCAAACCAAATTACTCTTAAACCGAGGTTCCACTGTAATGTTATTAACATTACTGTCTTATAGATTATAAACTAAGGAGAAGATTGCAGTTGCCTTCTCCTTCTCACTTGTGACCATCTTCCCCTGATCATGTTTTATGGGGCCACCATGGTCTTTTATACAATAATTATACATGGAAAAAAAATGATTTTTTTTATTTATTTTGTCTCTGAAAACAGTGAGGGTTCTATAACCTGATGTGCAGATTTATGGCATTTACCTGTCTGAAAGATCTCCTATTATTATTTATGGCATTAAATGCATGGGTAATTAAACAACAAAAAAACAATCAAAACCTTTTGCTGATATTTTTAAATGTGAAACAAAATCAGTCAGTGCTATGTATTAACCACTTCGGGTCCGCGCTATTGACAGAATACGTCAACAGCGCGGACCTGAGGCGCTGGGGTCATGTCTTTGGACGTGATGTAGTTGTAATTTCCCGCGCGCGCCACAGGGTGGTGCGCAGCGGGGAAAAACAGTCCCGTCGCATCACCGAGGATTCGATGCGTGTACCCGGCGGCCGCGATGTCCGTCAGGTACACGCGATCGGCGGTGACAGAGCAGGGACGTGGAGCTCTGTGTGTAAACACAGAGCTCCACGTCCTGTCAGGGAAAGGAGACAGATGCTGTTTCCCTTGTACATAGGGAAACAGCATTGGTCACCTCCCCCAGTCACCCCCCTCCCCCCACACAGTTAGAACACACTCAGGCAATACATTTAACCCCTTCCTCACCCCCTAGTGTTAACCCCTTCAATGCCAGTCACATTTATACAGTAATTAGTGCATATTTATAGCACTGGTCGCTATATAAATGTGAATGGCGCCAAAAATGTGTCAAAAGTGTCCGATGTGTCCGCCGCAATATCGCAGTCCCAATAAAAATCGCAGATCGCCGCCATTACTAGTAAAAAAAAAATATTTAAAAAAAATCATAATTCTGTCCCCTATTTTGTAGGTGCTATAACTTTTGCGCAAAGCAGTCACTTATTGTGATTTTTTTTTTTTTTTACAAAAATACGTAGAAGAATATGTATCGGCCTTAACTGAGAAAAAATAATATTAAAAAAAAAAAAAAAATGGGATATTTATTATAGCAACAAGTAAAAAAAAAATATATATTTTTAAATTGTCGCTCTTTTTTTGTTTATAACGCAAAAAATAAAAACCGCACAGGCGATCAAATACCACCAAAAGAAAGCTCTATTCGTGGGGAAAAAAAGGACGCCAATTTTGTTTGGGTGCCACGTCGCACGAGCGCACAATTGTCAGTTAAAGCGACGCAGTGCCGGAAGCTGAAATTTCGCCTGGGCACGAAGGGGGTTTATGTGCCTAGTAAGCAAGTGGTTAAGGAAATATGAACTACAGTAGGTACTGATATACTATTAACTACACTTGTTGAGAATTTGCAGCAGTCATTTTCAAACATTGCTGACAGCCAGGGGTTGAGGGTCCACTGGCTCAGAATAGGAAAAATATGTTATTTACTTTGTAAAAACTCTTTTAGGTGTTATATTAACCAGTGACTCAAATGCAACATATGGGGATGAACGCTGAATTTAAATGTGTAATAAATGACTGTTCCACTAGGTGGTACTAGAACCGCTTACTATTTTTCCCCTTTTTCTCTTGCTTACAGCCATTTGCAAACAGCATCTACCGTACATATAATAGTAATTCAATTCACATTTTCTCTGTGTAATAATTTAGTATAGAAAAAGGGTACCATACAGGATTTAGTTGCTGCATACTTCAAGATCTGATTTAAGCACTTACATATCGGAAGATGTTCCCCCTTAATGACTATGCAATTTTTGTGATACAACACTGTGTTGCTTTAACTGACAATTGTCGTGTGACTCTGTACCCAAACAAAATTGACATCATTTTTTCCCCAAGCTTTCTTTTGGTTTGATCACCTCTGCCGTTTTTATTTTTTGCGATATAAACAAAAAAAGCATAATAATAAAAAATAAAAAAATAACAATATTTAATACTTTTGCTATAATAAATATCGCCCCCCCCCCCAACCAAAAAAAAACAAACAAATTTCTTCATCAGTTTAGGCCAATATGTATTCTTCTACATATTTTTGGTAAAAAAACGCAAGCATATATTGGTTGGCTTGCGCAAAATGTATAGCATCTACAAAATAGGGGATATATTTATGGCATTTTTATTATTTTATTTTTACAATAATGGCCGCGATCTGCGTTTTTTTTCGCGGGCCTGCGACATTGCAGCGGACAGAGCAGATACTTTTGACACTTTTTTGGGACCAATGACATTTATACAGCGATCAGAGGTAAAAATAGCCACTGATTACTGTAAAAAAGTCACTGGCAGGGAAGGAGTTAACACTAGCGGCAATCAATGGGTTAAGTGTGTTCACTGGGAGGTGTCTCTAACTGTATGGGGGCTGGGCTGACTGGAGGAGGAGATAGATCGCTGTTCCTAATCAACAGACCCCATTCTGGCTCTTGTTCCTGTGATAGCGGGTGGCCAGTGGACATTGGGTCCGCCGGCCACGAGCATCAGGTCCCTGTACAGCGGGCGCGTAACTATGTATATACAATACCACCATACCTGGTCAATGCCCCTGGAAGCTGAAAACCACTGAAGTAGACACCGCTAACAGGTCCAATGCTGAGTGGCTGCTCAGCAAGGGTGCAATTCAGAGAATGCTTTACATTTTCTGAATGAATCCAAAGCATTCTCTAATTCAGGGACCTCCAAAATGTATAAACTAAGGGCCAGTTTATTGTCCTTTAAACCTTAGGGGGGCTGGACTGTGGCCATTGGGAAGAAAAAAAACGTTTTAGTTTTGGATGGAGTGGAGATACATTAGAACACCTGCTATCCATTATTACTGTATGTGCCCCTATGGGCGCGTACACATGACTGAGAAACTCGACGGGCGAAACACATCGTTTTCCCCGTCGAGTTCCTAGTTCGGCTGTCAAAAAACTCATCGAGCCAAATTTTCCCATTGGCCGTCGAGGAAATAGAGAACACACTCTCTTTTTGGCTCGACAAGTTCCTCGACAGTTTTCTCGGCGAAAAGTGTACACACGACCGGTTACCTCGGCAGAATACGTCTCCCATTGAGTTTCTTGCTGAATTCTGCCGAGGAAACCGGTCGTGTGTACGGGGCCTTTTAGGGAGACTCACCGTCTCTATTTGTCCCATTTAATGTTATGGAGTGTGAAAGTGAAAGAAAATTCTGAAATTCCAGTTATCACCAGAACAGGAGTAAAGGGGGAATTATTTTAATGGAAACACTAGTTCTTGTGACCCTGGTGACAACTAGAGATTGCCTCAATTTGGGGGGATTTCCTCCGACTTTCTGTTTTGACTATGAGACAGGAACAGTGGGCCAGATTCAGGTACATTGGCGCATATTTTGACCGGAGTAGCGCACCTCCTTTACGTTAGACCGGAGCAATGAAGAGGCGCAATCACCGTATCCTCGTAGTATTTGTGCAGAAATTTGCGCCGGTGCAACGTAATTCCCGAGGCGTAAGGCGGATTAATTCAAATTGGGAAGGACGTGGGCGTGTTACATTGAAATGAGCCATCACCCCATGCAAATGAAGGGCTGGCCGGATCGCGCATGCACACATGAAGCAGACCATGGTCAGCACCTCTGTGCGCATGCTCACAACTCGGGAACGGCGCAATCAGTGAAATTGGAAGTGGACCCGGGCAACTTAGTGAGCTACGCAGACAGCATAAATAGACAGAGACAAACGGCCTTCCTTTGCAAAAGTACATCCCTTTGTATCCCTTCCTATACAGCAAGGTGCTTTTGTTCTGTTGTTTATTAGCGTTTGTTTGTTTGTGACTTTGAGATATTTGGTGACTGTTTTGCAGAGTGATTTTTGTATTTTCTGTGTTTTCTTTGTTGTGTTTTTTTTTAAATCATATTTTTGCTGGGCATTTTTATTTTTTGCTGGTCATTTTTTTTTTGGTTCTGTTTGTGAATGATTTTGGAATGTGGGGGTGACATTCTTGCCGGAAAAGGGGTGTCACCCTCATTTGTGGTGGAGAAGTGATCCCCAGGACCAGGGAGAAGTGATCCCCAGGTCCGTGTGAATGGTGTATGAATGTACAGTGACATAATTGGAGCCGTGGTGTTGCTGCTCACAAGTCCTGCATGGTGGGCTTGTGCCAATCCAATTTGATGAGGATGTGGTGTGTGTGATCTAGGGACCACAGTGGTGTGCATGCATGCATTCTCATTGTGTCATGATTAATGTGTGTGTTTAACGTGCAAAGATGCCTAATGTGAGCTGTCTCCTGGCTGCTCTTCCCTCAGAAGACGGGGTAGCCTCGGTTAGGGGGGGATTGTCTGGTTCGGAGGTCAGGTCATCACGTATGTCAATCTGCAGGCCCTTTCTCACTGCGAAGTTGTGCAGCATGCAACATGCACCGATGATCTGGCATACAAAGTTTGGGGAATAAAACAGGGTACCATGGGGGGTTCCGGATAGGAGTCATGAGATGGGGTCCCAGTGCATATGCAGAGTCACCCTGAAGGGATAAGACAGGAGGATGTTAGTAGTGCATGTGCCCTTTGTGATTTCAGCATCATGGGGGGGACAGTCATGCCTGCCACCCATGTCACTCACCAACCAGCCAGCTGTCCCAATACATGTTCTGTTCGAATTCCATTGGGATGGGGCTAGGATTGTATATGTAGCTGTCATGGGTGGTGTCATGTGTTGGGCTGGTGATGTCCTCCTGCATGGTTGTGGTTAATTCCAGGATGGCATGAGGGGTGAATCTGAAGATGCGAGACACCTCAGAATCACTCATGTCAAAGATGTCTATGCGTGTGTGATATATCAAGTGAAGAGTGAGGGGCTTGTATCAGATAAGAATATTGTATTAGATTAGATTATTATATTCATCAAGGTTTTAAAGGGCTATTGAAAGATAGTAAGACCGTGTTTGTAATTTGTATGTATGGTATGTGTTGATGTATATATGTATGTATATTTTTTTTGTAATGTTTAAAAGGCAAATAAAACGTTTTTGGAAAAAAAAAATCCTCTCCCGTGCCCTCCTCCTTCTTTGCTCATCTAAAGTCAGTAGTATAGCTATGAGCAAGGATGCCCCTGGCATGTTGGCATACAGTTTGTTGTCCTGCAAGTGTGACTGCTCAGCTCCTCACTAACAGCGTTGCTTTAGCTGACATGTAGACGGATTGTCTAATTTTATACCACCTTTTAGACAGGACGTGCAGCTGTTGCGCACAGCGTGTAGCCTGCGCTGCACCAACTTACTTTTGTGGATCCCCGTAACTCCCTCATTTGCATATTTGACTAGCAAATCAATGGTGTGTCTAGTGCAGTTTTGCGTGCACGGATGCGCCGGTCTATCGAAATTACGCCGGTCGAAAAAAAAAATTAGATTTCATGCGTATATCGTTTTGGGGATGCGGCACATCAATACGCATGCGCAGATTTAGACTTACGCCACGCATCTCCTGTAACGCTGGCGTAATGGCTCTCTGAATCTGGCCCAGTGTTGCCAACCTACCATATTGAAATTTACTGACAAACCACCTAAAATTTACTTGCACAGCCAATTTTTTACTGGCATTTTGAAAATTTTAAAAATTACTGGTTTACGTGCACATTTCAGTATTTAGGCTACAAACAAGTATGATTTAAGATTGATAATAATGCAAATAACATATTTATTATTATTTTCGATATAGTAAGTAAGTAGCTTAGGGACAGTACTCGGGAGGGTAAGAAACTAGATTGGGTCAGGCACACACATATGAAACCGACTCTCAAGTGACAATGACAGCAGTGTGCAACAGCACAGATCACCAACACGACATGTCCCCTCCTGAGTCACAGCGACAGTCACTCTCCATGCCAGGTGATCCCTCCAGTCCCTGCTGATCCCTTGCTCCCGACCCGCACACAAGGCTCTGGCCGCTCTGCTTGGCTCCTTTGCACCATGACATCACAGGACATGCTCAGGCACAAACACACTGTAGCAGGCATTCGGGTGGTCTCGGATAGCTCCGGACCTAGCCAAGCGTCACAGCCATATTTTTTACTGGCAACCTTTTTCCTTTTACTGTCATTCACTGGCAGGAGAAAATTGCCTGTTTTTTACTGGCTGCCAGTAAAAAAAATACTGACGGTTGGCAACACTGGACAGGAAAATCTTCCCAATTAGACACAGAGAGCAAAATAAAACCTGACTGGGGTTATAACACTTCTTTAGTCTATCAAAAATGAAAAGATATACTGATATTGTTGATATAAGAAATATAATTAGCATGTAGTTTATGTTAATTCCACTTTAAGAGGTCCCTATACCAAAATATAATTTTCTTGCAAGGCCAATACATGATCTAATAATATTGCTGAATGAATATGCACAGTATGTTGAAGGATATGTATGTGGAAGTTTTAGGAGTTAAGTACTGTAATACCATTGCAGAAACTTATCTGCTGTTTGTTTTTCTTGCCTCTGCTTAACGCTGATGCCAGCTTACACAGAGCGGCAATAGGTTATATTTAAATAACATAAGTTAACCACAGTCAAGCAAGTTAACCTCTCCAAGTTCATAAAAATGTATTGATTGTACTTGCCTGGAAGCAGGATTGCCATCTAGCCCCCATGATGTCTATACAACTATTCCAGTGCTGTATGATGGAAATGTTAAATAACATATTACAGGGGGAAAGAGTGTCCCCTGAAAAGAGTAATGGGCGGACCAAGCTGCTTGTGAATAAGAATACATTTTATTGCACAAACAGGATTATACAAAATTGCAAAATACTGGGTACCCCCCACCAACACCAGAACTAAATTAAAAAAGACAATGTTGTCTGTGTCTAAGAACAGCTGCGTCACACGCAATGCTGTATCCTGGCCTAGGCCAACAAAGCCCAGGCCTAGGGCAGCACTTTGCAGGGGGGCAGCACGGAAAGAGTCCCTGCCGGCTTGCGCTACACTGTTAGTGCAGTGCCAGTCTTATGGGGCAGACTGGGCAGCGAGGCAAATTAGACTAGTGCCCCCATTAGGCGGCTACACTGCTTCTGGTATGCAGGCGACCGGCATTCCACAACTGTGGGGGGGGGGGGGGGCCCTGCTTCTAATTTTGACTGTCCTATCATCCTGGACCACAAACCTTCCTCACTGTGCTATATGTTTTCTGCTTCACCATTGGCATGGTTATATATTCTTAGTCCTCTCCATAAAATTATCAGACATTTGTGCTTAAAGTAGAACTATAGGCAACACTTTTTTTTCATTCTGGATAGAGCTTACTTTTTACCATCCCTGTCTAATTGCAGAGATTTCCCTTCACTTCCTGCCTCATAGCCAAATAGGAAGTGGGAGGAAATCTATGCAAATTAAAGGGAATCCATTGCCAGGCCCTCAGAACTGTCCCCATTCGAGAATTTTAGGGCGGGTCTTAAACAGCATGGGGTATGGTCTTGACAGGAAGGGGTGGGTCATATCTAAATTAGGGGGTGCACAAGTTTAGTCAGGCCTAGGGCACCACAAAACCTAAATACAGTACTGGTCACATGTAGAGCAAGCACACATCATATATACAAGTAAATTGCGGTTAAAGTACAGATAGTGACATTAGACTGGTTCACAGTTTTTTTTTTTAATTTTGGAGAAGCTCACTCCGATTCGCATCAGTGAAAGTTACTGTTTTCTCAAGAAATTTGCACATTTGGCAATGGCCGCACGCATACATTCTTTTAAAAGGGGGTAAGTCAGCCAGCCAGTTTCTCGTTCTCTCCCTAGTGTATTCCAAGTGAACTAGAGTATCTTTAAGATTACGGGCTGTTCTGGCGACCAGTTGGGGACGGGGTCCAACAATACAACCCCTTTAAAGTTCTAAGGAGCACAAATGTGGAAGCATATTTATAAAAGGGCAGTAACAACAGTGAACTCTGGCAGTCTCGTGTAATGTGTCTCTAGTATGATTATCTCTTGAAGCATGTGTCCAGGCTCTGAAAATTCCTGTAGTATGTTTGCAGTATCTGAATTTCTCCTGTAGTACGTGTGTCCTCTCTGACAGAGAATGTTTGAGTCTTATTACCTCCCTGCAGTCTCTGACACCTTTATGTAGCATTACAGTCACTTAATGTTTTGTAAGGTCCTTTGGTGATGTCGGGGGGCTGCATCTGAAGGCCTCTATTTCAAGTAAGTTAAAGTGTTTTTTAAAGTTTTTTTTTTTTCAATAACAGGTTTATACTTACCTGCTCTGTGCAATGGAAGTGCACAGAGGGGCTCGAAACCTACCTTTCTCAGGTCCCCAGCTGGCAATCCTGGCTCCTCTTTTTCTCAGTGTGCTACTATAGAAAACCACTTCCTATGATGCCACACCTGCAGGCTCACTCCCAAGCCATGCTTCTATGTCCATAGACACATACAGCACAGCTCAACCCTGCCCCCTGCTCCTTCATCGCAGGATTTGACTGACAGGAGCGGGACCCCATGAATCCCAATGCCTTAGCAAAAGCCTGTGAGACCAGTAAGCGAGAGAAGAGAGCCACTGCAGACGGGCACAGCACTGGATGCAGTGAGAATTCAGTTAAGTATTGGAGGAGGGGTAAGAGGGTGATACTTTTACCTAAACATTTTTTACCTGAATGCAAGGAATGCATTCAGGTAAAAAATGTTTAGGCTTTAGAACCACTTTAACCACCGCTGGCTTTCACATATTTTGTTATGAATGTCTTTAGCGATAGGAAACATGTCTTTATTTTTGCCGGCCTGCACTAGACTCTGCATAAAAATATGTGCAACTGACACATTTTCTTTGAACCTAAACATTATGTCAATAGGACCTTTTGACAAGAAAATCTGGAGGTGAAGTTGCCTGGGGTGAGTGATCACAGACATGTCAACAGTGACAAGTTATTGTAGGAAGGTATGACTATCTGGTTGTAGTGACTTTCCTCATAATACAGTAGAAAGGTATCCTTAGATGATAATGCCTGCCAGTATTAATATTTTTTTTCTAAAATACAATGTTTTGAAGTATTCATACCCCTTAAACTTTCCACATTTTGTCGACATTGTTAAAACCAAAAACATAAATATTATATTGAAATTTTATGTGATAGACCAACACAAATTGGCACATAATTGTGAAGTGGAAGGAAAATGATAAATGGTTTTCAATTGTTTTTACAAATAAATATCTGTGTAAGTGTGGCATGCATTTGTATTCAGCCCCCTTTACTTTGACACCTCTAACTAAAATCTAGTGGAACCAATTACCTTCAGAAGTAACCTAGAGTAGTAGTAGTAAATAAAGTCCACCTGTGTGTAATTTAATCTCAGTCTAAATACAGCTGTTCTGTGAAGCCCTCGGAGGTTTGTTAGAAAACCTTAACCCCAGAGGATTTGGCTACTGAATGACCAGAGCACTTTTTACAATTTGGTATTACACTGCTTTAACTGGTAATTGTGCGGTCATGCAATGTTGTATCCAAACACAATTTGCATAATTTTTTTCCCCACAAATAGAGCTTTCTTTCAATGATATTTGATTGCCTCTGAGTTTTATTGTTTGCGATATAAATGGAAAAAGACCAAAAATTTCGAAAAAAATATATATTTTCAACTTTTTGTTATAAAAAAAGACAATAAACTCAATTTTAGTCAGACATTTCGGCCAAAATGTATTCAGCCACATGTCTTTGGGGAAAAAAATGTCAAAAAGCGTATATTTATTGGTTTGCACAAAAGTTATAGGGCCAGATCCACATACAAATAGATCGGCGTAGTGTATCAGAGATACACTATGCCGCTGTATCTTACCTGGCTCTAAGTCGAATCCAGGAAGATTTTGCGCCGTAAGCTACGGAGGCGTAGTGTATTTCTGGCGGCGGAATTCAAATCGGCGGGTAGGGGGCGTGAATCATTTAAATGAAGCACGTCCCCGCGGCGATCGAACTGCGCATGCTCCGTTCAGAAACGTCGAAACGTCTTTTTTTTTAGTAAATTACGTACATTCCTATTCACGGATGACTTACGCAAAAAAAATAAAAAAAATTGACGCGGGAACGACGGCCATACTTAACATGGCAAGTCTAACTATAGGCCAGATAATAGCAGCTTTAACTATACGCCGGAAAAAGCCGACTAGCGACGACGTAAGAGAATGCGACAGCCGCTCGTAACTTCGTGGATCGCTGTAAAAAGCTCATTTGCATACCCGACGCGGAAAACGATGCAAACTCCACCCAGCAGGCGCATAAATATTGCAGCTTAGATCCGAAGGCGTACAGGGACGTAAGCCTGTCGGATCGAAGCCCGAAGCCATCGTATCATGGTTTGAGGATTCAAACTAATGATACGACGCGGGTAATTTGAAAGTACGCCGGTGTATCAGTAGATACACCGGCGTACTGGCTCTGTGGATCTGGCCCATAGTGTCTACAAACTAAGGTACATTGCCTATATCATTTCTTGAGGTGCTAAGATGGCAGGGCAGTACAAACCCCCCAAATGACCCAATTTTGGAAAGTAGACACCCCAAGGAAATTGCTGAGAGGCATGTTGAGCCCATTAAATATTTTATTTTTTGTCACAAGTGATTAAAAAATGACAAGTTGTCACTAAATGATATATTGTTCACACGTGCCATATGTGGAATTACACCCCAAAATACATTTTGCTGCTTCTCCTGAGTATGGAAATACCTCATGTGTGAGACTTTTTAGGAGCCTAGACACATACAGGACCCTGAAAACCAAGCACCTACTTCAGGATTTCTAAGGACATTTTTGATTTCGCTACCTATCTCAGTTTCGAAGGGCATAAAATGCCAAGATAGCACAAAACCCCCCCCAAATGACAAAACTTTGGAAAGTAGACATCCCAAGCTATTTGATGAGAGGCATGTTGAGTCCATGGAATATTTAATATTTTGCCACAAGTTGTGGGAAAATGAAAAATTATTATTTTTTGCACAAAGTTGTCACTAAATGATATATTTCTCAAACATGCCATCGGCATATGTGAAATTACACCCCAAAAAAACATTCTGCTGCTTCTCCTGAGTAAGGGGATACCACATGTGTGAGACTTTTTGGGAGCCTAGCCACGTATAGGACCTCGAAAACCAATCACCGCCTTCAGGCTTTCTAATGCCGCGTACACACGGTCGTTTTTTGCGATGAAAAAAAACGACGTTTTTTGTGAAGTAAAAAACGACGTTTTTGAAACGTCACTTTCAAAGACGATGTTGCATATACACACCATCGTTTTTTTTCACAAAAAACGAGGTTACGTTCACCACTCTTTTCCATTGAAGCTCGCTTCATAACTAGCTTCTGGGCATGCGCGGGTTGAAATACGTTTTAAACGACGTTTTTGCTACACACGGTGACTTTTTGTGAAACAAAAAACGACGTTTTGAAAAACGACACAAAAAATTCAAGCATGTTGGAATTTTTTTTTGGTCGTTTTTTTGAAGACAAAAAACGACGTTTTGCCCACACACGATCAATTTAAATGACGTTTTAAAAAACGTCGTTTTTTTTTCATCGCAAAAAACGACCGTGTGTACGCGGCATTAGGGCGTAAAATGGTGATTTCACTTCCTCACTACCTATCACAGTTTTGGAGGCTATGAAATGTCAAGATAGCACAAACTCTCCCCAAATTACCCCATTTTGGAAAGAAGACACTTCAAGATATATGCCAAGAGGCATGTTGAGTCCATGGAATATTTTATTTTTGCCACAAGTTTCGATAAAAAAAATGTTTTTCTTTTACACAAAGTTGTCACTAAATGATATACATCTCAAAGCATCCGACCACACCAAGATAAAATGCTTTTCCAATTTCCCAAATGGCACTGTCATGGTCTTACCTCCTTGCTGGCTTCTTAGCTCTGACATGTGCTGGCAGCCATCTTGCTTCATGGGGTTCTTATAACCTACCACACCCTGCGGCTCCTCCTTCCCACTGGGTGGAGCTGGATGCTCAGCATATATATAGACGGCCGCTGTAGCATTTCCTTGCTTGGGCCTCTTGTCTGACACCCTTCTGTGATCGTGCTGCTTGTTCTTGGTTACCGACCCGGCTCCTACGGACTTTCCTTCTGGCTCCTGATTGCGCGGTCATGCAATATTTATTACTTTTTGCTACAATAAATATCCTCCAGTTTAAAAAAAAAAAAACAAATTTCTTCATCAGTTTAGGCCAATATATATTTTTCTACATATTTTTGGTAAAAAAATTGCAATAAGCGTATATTGATTGATTTGTGCAAAATCTATAGGCCCGGATTAACGTAGCACTTACGCCGAAGTATCTCGATATATGCCTCGTAAGTGTAACTATGCACCGTTGTATCTGTGCGCTGTAATCACCTAACTAAGATACGCCTAAAATCCGGCTTCAGTCCACCGACGTAACTTGCCTACGCCGGCGTATATTGGGCGCATAGTTACGCTGGACGCCCCATTGCAAATATACAAATGAGAGAGATACGTCGATTCACAAACGTAGATGCGCCGGTGGAAAAGATACGTGGTTTGCGTAAGGCTTACGTCTGGCGTAAAGTTATTCCACATATAGGAGGCACAACCCATGCAAAGGTATGGACCAGGGAACAGCCGTCATATTTTACGTTGTTTACGTAGTACTACGTGAATAGGGCTGTGCGTAGGTTACGTTCACGTCGTAGGCAGTGTATTGACGTATCTTAGGCCATCATTTGTATGGGGTCACGATTCATTTTAATATATCACACCCACTTCCAGTCAACTACCACCTACTTTGACTTACGTCGGGTTAAGCCGACAACTATACGCTACGCCGGCGCAACGTTGAGCGCATATTCTTTGTGAATAGCATGCTTGCCTCTCAACGTTGCGCCGGCGTAGCGTAAAGAAAATACGCTACGCCCGCACAAATATGCGCCGTTGGCTGTGAATCCGGGCCATAGTGTCTACAAACTATGGGAAAGATTTATTGGATTTTTTTTTACCAGTAATGGTGGTGATCAGTGATTTTTTTGCGGTACTGTGACATTGCGACGGATAGATCGGACACTTTTGAATTTTTTTTTGGGACCATTAACATTTATACAGTGATCAGTGCCATAAATATGCACTGATTACTGTGTAAATGTCACTGGCAGGGAAGGGGTTAACCCTAGGGGGCGATCAAGGGGTTAAATGTGTGTCCACTCAGTGTGTTCTAACTGTATGGGGATAGAACTGACTAGGGGAGGAGACATATCGTTGTTCCTACTTAGTAGGAACAAACAATATGTCCCCTCTGCCCTGACAGAACAGGGATTTGTGTGTTTACACACATAAATCCCCATGATGGCTCACGTGCACGTGATCGCTCGTGGTCTACCACATGCATCGGGTCCCCCCCATGGCGGCCACTAAAGGGAATGATGTACCCATACAGGATTTCACCCAGGAGAGCCATTCCTCCGCAGTTTATCTGCTAAACTGGTCAGGAACTGGTTAAGGAAGAGTGGCAAGAAGAAAGGCAATGTTGAAAGAAACCCCAAAAAGGTCCCATTTGCAGTTTGCAAAAAAACATGTGGGGACACAGAAAACATGTGGAATTTGGTGCTCTGGTCAGATGAGACCCAAATCTAACTTTTTGGCCTAAAACCAAAATGCTATGTGTTGCAGAAAACTAACACTGCACATCATCCTGAACACACCATCCCCACTGAGAAACCAAGTGGTGACAGAATCATGTTGTGGGAATGCATTTCTTCAGCAGTGACAGGGAAGCTGGTCAGAGTTGATGGAAAGATGGCATAGGCATGCGCAGCCTATTGCATTAGGGTGTGCACCCAAAAGCTCAAGCACTCATACGTGTGTATGTGTGTATATATATATATATAGTCAAAAGTATCAGGACGCCTGCCTTTACACACACATGACCTTTAATGACATCCCCAGTAGGGTTGTCCCGATACCACTTTTTTAGGACAGAGTACAAGTACCGATACTTTTTTTCATATACTCGCCGATACCGAATACCGATACTTTTTTTAAATGTCATGTGACAATTTTCAAACCACAATACAGACTAAGGATATTTTCTTTAGAATTATGAAGAACTCTAACTCAAGACATTATAAAATAATAAAAATGAGTTAAAAAAAGGAATAAAAATGTTTTATTCGCTTGTCACGCAGTAGTAAAAAACTCAAAGAATTTTCACAGAACATGTTGATAAATACAAAAAAAGTATTCTATTTAGGTATCGGGAGCATTTGCACGAGTACAAGTACTCCCGCAAATACTCGGTATCGGTCCCGATACCGATACTAGTATCGGTATCTGGACAACCCTAATCCCCAGTATTAGTCAGGAGGGTTGAATATTGAGTTTGCCCACCCTTTGCAGCTATAACAGCTTAAACTCTTCTGGGAAGGCCGTCCACAAGGTTTAGGAGTGTCTATGGGAATGTTTGACCATTTTCCCAGAAACACATTTGTGAGGTCAGGCACGGATGTTGGACAAGAAGGCCTGGCTTGCAGTCTCCATTCTAATTCATCCCAAAGGTGTTCTATCAGGTTGAGGTCAGGACTCTGTGCAGGTCAGTCAAGTTCCTTCACCCCAAACTCACTCATCCACGTCTCTATGGACCTTGCTTTGTGCACTGGTCCAAATATAATGGCGTGGGGTTGTTTTCAAGGGGTTGACACCTTAGTTCCAGTGAAGGGAACTCTTAAGGTGTCAGCATATCAAGACATTTTGGACAATTTCATGCACCTTACTTTGTGGGAACAGTTTGGGGACGGCACCTTCCTGTTTCAACATGACTGCACACCAGTGCACAAAGCAAGGCCCATAAAGATACGGACTTAGCAGGGGGGGAGGGGGTGTGTGTAAAATTAACTTCAAGTGCAATAATTCACATTATAACCGCAACTAAAACATACAGTATACAATTAAGTGTAACAATCTAAAAAAAAAAATTGTTGCACTGGAAGGTAATTTGTATTGCAATTATCTGTGGAGGGGTTTCCACCATCCCTGCTAAGGCAGCACTGGTGGGCACTGATAGGCAGCACTGATAGGCACTAATAGACTGCACTGATTGGCAACACTGATTGGCAGCGTTGATGGACACTAATTGGTAGCACTGATGTGCACTGATAGGTGGCACTGATGGGCACTGATATGCATCACGGATGGGCTCTGATTGGTTGCACTTATAGGCTCTGATTTGGAGCACTGATGGGCACTGATAGGCAGCACTGATGGGCACTGACTGGCAGCACTGATTGGCATTGATAGGCAGCACTGATGGGCTTTCATATGCAGCACTGATGGTCTATGATATGCAGCACTAATGGCCACTGATTGGCAGCACTGATGGGCACTGATATGCAGCACTGATAGGCAGCATTGGTTGGCACTGACAACATTGGTTGGCACTGATTTACAGCATTGGTTGGCATTGACAGGCAGCATTAATTGGCACTGATAGTCAGTACTGACTGGCACTGGTTGGCACTAATAGACAGCACTGGTTGGTACTGATAAGCAGCACTGTCAGTGATAGGCTGCATTGGTTGGCACTGAAAAGCAGCACTGGCACTGGTAGGCAGCATTGGTTGGTACTGATAGGCAGCACTGGTTGGCACTGATAGGCAGAACTGTTTTCCAGCAGTTTACCACGGGGTATTTTAGTGAGCCCTTTTATGTGGATCTCCGGAAAATTGGCTGAAAAATAGTCAATCAATTCCTCAAATCCACCACATATCTACATTGTAACAATTTGCACCTGGCTGGCTCGGAAAACTCAATAAATACAACACAGCTTGAAACCGATAGCTCCAGAACATGAGTCATCACATCAAAAAAACATTAAAGTCGTTCTAAAAGCTGAATTTTTTTTTTTTTACCTTCATGAATTCTATGCATGAAGGTAAAAAACCTTCTGTGTGCAGCAGCCCCCCCAATACTTACCTGAGCTCCCTCTTGATCAAACAATGTGCACAAAAGCATTGGCTCTCCTGCACTTTCCCTCCTCATTGGCTGAGACAGCAGTGGGAGCCATTGGCTCCTGCTGCTTGCAAACACAGCCAGTGAGCCAATTAGGAGAGGGGGTGGGGCCAACCAACAGCTCTGTGTCTGAATGGACATGCAGAGCAGGGGCTTGGGAGTGTGCCTGCTTGGGTACCCCCTTTGCAAGCTGCTGCTGCCAGGAGTGCCAGTGGGAGATCCGAGAAGAGGAGGGTTAAGGCTGCTCTGTACAAAACTGCTGCACAGAGCAAGTAAGTATGGCGTGTTCGTGTGTTTTTTATTTGCCTTTAATATCACTTTAACCCCTTGTATGCACCTGCCTACTCACAGGTAAGAAGTTCATCTGAAGTGTATCAGAATGTTGCTCTAAAGTTAAGACATGCATCACTTCACAATTTAAAGCCACACAAATCAGGGAAGCTGTCTCCTGATTGGCTGTGCCACTGATCATGAGAGCTGTCTCATGATTGCAGCTCTGGCACTTTGGGTAAAACCCAGAATCAGAGAGGAAAAAACAGCTCTGTATCCCAGAGGAGATAAGTGTGACATATGAAAATAAACATAGTAAATGTGGTAGTTTTAAAAATAATAAACTGTATTAACCACTTCCAGCCCAAGGACGTCATATGACGTCCTGGACTTTCAGTGGGGATATCTGAAAGATGTCTGTAGCCACAGGCATCATTCAGATATCCATCTCTTCAGCCGGCGATTCTGTGCACCATAAGAACGATCATAGCGGCGGTTCCACCGCTTGATCGTTCTTATAGGTGGCCGGAGGGGGTGCCCCCCTCCCGCAGCCATCCGGTGCTTCTCCAGGCTCTCCTTTGCCATCGGAGACCCGGAGAAACGATCCGCCGGCGTCGGATGGAAACCATAGAGTAGACCAGTCATCTCTATGATCGTCGGAGGCCCGGGAGCCCAGGTCCAATCGCGGCTGAAAGCATTAGATCTGTGAAGCTAACACACGTGTAAGTCCCGCCCACATATGTAAACGCTGTTCAAACCACACATGTGAGGTATCGCCGCGTGCGTTAGAGCACCAGCAACAATTCTAGAAATAGACCTCCCCTGTAACTCTAAATTTGTAACTTCTAACAAAAAAAATAAGCGACGCCTATGAAGATTTTTAAGTACTGACATTTGGCGCCATTCCATGAGTGTGCGCAATTTTAAAATGTGACATGTTAGGTATCTATTTACTCGGCGTAACTTCATCTTTCACATTATATAAAAAACTTGGGCTAACTTTACTGTTTTGTTATTTTTTAATTAAAAAACAAGGCGTTTGAAAAATGATTGCGCAAATACTGTGCGAGATAAAAAGTTGCAATGGCCAGCATTTTATTCCCTAGGGTGTCTGCTAAAAAAACATATATAGGGGTAGATTCACATAGATCAGCGGATCTTTTGATCCGCGTGATCTATCTTTTTTACGATCCGCCTGCGCCAGTTTTTGAGGCAAGTGCTGTATTCAGAAAGCACTTGCCTCGTAAGTTGCCCTGGCGGATCGTAAATCCCCCGGCGGAATGCAAATTCCACGGCTAGGGGGAGTTAACTATTTAAATCACGAGCGTCCCCACGCCGATCGTAATGCGCATGCGCCACCGGCTAAATTTCCCAGCGTGCATTGCTTCAAATGACGTCGCAAGGACGTCATTGTTTTTGACGTTAACGCAATTAACGTATGGCCGTATTCCAGAACAACTTACGTAAACAACGTAAAAAATTCAAAACTCGACGCGGGAACGACGGCCATACTTAACATAGGAAACGCCGCACTTATCCCGCATATAGCAGGGGTAACGATCCGCCGGAAAAAGCCGAACGCAAACGACGTAAAAAAAAAGCGACGGCCGGGCGTTCGTTTCTGAATCGGCGGTTCTCCTCATTTGCATATTCGTCGCGCATAATAACAGAAGCGCCACCTAGCAGACGACGGGAGATTGCAGCCTAAGATCCGACAGTGTAACTCACTTACACCAGTCGGCTCTAAGGGAGTTCTATGCGGAACCTGATTCGAGGAATCAGCCGCATAGATCCGAGCGTCGGATCTCACGGATACGACGGTGTATCAGTAGATACACCGTCGTATCTCTATGTGAATCTACCCCATAGTGTTTGGGGGTTCTGAGTAATTTTCTAACAAAAAAATTATGATTTATGCATGTAGGAGAGAAGTGCCAAAATAGGCCGGTATGCAAGTGGTTAAACAACATAACAATGGCCCGATATGTCAGCTGTGCATTTTTACAGAATTAGAAAAGGCACTAAGACAAAGGTGGGTGACCTTGTCCAAAATGTAAGAGGAAAACTTTTTACTACAATATAAAATGAAGTAGTAAGGTGTTATATACTTAACTTACATATCTATGGCCCTCTACATGCATGCATCAGAATGGGAAGCTTGGCACACATTCTCAATACCCAGCAAGTGCTTCTTGATGCTTGAGGTGGATAAAGTGTACACAGCCAAATGAGTCACATTGCATTGAACATGAGCTGCAGTTTCTGTTTGTATTGGCACTTCAGTCCTGGTTCTCCCCAGTAGCTAAAGCATTCTGTAACTTAAGCTCTCTTTTCTTAAGCAGAGAATGTGTTGCACCCAACATTTCTATCTAGAAAAGATTTAAAAACAGATAAATGATGTGGACAAACAAGCAAACCAATTTTATATACTCCAATAGCCAACTATGGCCCAGATTCACAGAGAGTTGGGTGCACATTACACCCCCGTAGCGCAAACGCTGTACGCTACGCCAGAGAGAAAAAACGTGTAGCGCTAAAATTGGTGAAAAAATAATGAAAAAAGTGATGAATGCTCAACACATACAAAAAAGAAATAAACAAAATTGCCACCAATAGTGTTCAAAAAAGTGTCTATGGTATTGAGATAATAGTCTCTGAAGGATCCAACTAAATCAATAAAGACGTGACTTTGTGTTGAAGAATCCAGATAGATGTTCCACCACCAGTGATAATGATGAAAGGCTTACCAGATAGTAGAGACCAAAATAAGTGTATACTTATTAGGTCAAACACGCTTATAAGACGTCAATGCCTGCTTCCAGATGAACTCCAATGTTGAGACAGGGTAGTGACACATCAAGACAGATTTGTAGGAGACCAGATAGTGTAGTATTCACATCAAAAAATCATCCAATGTGTTGGATGACTCAGAAGACCTCCTCCATGTGTTCACCTTAGGACTGTACGCTACACCGACACAGCGCGGAGAGGCAAGCACTGCATTCAGCAAGCTATTGCTCCCAACGCTGCGTCGGCGTGGCGTAAGTTTTAAAGGCGCAGGCCGCCGGTGTAGGTGGAAGTGGGAGTAATCATGCAAAAATTATGCAAATGATGATCTGAGCATGGTGCAGTGTTTTACGCCCGGCGTATCACGAACTGTACATGCGCCAGGACGTAGCTGTGACGTGAACGCATGAAACAGCACCCTTATGCGCATGCTCACAACCAAGCCGGCACAAATGCCTAAGCCACGCCAGATCACCACGTACGCCGTGAACGTAACGTACGCCCAATACGCCGGCCTGTGTTCTCTGGTGCAGACCTTTGCATGTCTATTGCTGGGTTGCACCTCATTTATGGGGAATAACTTTACGCCGGAAGCAAAACTTACACGCACCTCGCGTAGCATGCGCCGGGCGCATGTACGTTCGTGAATCGCCGTATTTCCCTCCCTATATTTGAATATCTAATCAATGGGGGCAGCAAAATGCGTCCAGATGAAAAGTGTGCCCACGCTACGCCGGCGTATGTAAGCTACGTCGGCGTAGGGTGGCCAGTTTTTAGGCGTATGTTGGTTTGTGGGTCCGGCGCACAGATACGCCGGCGCACATTTGCACTTACCGGTGCAAATTTCCACTTATGACGGCATAAGTGCTTTGTGAATCTGGGCCACTGTATTCAGAAGATTAATGCCGCGTACACACGATCATGTTTTGGCATGTAAAAAACAACCTTTTAAAAAAATGTAATTTAAAATGATTGTGTGTGGGCTTCACATCATTTTTCGGGTTCTGAAAAATGACAAAAAAAAACATTTGAACGTGTTGCATTTTTTAACAACGTTTTAAACAATGTCGTTTTTTTCGGGTTGTAAAAAAATGATTGTGTGTGGGCTAAAACTACGTTATGAGACGGGAGTGCTCGTTCTGGTAAAACTACCGTTCGTAATGGAGTAAGCACATTCATCACGCTGTAACAGACAGAAATTCGCGAATCGTCTTTTACTAACACAAAATCAGCTAAAGGGTGACGTCATCCGAATGGAACTTCCCCTTTATAGTGCCGTCGTACGCGTTGTACGTCACCCGCGCTTTGCTAGAGCATTTTTTTTAAACGACCGTGTGTGGGCAACATCGTTTTAATGATGAAGTTGGAAAAAACTTTGTTTTTTCTACATGCTGAAAAACTTCGTTTTTTTTCATGCCGAAAAATTATCGTGTGTACGCGGCATTAGACTTCTGTATTGTGATGCATTCAGAAGTTTTGATTACGATGGCCCTGGAATGATTGCATCTTTATAAAAGCTTTGTGGGCAGAAATTAAAAAACAACATTCAAGCTTTATAAAAAAAAATCTTAGGTCAGCTACTTACATTTTGGAGATTCTACAAAACTGTACTGCAGTTTCCTGTGTACTTCTTGTAGATATCATACAGAAGTCATTGAAGAACAGCTGCTAAACATTTTCTAAATTAGTTATCTGTGGAAGATAGGGGCATTGTAAGTTTTGAAAGTCCCAGGGCACCTTTATTGGGTGGCAAATTTTGTTCAGCATACAGTATGCATGGCTAAAATATATGGAATATTAAATAGCACTTGGGCTTCTAAAGCCTACTGCTGTAACCACTGTAGTTTTATGCCAACAAAGGCACATACAAAAGACATCAATCTCTATACACTTAACACAAGGCTAGATTGGATCTGTGTTTTCAAATGTATTGTCAGATGCCAATAAAAAACAATGGCTGCCAACATCATTGTATCATTTTATATCACAAATATTACCAGTTTCCACTGAACAATGAAATATTACTACAGTATTTGCCAATGAACAACCAAATAATGTTGTTACCTAAGGCCCTGTACACATGAGGAGACATGTCCGATGAAACCGGTCCGCGGACCGTTTTAATCGGACATGTCTCCAGGGATATTTTGGTCTGATGTGTGTACACACCATCAGACCAAAATCCCTGCGGACAGAGAACGCGGTGACGTGACGGTGACGCGGCGACGTGCGCAAACCAGGAAGTTCAATGCTTCCACGCATGCGTCGAATCAATTTGACACATGCGCAGGATTTCGGTCCGATGGTTAGGCGTACCAACCATCGGACATGTCTGACGGACAGGTTTCCAGCGGACAAGTTTCTAAGCATGCTTAGAAACTTTTGTCGGCTGGAAACCTGTCCGCTAGGCTGTACAGACGATCGGACATGTCCGCAGAAACTAGTCTGGCACCAGTTTCAGCGGACATGTCTCCTCGTGTGTACGCTGCCTTAGGTGCCATGCCATCCATCAATATTATGCTACTAAAGTCATGAGGATGTAATGATACCAGTGGCGGCTGGTGAAGTTTTAGGATGGGGGGGCGCAAGACCCCGCCCCTCCACGATTGACTCCTCCCACTTCTTGTAAACCACACCCCTTATATAATCCACCTACTTTGTCCGCTGTATCTGTATTCTGCAACCTGTAAATAGCACATATCTGCACCCTGTAAATAGCACATATCTGCACCCTGTACATAGCACATATCTGCACCCTGTACATAGCACATATCTGCACCCTGTACATAGCACATATCAGCACCCTGTACATAGCACATATCTGCACCACCCTGTACATAGCACATATCTGCACCCTGTACATAGCACATATCTACAACCTGTAAATAGCACATATCTGCACCCTGTACATAGCACATATCTACAACCTGTAAATAGCACATATCTGCACCCTGTACATAGCACATATCTGCACCCTGTAAATAGCACATATCTACACACCTGTACATAGCACATATCTACACCCTGTACATAGCACATATCTACACCCTGTACATAGCACATATCTACACCCTGTACATAGCACATATCTGCACCCTGTACATAGCACATATCTGCACCCTGTACATAGCACATATCTACAACCTGTAAATAGCACATATCTGCATTCTGCAACCTGTACATAGCACATATCAGCAACCTGTACATAGCACATATCAGCATTCTGCACCCCCCCCCCCCAAATCAGGTCAGCTACAGTGCTACACTATACACATGTCAGGGGGGTGATGGACACAGCAATCAACCCCCCCCCCCCCCAGACTAACACAGGGTGGCAGGGCAGACAGACACCCCCACTCCTCCAGGCTCCAGTACAACACTACTACAAGTCACCCAGCATTAAAAAAACAAGGCATGACCACTCATCCTCCTTGTAGATCTCCATCTTCTCCTGGGGCTCAGGTGCATGCTATCCACCATCTTTGTCCAGTTTTTCCACCCACCCTGCTGGTAATTGTAGTCCCACCCCCCCTAGATGGTGGATTGCATGCACCTGAGCCCCAGGAGAAGATGGAGAACTACACAAGTCCCAACATGTTATAATATAAGGCTCCTAGGTGGATGGGTGTCCAATGCAACCAAGCACACATGTATGCAGTTCAAGGCAAATAAGCATATATCTATTACATGATCAGATTAGGTGACTCACCCTAATGAAGGGAATCTCCGGAGGACTTATATTGAATCTGTCATTTTACAAGGTCATGTGTGGATCAACATACCAGAAAGACAATTTCCCAAACAAGTGGGCAGATTCCCAAAAGATTGGTATACAGTGACCCCAGACAGTGTGCTATCAAAATACATAGGATTAATTGTACGTAAAACAGATTGAAAAAAGGCAAAACCAGTCCATTTAAAACCTCCAAACACCACAAAAATCAATGTTGTCATTATGTAATTTAAAATTTAACACATACAGAGCCCAAGCACAAACTCCTATGAGCGGGTGGGGGGAGGATCAGATAACACCACATAAATACCCTTTTCCCTTCAGATTGATAATTCTTTAAGTGGGCGATCCACTGCCCATGTGTGGTGTTATCTGATCCTGCCCCCCCACCCCTGGGGATTGATAGGTGCATGCAATCCACACCCATCCACCTCAGAGCCTTATTGTATGTATAACCTGCTGGGACTTGTAGTTCTCCATCTTCTCCTGGGGCTCATGGAGAAGATTGAGATTGGAGAACTACAAGTCCCAGCAGGTTATACATACAATAACAGGCTCTGAGGTGGATGGGTGTAGATTGCATGCACCTACCAATCCGGGGGGGGGGGGGGCAGGATCAGATAGAGTTATCTGATCCGCCCCCCCCTCTGGATTGATAGGTGGCATGCAATCCACACCCATCCACCTCAGAGCCTTATTGTATGTATAACATGCTGGGACTTGTAGTTCTCCATCTTCTCCTGGGGCTCATGGAGAAGATGGAGATTGGAGAACTACAAGTCCCAGCAGTCTAACTACAATAACAGGCTCCGAGGTGGATGGGTGTGGATTGCATGCACCTATCAATCCGGGGGGGGCAGGATCAGATAGTGTTATCTGATCCTGCCCCCCCCCCTCCGGATTGATAGGTGCATGCAATCCACACCCATCCACCTCAGAGCCTTATTGTATGTATAACCTGCTGGGACTTGTAGTTCTCCAATCTCCATCTTCTCCATGAGCCCCAGGAGAAGATGGAGAACTACAAGTCCCAGCAGTCTAAATACAATGACAGGCTCTGAGGTGGATGGGTGGGGATCAGGCTGATGACCTAATGGGGCGATCAATCAAAGAAAATACAAAAAATAATCATGTGGCTTCACTTGGCTGGCTTACCTTACCAGCGCCAGCTCCGCTCGGGCAGTGTAAACTTCAGAAAGCCTGCAGCCTGACGTCACTTCCGGTTTGCGAAATGCCGCCGGAAGTCAAAGTAGTAATGCTCCTGGCACCCATAGAGAGGAACGGGAAGCATATCAGCGCTTTCCAATGCGCCCATAGGAAATCTAGAAGCCCGCAAATGAAGAGCCATGTCTAGATTGCAGTGACACGGCGCTTCATAGGGCAGTGGTGGCCGGCGCTCAATCAGAGTGCATTAAATAAATATATATATTTTTTTTTTAGTGTATTTCTTAAAGGGGCCAAAAAAAAAAAAAAAAGATTTTTTTTTTTTTTTTTCCTACAGGAGGGGAGGGGGGCGGTGCCCGGGCGCCCCTATGGGCGGGCCGCCACTGAATGATACCATTAATACCAATATTTGTAAACCATAATAATCAAATTTCTACTGCAAAAAAGCTACTTGTTCCCCATTCAAGGTTTTGAATGCTAGTCCCTGTATGTTTTTGAACTTTTCAATGTCCCCAGATTTTAAATTATAACCAACTACATAATAAAACACCCCTTTGAGTGCCAAATTAAATCCCCTACCATTTCACTTAGCTATTTGTATCAAGAAAAAAATCTAATGCTATAAATATGTTCAAGGGAAGTATATACCGTATACTGTATAGCATTTAATATGCATTTGACATGCATCTGAGTTCCTGTAATGTACTTAAGACTTTATTCTAGCTTGTTGCTTTGCATTTCTATCTAGCTGTACATAGAGGACGTCAGTTCTAATGCCGTGTACACACGGTCGTTTTTTAAAACGTCATTTAAATTGATCGTGTGTGGGCAAAATTACGTTTTTTGTCTTAAAAAAACGACCAAAAAAAAATTCCAACATGCTTGAATTTTTTGTGTCGTTTTTCAAAACGTCGTTTTTTGTTTCACAAAAAGTCACCGTGTGTAGCAAAAACGTTGTTTAAAACGATGTTTTTCAACCCGCGCATGCCCAGAAGCTAGTTATGAAGCGAGCTTCAATAAGAAAAGTGTGGTGAACGTAACCTCGTTTTTTGTGAAAAAAACGATGGTGTGTATGCAACATCGTCTTTGAAAGTGACATTTCAAAAACGTTGTTTTTTTACTTCACAAAAAACGTCGTTTTTTTTTCATCGCAAAAAATGACCGTGTGTACGCGGCATAATGCCGCGTACACACGGTCGTTTTTTGCGATGAAAAAAAAAAAACCGAAGTTTTTTAAAACGTCATTTAAATTGATCGTGTGTGGGCAAAACGTCGTTTTTTGTCTTAAAAAAAACGACCAAAATTTTTTTCCAACATGCTTGAATTTTTGGTGTCGTTTTTTAAAAACGTCGTTTTTTGTTTCACAAAAAGTCACCGTGTGTAGCAAAAACGTCGTTCAAAACGACGTTTTTCAACCCGCGCATGCCCAGAAGCTAGTTATGAAGCGAGCTTCAATGGAAAAGAGTGGTGAGAGAGGCGCGCGCGCGGAGTCTAGCAGGACGGTCATGCCGCACTAGAGCTCCGCTCCATGAAGGAGAAAACCGCGGACAAACACAGCAAGTAGGAACCGCAATTGAACAGAAAACATTATATTTGATCGCGGAAGACACGGGGAGCATCCCTATACAAAAATGATGCTCGGAGGTGCAAGGAATAAGATAAAGCCGAATGTCAGCAGCGGCACTCAGCACACTAAAGGTACCACAAAAAAGGCGCCATTCTCCTCAGCCACCTCAGAGGCTCTCACCTCAGGGAAAGATAGGAAAAGCGCAGCCAGACCAATGAAGCCCAATATTTCTTTAGATACTACAGAGTCAGACAGCGAGGATGAGAGACAATTTAAATCCTCTCAGGCTACTATTCACAATGCAGAGATCCCCTCAGAACTGCTGACACAATTTGAGAGAATGCTGAATAAGGCACTGAAACGCACTTCGGACCAGATCACCTCACAACTAACCAAGGAAATAAGGGACCTGGGTAGCCGAACAGAGGTATTAGAAACAAAAATGGAGGAACTTGAAATTTATACACAAGAATGCCAGTTTGAGCTGGACACACTCAAAGAGGAAAACTTGGTGCTACAAAACAGATTAGAGGACTACGAGAACCGTGCAAGGAGGTCCAATTTGAGATTTAGAGGTATCCCAGAATCAATTATAGACCTCCAAGGCACAACATTGGCGATATGCCAGGAATTGTTACCAGGAATTGCAATAGAACGCCTGGAAATGGACAGAGTCCACAGAGCACTGGCCCCTAAGAAAGCAGAAGGTCCCCCCAGGGACATCATCGCCAAGTTCCATTATTATAAGACAAAAGAACAAATACTGGAAGCAGCCAGAATGAAAAATGACCTGTCATTCCAAGGCCACAGCTATCAAATATTCGCTGATATCTCGCAGCTAACTATATCCAAAAGGCGAGCAATGAAGCCTCTTCTAGTGGAACTCCAACAACGTCAAATCAAATATCAATGGGGATTCCCCTTTCCCTACGGTTCACATACCAAGGAACCAAAATTGTATGTAGAACCTCTGACCAATTGCACCAAGCTTTACTTGATCTCAAAATTATTGAAAACCTAACTACAGCAACCACTTCTCGCAGAAGAACTGCATCGAATTCCTCCCACAACAATTCAACTCGCCCTGAGAAGAACAATGGCACGCAACATTCAAACAAGCGAGGGAGGTTCGCTCCCCAGACCCTGGACCAAGAAGACACGATGGACTGAGCATCTGATGGAAATCTCTCAAACCTTGCCTCCTCTTCAACACGAAAGTCAAATAGTGGAAGGACCCCTATATATCCTAAGAACAAAAGGACCACATGCCCTCTTTTCTTGACTCCTTTCCCCCCTCACCTTAAAATGAGCAAAAAAAGGGAATGAAATACACATACATTTCCTAAATAGACTTTCATCCTCACCTCACTCCCTCCTCTGTCTTACACCCCCCTCTCTCTCACTTCACCTCACATCTCCCCACCATATATATTTACATTCTTTCCCCTGGCCCGCAACCAACACTTCCCTTGCACTATACAAATCTAGTGCGAGTTCTCTCCTTGTATTCACAATTATCAACATTACCTTACTCATGGCTTGAATGTCAACCTAGAACAATACACGTTGTTAACACTTTCATTCAAACATGTTCAGAGACCCACTAAGTCACAACACTACACCTTAATCCCACAAATAACACGAGTAACCAGGTTTTGACAAGACAGCTGTTACTACCTGATGTTTAGCACAAGAAGAGTTCACCTCCTTATCCCACTATTTTTTTCTCCCCCACCTCTATAGCTTACTCCCCACCCAGCAAGATCCAAATTATACCCTGTTCATTTATCATTATAGCCAATTATAGTAAAACTGACGCCTGATTAGGTGTTTCTACTGTGCACTCAACAAGCGGTACTCCAACTCATGGAAAACACACGTGCCTCTCTAAAGTCTCCTCAGGTCCCCATAGTATTATGTGGAGACTTGACGAGACCCCCTTTCCCCTTGATGGGAGACAAATTCTCCCACCACGGGCAAACACTATGTACATAGCCTACTTAATGTTGATTGAATTCTTGTTAACTTGCTTTGTATTTCATTTTTCATTCTTCTTTTTTAAGGTTATTTGTTTTGGACCCTCCCTTCCCTCATCCCTCCCTATATCTGCACGGAGCGAGCCGGACAACTACTCTACAAAGAATGACGGTAAGATTGCTAGATTGATTGAGCTGCCATGGCCCCGTTAAACTTATTGACCCTTAATGTGCAGGGTCTCAACGTTCCCCAGAAACGTACAAAGGCATTTAGATCCTTCCAAGCCAAAAAGGCCCATATTGTTTGTTTACAGGAAACTCACTTCACTCCCAACACAACCCCTAAATTCTATAATGCCTCCTACCCACAAGTTTATACCGCATCGGCTTCCACTAAGAAAAGAGGAACTTTGATAGCATTTCACCGAACTACGCCTTTTACACTAAAATCTGAAATCAAGGATCCAGAGGGTAGATACCTTATCCTAACAGGCTATATTATGGACTCTGCGATTACAGTAGTCTCATACTATGCTCCCAATGCCAACCCTTTACCTTTTTTATCCCACCTATTCCAAACAGTCAATACGCATAAAATGGGCTCTCTTCTGTTATGTGGAGATTCGAACCAGGTCCTCCTCCCATTCTTAGATAAATCCCCATATACGCCACCAAAATATCAACCTAAATGGACTCTCCCAAGCCTCTTATCCAAATATAACCTTGTGGACTCTTGGAGAGAATATAACCCCACAAAGCGAAGCTACACATACTTCTCAAACCCCCGCCAATCATTCAGTCGCATCGACCACATATTAGTGACAATTGGAATGGCCCCAGAAATTCTAAATTCAAGTATCATTCCCATTCCCTGGTCCGATCATAACGCAGTGCTCACCACTCTAGCATCTGCGATCCCAAAAAATCACGATCCTACTTGGTACCTCCCAGAAACTTTACTCAAACATCCCGCCCTTTGCCTGCCTATCGAGCAAGCTTTGAAAGAATACCTAGAACTTAATATGAGTCCAGAAATATCCCCACTCACATTATGGGAAGCACACAAGCCAGTTTTAAGGGGAACATTCCAGCGAGAATTAGGAATACTCAAAAAAAACCGAAGGCATTTAGCTGAAACTGAATACAACTCAGCCTTTCTGGCCTTGCAAGACAACTACACCCTTACCAACAAAAAACGCTTAGATAAGGCACGCTTAGAATATGACCTCACAGAATCAGCTAATAAAACACTTAACAGATCAAAACATACTTTCTACAAAAATGCGAATAAACCAGGGACATATTTAGCTAGATCACTAAACTCACTAAATAGAACGTTTAAACCCATAAAACTAAAGATAGCGAATAACATTACTTCCAGCAACCCACTCAAAATTGTACGAAAATTCAGTTCGCACCTAAAAGCACTATACTCTGAAACAGGCACATTTAGCGAAGCGGAAGCAAATTCTTTCTTCTCTCAAATCCAGTTGCCAAAGATGAATCAATTACAAAAATCGCAACTGGAAGAACTGATCACACAAGAAGACGTGTCCATGGCCATTAAAGATCTTAAATTAAACAAAAGACCAGGACCAGACGGGTTCTCTGCACGATACTATAAAACTTTTACAGAACTAATCTCACCAATTGGCAGACGCATTCAATGACCTGTTGAAGCAAAAGACCTTCAGACCCGAATCACTGCTAGCCACGATATGCATGATTCCTAAACCGCATACGGACAATACCCTCTGTACCAACTATCGTCCTATCTCTATGATAAACACAGATATAAAATATACCCTCCAGACAAGCGGGCGATAACATACGAAGGGCCTGCTTGTTAGCACATATTGCAAGAAAAAGGGGCATCCCTGCTTGTTTTCTGTCTCTGGATATTAAGCAGGCCTTTGATTCAGTCTCTTGGTCGTACTTAAACTATACGCTCCAAAACTGGGGATTTGGCCCAAACTATATCAAATGGATAATGGAACTATATAATAACCCAAGAGCTTATGTTAAGTACGCGGGATATAAATCGGACACTTTTAATATCAAAAGAGGCACACGACAGGGATGCCCATTGTCCCCATTATTGTTCGCCCTACTCATCGAACCATTAGCAATAAAGATTAGATCGGATCCCACTATACTAGGCATAGAACTAGGCGGCCTTAAACACAAAGTATGTCTGTTCGCAGATGACATTCTCCTATTTTTATCATCCCCTCAAGTGTCAGGCCCAAACCTTATCCCAATACTGAACCACTTTGCAACGTTTTCAGGACTCATGATCAACCCTAAAAAATGCCTGGCCCTGAACATATCGCTCTCGAAACTAGAACTGACAGCAGCCAAAACAGGCCTTCCGTTCGAATGGCCAGAAAAAAGCATCCCATATCTAGGAACACACCTAACCGCAGCCACTTCTGACCTTTTCTCACATAATTATCCAACTCTCTTAAAACAAATCACAAACATCTTAGCTGCATGGACCCATCTCCCATTATCCTGGCTTGGAAGAATTAGCGCAGTGAAAATGACGATACTCCCGAAATTACTATATCTCTTTAGGGTACTTCCTATCCCAATACCTGCCTACTTTTTGAGAATCATTCAGAGAAAAATCTCATCTTTCATTTGGGGTTCTTCCAAGCCAAGGATAAAGCAACAGACTTTGCATCTCCCCAAAACACATGGTGGGCTGGGACTCCCAAACTTTGCACACTATTATAGAACGGCACAAATAGCGACTCTCACTAAATACCATGCGAACCAAGAATTACCTCTCTGGGTTTCAATAGAAACAACGGAATGTGACCCCATTCCACCATCCAACCTGTTATGGATACCCCCCAAATTACGTAAAAACATAGATAACCCCATAATTAAGCACTCACTCTCCCTCTGGGATAGATTCAAATCAAAGTACCACTTACAATCCCCTCACATCCCAATGCTATCTTTTTACAAAAACCGGCATTCTATCCAGCATGGATTTTTCCCAAAACATTTAAAGAATGGGTACACAGGGATTGCATACACCTGTACAAATTTTTGGAATTATCGAACTTCCTGCCCTTCCCGTCAATTTGCAAAAAATACGGTATCCCTCACTCAGAACTTTTTAGATACCTCCAAATAAAAAACTTCTTCGAACCATACTTGAACCCTACCCCACCATCCGCCCAGCAGTCCCCCTTCGAAAGAATATGCAGAAAAGACCCACATGCTAAGGGCACGATATCTGCTCTATATCAACATTTGCTAACCCACAACACAACAGGGCCACCATATGTTCGGAAATGGGAGGAGGACCTGGGTCTTGAACTCGAGACCTCGGACTGGAACCAAATATGGCGTAACACGAAAGCTGCCTCCCCAAACATAATAGCATTGGAAACTAATTATAAAGTACTTACCAGATGGTACCTGGTACCGGCCAGGATAGCAAAATACGCTCCAAACTATACAGGGCAATGCTTCAGGGGATGCTCAGCTATAGGTACGTTTTACCATGTTTGGTGGTCATGTCCTAAGGCACAAACATTCTGGGCAAAGATCTTCAATATAGCTAATGCGTTGACTGGGAGAACTAACCCTCCGAATCCTAAAACAGCCTTACTGAACCTGAAGCCCGAGTACCTAACAAACATACAATTCAAACTACTAATGCAACTCTTCACGGCAGCGAAACAAACCCTGGCTAAAGCCTGGAGAACCCCCATTCTTTCTATGATAGAAGTGAAAAATAGGATGAACGTAGCAATGACGCACGCCAAAATGGAAGCATTAGACACAGATACGATCACTAAATTTGAAAATCTGTGGAAACCGTGGACCTTGTACGTTACACCAAACTCCTTTGAGGATAGAGTGTTGTTGCCATGGTAGCTCAATCAGCGTGCATATCTACAGAAACATCTAACCGATGACTGTGGAATTCGACTTGCCCTGCAGACCTCCCTAACCCAGTCCCCCTTCCCTCCACATCCCTCCCTCCCCTGCTGGTTATTTTATATGATTTATGCTTTATAAATTTTTATTAATAAGGTTGATATGAGAATTCAACCCAGAATTTCCAAATTCGATGTATAAGTAATTGCATTATACTGATAACCAATACCTTTGACGCAACATCATCTTGTATATGCATCTTTTCCTTCTTACCTCTTCTCTTCCATATGTTATGTTGCCTTATGCATGTTGCAATTGCTACGAAATAACCTATATTCATAACAAAATACTCTTTCTGACAATGTAACCATTATAAACTATGGGCCAGATTCAGGAACAGTTACGCTGCGGATCGAGTGATCCGCCAGCCTAACTGTGACTTTGAGCCGGCGTTTCTGTTTTCTGTAACCAGAAAACAAGAAACGCCGGGTTGAAGTTCCGATGCGAGCAGCGTAACTGAGTTTCGCCATCGCAACGTTACTTCAACTTAAAAATGGCGCCGGGGGCGTTCCCGCCGATTTACGCTCAAAAAATATGTTAACGTGCGGCAATTCACGATCGAAATCCGGCGCGACGCAATGACGATACGACGTTTCCGGACGGGATACGCGGCGCATAGATATACCTACATGGGGTTGGAGTATCCTATGTTAGGTATAGGCGTCGTCATCGCGTCGGGAAAAAAAAAAAAACGTCGCTTGCGTAAAACGGTCATGAATGGGAATGTGACGTCATTGACGTTCATTCACAGATTTTGGAGCATGCGCACGGGGATGTTTTGACACTCGACGCATGCGCAGTACGTTGGCGGCGGGATCGCGCGTAGTTAGCATACTACACGCCCCGTACCCGCTAAATTTGAATTCCGCCGGCTCATTTGTGATGCGCTGCCGCAACTTTAGGAGCAAGTGCTTCGTGAATGACAGCACTTGCTCCTAAAATTTCGGCAGCGCAACGCAAATGAGAAGCGTTACTCCAGAGCAAAGATGCTCTGGACTACCTGAATCTGGCCCTATTTGTATATCCTACTTATCAAGTATCAATAAAAAATTTTGACAAGGAAAAGAGTGGTGAACGTAACCTCGCTTTTTGTGAAAAAACGATGGTGTGTATGCAAAATTGTCTTTGAAAAGTGACGTTTCAAAAACGTTGTTTTTTACTTCACAGAAAACGTCGTTTTTTTTTCATCGCAAAAAACGACCGTGTGTACGCGGCATAATGCAAGCAAATCCATGTGTGCACAAAGCATATGTCTGTATTGGAAACAGGAAAGTATCTCTAAAATAACTCTGTTAAAACCTTGTTAACTTGTAAACCAAAGTCAGAAATGTAAGTTTGCAAGTAACAGCATTCATAAAAAATGTTGCAAGCCAAACCTAGATCAAAACTTGCTTAACCACTTGCCGACCGCTGCACAAACAGTTACATCAGCAGAATGGCTCATACAGGCAAATGGGCGTACCTTTATGTCCCTTTGAATTTTCCGCCATTCGCGCCTGTTGCGATTCGCAAAATCGCAGATCGATTTTGCCATTCGCGCCTGTTTTACGGAAGCGTGCCCGCGGGTCCCGCAAACTCGATATTCGTCGGCGGCCCATGATTGCCGTGAAGAGAGGCAGAACAGGAGATGCCTTTCCCTGTTCTGCCTAGCAACATGACAGGGATCTACTGATCCCTGTCATCGGGAGCAGTGATCTCTGTCATGTTGTAATGAGCCTACCCCCCACAGTTAGAATCACTGCCTTAGGACACAGTGTTTTTAACCCTCCTTCCCTGCGAGTTGTGATTTATACAGTAATCACTGCTT